>VXBR01007671.1:61282-112757 GCA_013400215.1 Cisticola juncidis | reverse complement strand
GGGATGGGGAGGGAGGGGGGGGTGACCCCCTGTGCCAGGCTCAAGGGCTGCTGGTAGAAGTTGCTGGAGTTGTGCCCCCACCCTTCTGTGTCTTTCTCACGATGAAAAGAATTAAAAGCAACAAATTCAGTGACATGGTAATGTCAGTGACTTTTATAGAGATCTAGAAGAAGTACTTTTAGAGCTCAAGCATGCAGCATCAGAGACAGCAGTTTGGGGGGGTTGGGTTTTTTTTGTTACTGATTTTTTTTCTTTTTATAATAGCTAGTCTCACAATTCTTCCTGTCCCCACTTCCCCCAGTCCCTGGAGAATGAGAGTTATGGAAATAACAACTCCTGAGACCATTTCCCAAGAACTCTGTGCCTTGGTCCACAAGAAAGGCAATGCCGGATCCACCCACATCCGACAAGAAAGACATCCTGGAGCAGTTTTAGGAGGAGATGTTAGAGAGACAGAAATGTCACTGTATTCATCTACAGAGCATGGATGCACACATGGAAGGCCAAGCTCTCTCCCCAGGGAAGCTGTGTGAACTTTGCCCAATCTTTTCCCTGTGTTGCTTTCCCCTCAGGATTAGTCACCACCCAGCACGGGGTGGGAGGGTCTGCCAGGGGTCATTCTCCCTCTGGACACAGTATGGATTCTGTGGCTCTCAGAGCCTCTCCACTCACCCACCACTGCAGGCTCAGCAGGGACAGGGGGGCCACCAGGAAAGACTTGGCAGCCTCGGGAATGGACACTCCAAGGGCTGAGTCTCTGCCTCTGCCCAGGGCTGCTACACAGCTACAGCACAGGTAGAAGGGACCACAGGGATGACCCAAAGCTTCAGGGACACTGAAAGTGGCATGAAGAAATAAGAAAATCTGAGAAATTTTTCAGTTTCATACAGATCTCATGGTAGATCCCCTGAGGAGACAAATGTGTTGGCTTGGTGGCATGAGACACAGATGAGTTAGAAGGAGACTCAAAAGAGGGAAGAGGCTGAGCACACAGGGGAAAACAGCAGCTCAGCTGAGCTGCTAGCTGGGCACTGGATGATGGTGAATGGCTGGTGGGTTACAGTGTGCCACAAGCTCAATACTGCAGGGAGGACAGTTGTACAAATAAACACTCAAAATCCATCTACACTGCACATTTAAATAGTTTGAATTCAGGCGCTTAAGAGAGCGAGTCTGCCTTCANTTCTAGCTGGAGGGAGGCAATGCTTTTCAGGTAGAAAAAGTTGCTTTTTCAAAATAAAAAACTCCTCAAGGAATAGGTCCATTTCAGCTGTACTGCACTTCCTAAACCAAACCAGGCAGAAAAGTTTCAAAGCATTTTATTCTGGCCTTATCTAAAAAGAACATTTTCATTTCAAAACACTTCAACTTGAAATTAATTTTGTTTCATTCACATTGATGTCTTAAATAATACAGAAGTTTCATTTTTCAGGAAATTTTTATAAATAAAAACTATTTTGTTGGAGGCCAGAGGATGGGTCTCCAAGCCTTTCCTTTCAAAAATACCCACACCAAAGGTTTCCCCCTGGTGAAAAAAAAGCAAAGAAAAGCAAAGAAAAATATCAGGCAGTGAGCAATTCAATCTGCTACCATCCCCCCAGTGCTCCTCTCTTGAAAACTGAACTGCAGTCCAGAAAAGTCCCTCAGCCTTCGGTCTGCTGCCACTACTGCCTTTGCACCTCCTAAAATATGTTTGCTTTTTATTTCTTGTTGGTCAGTCAAAATCCAGCACAGGGGTAAGCAGAGAGAATCTAACCTGCACATCCAGATATTGTGATTCCCACCTGTCACCTAAAACTGCACCTGCAGAGCTCTGTGGTGTGGCAGCCCTCCCTGGTACTGCAGAAGCTCTGGCATTGTGCAAAAATCCCTTTGCATTCCCTGTGATGGCCGGTGTGGCACTGGGGCTGGGAGGGATGGGGAGGGAGGNCATGGAAGGCCAAGCTCTCTCCCCAGGGAAGCTGTGTGAACTTTGCCCAATCTTTTCCCTGTGTTGCTTTCCCCTCAGGATTAGTCACCACCCAGCACGGGGTGGGAGGGTCTGCCAGGGGTCATTCTCCCTCTGGACACAGTATGGATTCTGTGGCTCTCAGAGCCTCTCCACTCACCCACCACTGCAGGCTCAGCAGGGACAGGGGGGCCACCAGGAAAGACTTGGCAGCCTCGGGAATGGACACTCCAAGGGCTGAGTCTCTGCCTCTGCCCAGGGCTGCTACACAGCTACAGCACAGGTAGAAGGGACCACAGGGATGACCCAAAGCTTCAGGGACACTGAAAGTGGCATGAAGAAATAAGAAAATCTGAGAAATTTTTCAGTTTCATACAGATCTCATGGTAGATCCCCTGAGGAGACAAATGTGTTGGCTTGGTGGCATGAGACACAGATGAGTTAGAAGGAGACTCAAAAGAGGGAAGAGGCTGAGCACACAGGGGAAAACAGCAGCTCAGCTGAGCTGCTAGCTGGGCACTGGATGATGGTGAATGGCTGGTGGGTTACAGTGTGCCACAAGCTCAATACTGCAGGGAGGACAGTTGTACAAATAAACACTCAAAATCCATCTACACTGCACATTTAAATAGTTTGAATTCAGGCGCTTAAGAGAGCGAGTCTGCCTTCAGAAAGCTACAGAACTGAGGCTCCCAGGGCTCCCTGACATCCCAGCAGCTAACACACTCCGAGCAGAAAGCCATCTGTTAGGGACTGCTCTCCATCCGTGCCTCCCTGTCCCAGTGTCCCCGCTCTGTGGGAGAGGGGACATTCAGAGAGGACGAGCAAGAGCAGCAGGGTGCCACAGAAACAGCAGCACAGCGCATTCCAGCCCCTGAAATCGAGGTGCCCAAGATTTCATTCTTCCACTGGATCCTCAGGCTTTTTATAATTTCAGGGATGAGACCAATTTAATTTTTATAGAGATGTGTAATCCGCCATTTCAACACGCTAATTGAAATAGGCTGACACGCAGCTCTGTGCCCTACGAGCCTTCCAAAGCACAGAGCTTGGCACTTCCCACCAGAGGCTGAATGGCACGGCTAGAAAACCCACCAGATCCTCTGTGCTCACAGGCCTCTGCCTCAGCATCCTTATTGTGATTGCTGGCTTTACCAACAAACATCCAAGAGGCAGAATCCACTTGGAGAAAATAATAGAAAGCAGAGCTGAAACAGATTTTAAGATCAACTAACTGTACCTGTGCTATTTTTGACAGCTTTTTATTTAACTGCTTTGTAAAGTCCTTCAGCGGTGGAAATGCACACATTTTCCTAATGCCATCTAACCTGTTCTTTAATTATGACTTTTTTAATGCCTAAGCTAAATTTTTCTTTGAGTAATCTAAGTTTATATTTTCTTATCAATACAGGGGAAAATAGTTAATGAATTTCTTTCCTCTCTTCAGCACCTTTTTTAGGTATTTGAAGATTTTTAAGCTGTATGGTGTAAAGAGTCCCCATCTTTCCAGTTTCTCTGGTTCTGACCTCTTAGCTCAAGATTCTCTCCTTTCCTTCATGTCCTTTCTGGAAAGTGCCCAAAGTTTGCTGAGGAAGGTGGAAGGAAGTATACACCTGTCTTCCAGGTTACATACATTAAAAAAAATTCTCAGTAGCACATTTTTCTTTTTCACAACATTGTATCATTGAAGACTTCAATGCATTTTGAACCCCTCATAACTTCTCTACTCTTTTCTTTAGAATCAAATATTTTACCCTCCATTCTGCAGCCTTTTCCTCTATATAAACAGTGTGTATATACGTTTTATTTTCTCTCCATGATGAATAAATTTTTTTCTAATCACTTAGATCAGATTAATCCAATCTGATCTCCAGTTCCACTCTCCAACATATCTGCAGTTTTCCCAGGCTCACCTTCTTTGTGGCTGCAATGAGTACAATTGGTTCTTGCACCCAGGACACTACTGGCACTAATCAGTGAGCACAGATCACAGCACTCCTGCTTGGAGTACAGATTTCCATTTGGACAGTCTCTCATTGGTAACTGATCTCCAAATACATTTTTCCAAGCAGGAAAATACCCATCTTTTGGAAGGTTTCATCAAAACTATGTTTTCTTAGCTTTTTAAATGAATTTATCAAGAGTTATCAAGAGAGGGAGAGGTTAAGCAGGGTTTGAGATATGTGCAATTTTTCCTATAAGACATTTAGTAATTCTTGATGAGGCCTGTGTGCATAAGTGAAACAGTCTCAGGAGTGTTGCTTAAAGCCAAGTTCCCCAATCATGTCACTGGACCAGCAGAGCTGCCAAGAATATCCCTATGACTCCAAGTGACATGAAAGTGTCACTGACTCATGAAAGCTGACTCATACTCTGAACTTGCATGGTTCCATCCCATCTTTTCTCTTACTATTACTCTTCAAACACAAACTTTACTCTTAGAGATGTAAATTTGTTAATAAATTTCAATATGTTTTATAGACACTTGATTAGAGCTTCACAACACTACTAAAAGCATGGATAGAGTAACAATCTTTCCTTTCCTTTAACAAGATTTATCTGTTTAAAAAGGAAACTACTTGTCCATCTATCTGGTTAATAATCCCATTAGGAAAATTATAAATTGTAGTTCTAACAAAGCCAAGTCTTGACAACCAATTGAGTCTACATTTAAAGAGTAGAGTCACAGAGATATAAACTAAAATGTATACATTGGGAAATAAATTAGAGTTCAGTAATTAATGTGAATTGTAAAATCTCATGTTACTCAATGACAACAATTACCATTAAAAATTTTTATTATTCACATTTAAAATACCAGCAATCTAACAGGCCTCTAAAACATCTATTTTGGTTTCTAGTTTAATTATCTTTCAGCTATATAGTCGTTCATTTCACAAATTAAAAAATAAGAGTTTATATATGGGGAAAAGTGCAGTAGCATGTTTGGAGAATTTCTTGGAGGGAACTTCAGGCAACCAATTTTAGTCCATTGCTCAAGCTGCCAGCTTCACAAAATTTACATATGGGAGTCTGGTTTCACCTATGATGAAACTGAGGAGCCAGCCATGAACTTCTGATCCATATGTTAGATTAATTGCTGCAGGATCACTCAGGACAGCCACTGAGGCTGAAACCATGCTAGGAGAACAGCTTAAGTCACAGACAGAAAATTAAGAGAAGAATTCACCTCAACTGTTTGCTGAGGACATCAACTATATACGTTCTAGTGCTTTTTTCTTGGCATTTCAAGAGAAGAAAATATTCTACCTCTTCAGAAAGAATCAATGACACAGTTTTTCCTGGTTTTCAGTCGTTTGTCTTTTCCTTCTGTTTTGATCCACCCTGCCAGAATGACCTCATTTGCCTTTCTGGTCAGCAGCACCACCACACCTTGTCTCAGGTTCTGCCATATTTTCAGAATGACACACTTTTGTCCCAAAACTTATCTGATAGTAAGTGGTACGTTATTGGTTATACCCTGTCAGTTTGGTGTGTGCTAGTGTGTGAAAAAGGGGCTCTATGAATTCACTGAAAATGAGAGTGAGCAAAACTATATACATAGAAGCTGCATGAATGGAAATAAATGTTCTTTTAGCATAATTGTCCTTTAAGCCTGCTTTCATCCATTATTTCAAATTTCACTTG
Source organism: Cisticola juncidis (assembly GCA_013400215.1). Lineage (NCBI taxonomy): Eukaryota > Metazoa > Chordata > Aves > Passeriformes > Cisticolidae > Cisticola > Cisticola juncidis. Next base: position 107,161 of record VXBR01007671.1, on the reverse strand, counting down.
AGTTCTTCAGTATGTCTTGCATCCCTACACATCTCTCACGTGGTCTAAAAGCCTTCTTTGCAAAGAGAAGTGCATGCCTGATATGTTCTTTCCCCCACTGGAGATCCAACAAACATATTAATTACCTTGAATTAGAAGGAAACACTCAATATTAGTGTGTACAGGGGTAGTGTCTGCAGCAATCCAAAGCAGCAGATGGGTTTGAACCCTGAGATGCAAATTCCCTATGCATGCGAGGTGCTGTGGGCCAGTGGGGCACCCAGGCTGCTGAAAGCGTGAGGCACAGGGTGTGTGAGCTGCACTTGTGTCTGCAGGAGCCCCTTGCATGGAGGGGTGCATGTTACCGGAACCAGGATTCAGCTGCCTCCTTTCCCAGTGCAGGAAGGGGGGAAAAGGGTCAAGAGATATTTAAGCTATCTGAAATAAGAGAAATTAATAAATACCAGTCTACTAGCCATAGACAGCGTGTGATTTACTGAAATCCACATTTCTTGCTTTCCTGAAAAAACACAGAGCCCAATGAATGTGGAATATCAGTAAAATAAAAGCTTCCAGGAGCCCGAAAGGCTCCTACCATAGAGACCCATGGTAGGAGCATGAAAGGCACGAGAGGGTCAAAGACAGAGTGATGCCAAAAATGTCCTTATCTGTGGCAGTTTGTATTTTCAGATCCTGTGTCTCCTCTGGGGGTGTTTTGGTCAGGAGGGGCAGGGCACGAGCTGTGCAGCAGGGATGGGAGCACCTGCCTGCAGGGAGGGCCTGTGCAATTGCAGCAGATATCCAGAGGGAAAACTCCCTGCTCCCAGCCTGACTGTCCTGCAGTCTGGGGCATTACACATAAACAAATGTCTACAATAGCCCTCGCTCCTCTGCTCTGAAAGAAATGAGAAAAGACCTTTCTGAAGCTTCTAGGGAGAGACACAAGGAGGGCAGAGCAGCTTCCCTCTCGCTCCTCTCACTGATGTCACCATTCCTGTGGCCAAAACATGTTTGTTGCTAAGCAACTATGTATATATTACACTCTTCTGCTACCATTTGGGATTTAACATATGCATTTTCACTTTCATCTCTGATGCATACTTACATTTGTTTGCAGTGGGTGCCAGAGTGAATGGAAGCTGTCCAGTATGGGATATGCATAAGAACTGAAAGGCACACACGGTGATTTACCAATGTGCATCATTGTTTCGCAGCACAGTTCAATGGGAAACCCACTGAGTGCCATTCACCAGCAGTTGGGACAATTTTTTCATTCAGGACTGATGCTGGTTGCTGTGTAGCAGCTATTGGTTCAAGAAGTGCAGCAGTTCTCAGATGTCATGAGGAAACAGTGTGGGGATAGTCTGACTGTTAATTATTGAAGATGGATTCTTTCCACAATGATAAAAGGACTCCCTTCTTCCACCTGAAGTTTTCTGTTTTATGCATAAATCCAATTTTTTCTACACCTCTCCCAATTACTTGACAGGCAATTAAAAAAAAAATCACCTTTTCTTTTGAATTGCATACAGATGACCCAAATCAGTAACACTCATGACTCGCATTTTTTCTATGAATCAAATCTAAAAAGGAAGGAAAAGAGGGTAAAGAGAAAAAGAAGGCAGGATGAGAGAGTTCATTTATATTCCAAATATACAGAAGAAAAAAAATCAGTTTTAAAAAGCACATCTATTACTCTGTAATGAAATTATAAGAGAATGCTATTAGTCATGTCTGTACATTTATCCACATTGTGAGCTCAATAATTAAATTAGAAGATGTGACATGGAGTTTGCTAAACAAAAATCCACACTATAACGAAAAGGCTTTGGTATTGTCTCTATTAATAAGCATTAAAGAACAAAACACTGGAGGAATTCTTGCAGTCTAGATCATTTGGGTTTTGTTATGCTTTTCAGTTTAGCTTAATTTCCCACTGGAAATTTCTCTCTAAGTGTAGTCCTAGGATTATCATCACATAAGGAAAAAAAATCCTCAACTCAGTTTGTTACTGGTTTTTCCTACTTTCTCCTCCCTGAAAGCCAGGACAGGAGAGGGAGCACAGAAAGAATTTGAGGCAACTTTTACACCAGCCACAGCTGTTACAACCTCTTCTCTGAGGGAATACTGAAGGTTTTTTCTTTCCCCTGAAGCTCATGCAAAATGAACTTATAAAAAGGAATAATATATGAAAGCAACTTGCTTGCCAGTTGGTATGCATTGATTCAGGGCTGTGTCAGTTGGAGGAAAAACTTTGCTCTAGGTGTGCACCAGCACCATGGGTTAGGATATGGCAGCTCTCTCCCATGCCCTGCTCTTCCACAGAGCTGGGGTAATAACCCAGTGTTATTTTAGGTGCTGGCCCCTTTTGCTTTGTGAATTTTCTGCAGCCCAGGTGTGTGCAGAGCCTCCAGCTGGAGCAGCAGTGGCAGATCCATGCTGAAGAAGAGAGCCTGTTGCACTGCTGGATTGGACAAAAGGGAACCAGACTCAGCAGTTTTTAAAAAAATGGGTTTTTTTAATACAAGAGGTGATTTAAAAACAACAAACTGCACTCCACCCTGAAACTGTCTTGAGTTCAGAATCAGCTGCTGTTTGAAAGTTTGCATTTAGCACTTCCCCACTGGCCTCAGGGCCACAGAGCTGCTCTGCAGGGAGCAGAGCTGGGGACACACAGATCACCTTAGGCTGATGCTTGAGTGAGTTAAACTGTTCCTGAGAGCTGCAGAAAGTCCCTGCTTACCCCTGCCACTGCACACACACCCCCTCCAAAATCTGAGATTCTCAGCACAGCTGAAAGGCTGGCAGCAGCTTCTACATTCAACTTTTGATCTCTGGACATTTTGCCATCCTTTAGAAAAGAACTGCTTTCCTAATTCACATTCCTGGTGCATTTGAGCCTACCCAATATTAAAAGAGACTGTAGCTTAGAGGATGGTTTATAATACTATGTGCATCAATATTTCTGCCACAATATCCAAGAGGATGACCAAGACTCCTTTTATATTCTTAAATTAACTTTAATTTTTTTTTAAAAAAGAAGTATCTTGAGACCATGTTATTTTTTAGCCAGCTGAGAAGCATCTTTGTAATTTAAGTTGGTGTCCACATGACATGACCAGGTCAAAAGAGCAGCATCTTTGATCATGGCTGAAGCTGGGGCTATTCCAGAGGCACATCCCAAAGCATCCTCCATGCCCAGTGACCATACCCCTCTGTTCTACAGGTTAGCACATCACCCACCAATAAAATAACAGCAATACTTAGAGCACCAGTAAAGGTATTATTTCTTCCATTTCAGAAGCCATCCTGAAATGTTCAGCTGCAGAGGTGATTTTTCATTGTTTTCCCCCTCCATTTGGGGAATATTATGAGAAGCTGAAGCTGACACAGATGCACACATTCCAGGGATTCATGTGAAGCCCTGCCACTGCAAGTCCAACTGAGGCAATGAACCTTTGTGGACCTTCCAGGAAGCCTGTGAATTTTGTTGCCAAGTTCAAACAGCTCTAAAGTACATAAGGAAATGAGATCCCATGGTATTTATACAAATTCCCATGTCAGACATAAACGGCTACCTTTGTCTACTGTTCAAGAAAAAAACAAACTTGCATGAATCTTTCCCAAATGTAGAAGCAGTGATATCATTGTAGTGCTAAATCTGGCAAAAAGTACATGAACTGTGTGTGCACAGACTGCTTTGGTAGTTTAGTAAGGGTGAAGGTGGAGTTGTGATATTGCATTTTTAAATGCATTTTATCTGCTGTTGCCTTCATTTTAATGTATATTTATATATTATTTATACACGTGTATTTATCTGAGACAGTCACACAAAATCAATAATGGCATAGCACTCTAACACTTGTAACTCAGCAGATACACAGAATGGAATGCTTTTTCTGATTCTCGTGTTTAACTATTTAAAAAAAAAAATCTAACAATTCATCCCGCCTTTAGGAAAATATTCATGAAGCAAAACTGGCAATAGAAAAATAATTATTTGAAAAATATTATATGAGGTGAGTTGTTGCTTCCCTACTGGATGCCACTTTAAATTGAGCTAATTTGTTTTACCAGTAGCTTAAGAAAACCCCAGCACAGCAGCATGACAATTATATCCAGGTGCAAGGACTTAATTCAACAAATTCTAGGTGGATCCTTCCAGTCAGCTCAGTGGGCCCCATCCTCAGCTGTGGCTAAGAACAGATGCCCTTGAAAAAAAAAAAAAAAAGCAACAACAAAAAAACCCTGTAATCACAATCCATTGAATCTATGAACAGTGAAGCTGAAATATGTCCAAAAAAATAAAAGAATATAAATTATATTTCTATGTCCAGAGTATCAATTGAAGCATGATTGAGAAACAAGAACATCTGAAGACATAAATCTGAGAAAACAGATGCTTTTTGCACTATTGTTACATTACAAATGTAAAAACAATAGCTCATCTACAAAATAAGAGCGTGGTTCACCAGTTCTCTAGGATTTAGAAGAGACACCTGAAAAATCAAAGTCAAATCCAGCATTACAGATTTGGGGAACACTTTAATAAAACAATCAAACTGCAAGGTTTGCTGTTTTAATTGGTCTATGTCTTGACATAATAAAAGTTAAAACATCTTCAGAGGCAAGAATTCGGGAAGAACTCCACATAAACATAAACAAGCACCAAATAGGTATAGATCATAATACAAAAAATTAGATNGCTTCATTTTTGACAACCTACATAAACACAGTAATGGTCTGTTCCTGGCTGAGGCAAAACATAGATTGAATTCAAACAGAAAGATACTTTTATAACACTTTGTTTACATATCATTTATTGCGATGGGTTAAGACCAGGAAACAATTTACATCTCAACCCACAGTGTCACATGCTTATTTAATTGCTGAAATACTCCCAGATGTGTACATCTTTTACTGATTTGTGCACAATGTACAGTTACAGTCAATTACTGTATTAGCAGGAACAACAACTAAAGTTCATAAATGCATTTGTATCAAAAATGCTGCATATGTGTATGCATGCCTAAATGGATAAAGATGGTATTTTTTGGGAATTAGCCTTATTTTGTTACCATTTTGTTATTGTCATCATAATTCATGTATTCCAATTTTTGAATAATATTGCAAAAGATGTTTTGTCTCCTACAGTTTTTACAATTAGGAGTTTACAAAATACATCCCAAAAATGCTGCATTTTGTGTTATTAAGAATTTCAACTTTAACTAACACTAATTAGAGGTATACCAGATGACTCTGATTAAACTAGTGGGTAGTGCTTATTCAGATTTAATGTGAGCAATCTGGACATCTTGAAAAACAGCCAAGTTGGGCTCAAATAAAAACCTGCCAAAAATCCAAACTCTGAATTCAGTCAGGCATGTTAGACTGGTTCCCATGAACATTAAAAGTAAAATTAAAATCAGTTGGAAGTCTTGGTTTCCTTCAAACGAGAGAACAACCTCCCATACCCTCAAGAAATATTTTTGCCCTGTACATGCTGCCCTTTCAAAGGCACCTCTCAGCACCCAGAACAAACCAGGGAAGAAGCAGCAAAGAGGGAATTTTGGTTTTGTGGAGGGGATGAGCTCTGACATTGCTAGGTGCTGGTTTCTGGCTGAGGGTGGAGGCAAATAGGAAGAGGGCAGCTGCCAGTTGAAACACATTTTCCAAGACTGTCATCCTGAAATCAAGAGACATGCTCTTCACTAGCTTTTAATTTGAAACACACTGCACAGAGACATATCTTATTCATCTGAACCTTTGAACATCTGATGTAAGGTGAGATTTAGGAATCAAACAGATTCAAACGTAGAGGAGCTGAGTTTTCTGCTGGTGTAAGATGACATAACCACTTTCAGATAAAGGACTTGTGGCTGTTTATACCCACATTTGGATTTTATAGAGTCCCACTCTCCCATTTTGTTCACTTGCAGTGCATGTTTTCTATTTATGGTGGCATTAACCTTGGAAAGAAAAATCAGAATCTAACACACTGTGAGACAGTGTGTGTTAACTGTGTTCAAATGCAGCTAAATCCATCAGTTTGGGTGAATTTAAGAACATAAAGGTCTCGGGTCAAAATTCAATGGGAATTCATCTCCTCTTTCACACATACCTCCAAAATTGGTGGTTTCAAAGATGAGAACACTGAAGATTTAAGAAAAGGGCCACTTTTACCCTGGCTGTTGCTGTATGGTGTAAAGTACAGAACTCCTCCAGGTGAGCTGATTTTCTAAAGCTGTATTTCTTTAACCCAAGATGCCTAAAGACAGGTAAGGACACTACAGATATTAATCCAAACCACTCTGGGCATATTAAGATTTGCTAAAGCAAAAATGGGCTTTGCAAGGCCAAAGGGTCAAATATTTAAGATGTTTAAGATGTCAATTTCCTACTGGTGAACAACCAAATTATTGGATTTCAACAAGGCTTCTAAACTACACTGTTTGAAAAAGAATCATACTCTCATCCAGTCTAGTTTTTAAAGAATTGCCACTGGATTTTTTAAACTCTTTCAAAAGTAAATTGCTGCCTTAAACAAAAGGGAAGATCTTGCTTTATTAAATGTTAATTTTTAAGAAACTTCGGGTGTATGTTTTATGCTTTCTTTGAATAGTAAGGACATATTAGTCTATTGGAGACTCTCTGCCTTTAAACCTTTTAATTCTGTATGCAAATATCAGTTCAAAATTGAACAGGCACAGGCAGGAGGTTTTTTTTAAAAAGTGAAATTGCTGGAAAAGAGGTTTGAGGTTGAGATTTTCAAACTCATGCTTATATGAAATTAAATTTAAGTTCTAATTCTGGTTTGAAAATTCATCTGTCAAATAAGAACATTTAACAATAAATTCATATCTCTAAAATAGGTTTCACCAAAAATACATAGCTGGTGTAGGATGAGCTTTTTACTTATTATTGTATCAATCTGTTTCTGTTCTAGAAATAAAAAATGGAAAATTAATAAAATTAGCATATGATTAGGAATTAAGTTACTCTATATTTTTCTGATCAATTTCTAAAATAATTTTAGCAGTGCTTAACTGTGCAGTTTATTTTTGCATCCAACACTGTTCTTAGTATCTGTTTTAGCCTATATTCCACAATGGGTGATTACATCTATAATCATTATTGGTCACTGGTCATTAATTTATTTCAGAGTACATACCTCTGTGGGCAGTAATTACTGCACAGCCTTCAAAGAGATATCATTAACAAAATGCAAAGACAGAAAATATGTTAATTACTGTAAATGTTCTACTGGTTTCTCCCTGTAAAAAACATGTCTGGAGATTAAGATTATGTCTTTTTCCCAGACAATATCATGTAACTTTTAAGAATGAAAAATAAGGACTGTTACAGAACCAAGAAAAGAGGACGATTTGCAGCAATTTCAAGTTTCATTTTAAAAGCTTGCAAATACTTTCATGAATCAAAATAAAAACCAAAATTTCATTTATTTTCAGGTAAAAACCCTTTTATGTCAAAGTGTGGTAGAAGCAAGACTTTTTCAGACACTGTATTTATGCACAGTCCACCACCACTGAATCCACCCACGTGTAACTTTAACTAGTGATAGTGGGCTGGGGGGTTAATAAACCTCATTTGCCTTTGCAAAAGGTTTGCTGTAAGTGGAGGTCCTTGTAGGCTCCATAAACTGGTGGCTTTCACTGGTGAAAATACTGCTTGCCCAAACTCAGTAAAAATCTTTTCCAGACCAAATTTTCAGCAAGCACTAAGATTTGATGAAAACACCATGTGAGTCAGCTGTGTGAAGTTTTGCTGTCCCTTAGCTTGGAGCTCAGAGTTGGCAGTTTGCAAAAGGCTCAGAGCAGGCTAGGTGAAGGAAACAAGCCAGTCAAGCATGCAAAAAAAAACCCCAACCTAGGCTCATTACATTTCTTGATTCATTTATGCTGAAATGCAAGACCTTTTAGACAATTTTTACAAAAAGAGAGGGAACTTTTTATTCTTTTCCTTTAAGATACCATGATGGTTTTATTTCAGCTTCTCCTGGAACACTGTACAAATGGCACGTCAGGGAAACTGATTTAAATCTGAACCTTTCCCACATAAAACACATACCCAAACAATCATCTAAACAGGCTTTTCCTGCACAAGCAATGCCACCAATGTCCTACACATGATCTTATTTCACAGCCTGGTGCACAGACTTGCATATTCATGATCTATGGGGCAAAAAACAAAATCTGCATGCTAAGAGTGTGTGATTTGAGTGGTGAGAGAGAGCTGAGAGAAAACAACATTACCAGAGGTTTACCTCAATCTAGTCATCACCTTGACCATAAACTCTTCAGGGTTCCCCAGGAAGATTTTTGTTTTTAATTTGTGTGGAGAAGAGGATAGGGAGGTGATCTTTTACACATGATCAAGAGCACATCAGCAGAGACAGGAAGGCAGAGGGTGACTTTGGATCTACAGGAATGCTCAGGCAAAAACTACAGAGTCATTCTAAATTTGTATTTCTTGGACTACACAGAAACTGAATGTGTGAATGCCTGTGGAAAAGAAAGCAAACAGAAAGCCTCATGATTGCTTACATGGGTGTGCAGGATTCATCTGAACCAACATTTGCCAGTGTGGTTTTTGAAGTATTTACCCAGCACTGTATGAGGCACCAGAGTGAATAAACTCAGCTGAAACGATCATTTCCCATACAGCAAAAGTAAACACTCCATGAAAATCTGACTAGAAAATGTACTATGGCATGGCACAGTGTTTTGTAGGCCATTGTGACTCCCTTAATGCCCTTAACAAATCCATAAATTGGCTATTTAACAGTAACAGAGATAGATCAAAAATTTAACTTCATACTCAGAGTCCAACCTCCCTTCAGAACTGAGCAGATTAAGCACCATGGGCTGGTGTCCTCTCTGACAGCTCCACACTTGAGTGGATCACATTGACTAAACATCACAGGCTAGACAAATTCTGAGCTTTTGAAATAACTTGAGCTCAGTTTTTAAGCTCTCTGACACAGCAGTCAAAACTCCACTAACATGATTTACAGTTAAATTAAACATAAAAACATCATCATTAAAATAACTGTGATAAGGTTAAGACTTAATGCCTGTTATGCTTTCTAAAGGCAGCCAAATATATAAACACTTTGGTCTGAGGTGCCAGTCACTACATACACTGTTATGCAGCATGCATGAGTTGCAGGCTTTCAATATTTTATGAAATATTCTCAATCCTCAGCTTGATTCGCTTTTCGCCACATTCACAATTATTCATGCACTTTATCTGTTGGTGTTTTATCTTAAATGTAAGGCTCTAGTAATTTCTCTGTTCTATTTCTAGAAGTGAGATTACAGAAGATCAGAATAAAATGTTTTGATTTTTAGAGTACTGAATAGCCAATAAAATCAATCTATTTCAGTGAGAGCTCTAACAAAACACTGTCTGTAAAAAAAAAAAAAAAAAGCTTTTGTACTTTTCAAGAAAAATTAAAAAATACCCTAACAAAAATGTTTTCTTCCAAAGTTTAATCAAAATGTAAGTAGAAAAAATTATATTCCTATAGATTCCTGTCTCACCACCTGGTATAACATATAAGCCTGGGGCAGTATGAACTTGATAATTCAAATACAGTCTTAATAGTCTGAAATCCTTTTAAAAATAGTTAGGTTGCCCTAAAGGTATTTTATGCTCCTCTCATGGAGAAAAAAAAACCTCAAACAAAAAGCAAGCACCTTAAATACACACTTAGTATCCAAAATTATCTCTTGACAAATATCTCAACAATACCTTGGTTTATATTCAATGCATCTGGTGAAAACATGTCTTTTCTCCAGTTCTACTTTGTCAAAAAGTCCAGTCCTTTGTATATTATTATTAAGGAGGAATGACCAGATTTAGTAATAAATTGCTTCTTCCTTCCTTATACCCCAGCTCTCTCCCCATTTTAAGTAGGTGAAGTGAAACATACTGAAACGCTCATGGATATTATCAGCTGGAAAAAGTTGTCAAAATAATAAAATACTCACTTCTTGCAAGCATTTTTCATCAAAGCATTTTACAGGTGGTTTCATCATTGCCACTTCCTCTAATAGAGGAACCAAGATGCGGATATGATAAAGATGACAAGCTTACAGGTCTACATCAATGTACACTAGCTGAGAATCTCAAATACTCTTTAAATTTCCTAACTAAAAGCATAAGTAGGAGTCATCAAATGAGAATGAGTGCTAAGACAATGTCCACGTATACAGGATTTGAGCCAAGTATCACAAAGAATATGATTGAAGTCAGGGAAGCCTGTGCTGGGGAATGCAAAGACAGGAAGAGAGAGCATCTTCCATGGGGCTCCTTTTATGAGTGATGAAGATGAGTCCTGGTTCTGATCTACCCTCAGCATGAGGAATACAGATGACAGCTTGTTACTACTCCCTCAAAGACAGTCAGATGTTTTCTGCCCTCTCCAGTAGTGTCTAGCTTACTGGAAGGACATTCTCAAATCTCTGTGTTTTCTAGCAGATGACATTTGCAGGTCTCCAGATTTGCACAGGCAAAGCCAAGCATCAAACCTTTCAGCAGCAGTTATTATCACTGGGCCCCACACAACGAGGCACTGCTTTAGTGTGCTGCATTTTTATACTCTGTCTGTGCTTTGCAACACTAGGAAAATACCTGAAAAATTATCCTGAATCTGTTTCCTTCCTGGAGAAATCAAGAGGTATTACATCATTTTCCCCCATTTCCTAGCATACAAATTCCCTTTCAAGTTCCTTCAGTGACTTCCCTTTCACCTTTTGTATCGTATTCTAGTATTTCATCTTCACTTCAAGGCACCACACTCTACCAGTCCTTCCTGTGTGTCAGCTCTCCTTTCCTCATAGTAAACCTCCTGCTGGCTGTGCTCTTCTCACACCACTCTTCCTAATGCTTCTTCATAACCTTCTCTCATGATTTTTCTTAAATGCTGCCACTTTCACACAGAAAATCTGTTCCAGCTCCTGAGCACCAAGTACTCTTTTCCACTGAATTATTTCTATACAATACTTCTTTTCAAAACTTATAGAAAAGGTTTAAATGTATATGGTAGAAAGATATCTGGGGTTTTTGTCTGTATGTGAAAACTGGGTTTGATATATAGTTTAAGACAAGCATGGAAACAACAGAACTCGCAAAATATGCTGAAACTGAAAGTCAGAGAATTAATATCAAGTTAATACTTCAGGAAAAAGAACCAAATAACTGAGGGTGTTGCATTACAAATATGCAGATTAAGGTAAAATAATTTTTGTTGGGGAAAACAGTGCTTGCTCTATTTGTAAAAAAGCATTGGTTTGAGGTAGTCAACATCACTCAGAGTGGAAGTCTTGGGGTTATGATAGTACCATGAAAATATCACTCAGGTACTCGGTAACACTAAGGTCATTCACACAAAAGGAAGAGAAAACAAAAATAATGTCATGTATTCTGTCATTGTACAAGTCCATGATTTTCCTACATTTTGCAAATTGTGGTTAATTATAAGACCTCCACCTGGAAAAATGTGTTAGAACTGGAAAATATGCAGAAAACAGAAATAAAGGTGAATGGTTTCTATACAAGGGATGACTCAGTCAGCTAAAACTTTTCATGCTAGAAAAGAGATGGTTTAGGGGAAAAATTATGAAGGTCCACAAGAACCATGAGATAGAGATGAATTTCTCTCTCCTTTTTTCAGTACAGGACACAGTGGCCAAAGGAAACCAGTTGATCCCAATTCAAAACAAGCAAGCAGTTCTTCATTCACATGTAGAAAAATTATGTCAATCCTTGGCAATGATGTGGCAGAAACAAAACTTTCCTGGGTTCAAGGGCAGGCTTAATAAATACTTGAAAAGAGAGCTGGAGAGAGTTAGTAAACAGACAAGCCACAGTGGTCTTAAAGTCCCTGAGCCAGAATAGTTAGAAGCCAGAAAAATACTCAGTGGACAGATTTTACACATTTGCCTTGAGCATGCTGTATAATCTTCCCTTGACAACCAATTTTGGCCACTGTTACAAAAACAGTAATGTTAGACAAGCCCTTGTCTGAACTACTGCAGTTGCTCTTATGAAATTATTTCTGAACACTATTAAAAATACTCAGGACAGTTCGTGTTTCTGAGCAGTGCTACATCTTGAAATAGCATTAGCACAAAGGGTGACTGAGATTTTAGTAGCAAGAGGAAAACTGAATATGAATCAGTTTAGAGATAATCTCACATGAACAAGACTGCTTATCTAAACCATTCCTCTAAATTAGAGCCAATTTGGGTTTTACACAGTTTAAGGCTGACTGGTGCTCTCTCAGTTTTATAACAGGTTATTCCTGGGATCATTCAGAAACACACTGAATGTAGGTGAACAATCCCTTGGCTTTGAGGGAAAGCTCAAGAGCTGTGAGGGAGGTTCTGAGTCTCTGCTTACCCTGTTTCCTCAAACATTCCTGGGACACTGCAGTGGCATAAGGTGCTGTCAGTGACCTTTTGAAAATCTAAACATAGGCTGCCATCAACTGCCACATCACTGCTCAGTGTTCTGTTTGCCACTTAAGTGAACAAGTACCATCCCCTTTCTTGCTTCATACAACAGCAGAGCACCCTATCAGGGATTAATAAAGAATAATCCAGCAATAAATTATAGCCAGAGGATCTGGAACAGATTTCATGGGCTGGTGAGACTTTGGCTAACATACAGCACTCACACCACTTGGAACATCTCCTGTGTCAATGATTAACACTTCACTGAGCGTTCTGAATGCTTAAGGTATTTCATAGGCAGTAGCTGACCTTAATGAGGGCAAAAGATAAGTGAGCTTTTCAAATCTTAGGGGAAAAATGGTCTGAGAACACTTCAACCATGACAATATCCTGAGTCAACACATTGTGTCTATAGAAGCAGGACCCTACAAAAATCCCTTTGTGAAAGGTTTCAAAATACCAATGAAAGCCAACTTTTATACACCAATACTTAGAAAAGTCTTGGAGTGTGTGTGTTGCACAGGGAAGATGCACACACATCCAGGCCCTCACTGCAATAGGATTTGAGAGCACTGCTGCCATGTGAAGGGATGTGCTAACTGGAAGCCTTGGAAGTGTGGCACATCACAGCAACCTCTGAATGCCTTGCAGAACATGCAGGTGAGGCTCATGGCTCTTTTCTAGACTTGTGCATCCCAGAGACCCTTATTATTTATATAAGCAGGGTACAATTGCTAGAATGAGGTGCCAGACATAAATGTTCACTGTTATTCTTCAGATCCAACATGCTATTTAGATAAACGTTGCTGAATGAAGCCTGTGATATCTCTCTGGATTCACATTTCAACTACGGCACAGTTACTGCCAGAGGAGGAGAAAGTGGATGTAGTGATAGAAATATATAAATTATTTCAAAAGTTAGAAATAATGCTAGAAATAGAATACGTTACAGCTAAACATATTGTAATATTCGAAATAGGGTGCTGCTAGGTATTAATGTCTTACTTTTATGTAGAATTTCTTACCCCAAATGAAGTCTGCTTCCTCAGGTAAATTACCATGCTTAAACCTGAGAAACCTCAAGGCAGATGGAGGTAAGGAAGGAAACTTCCTCTCACTACAGGTGAGGGAGGAAAAAAAATGTGCCAAGGATCAACCCAAAATAGAGTCAAAGCTGGTTCTTACAGAAGGTGTTACAATCCCACTGCTGTCCCTGTAGAACAAGTCGCAGATTTCTGACAATACTTTTCTGACAATTCAGAGACAGAGCAAAAGCAGGGAAACCCACCCAGGGGATTAGCCAGACCTTGATAAACCCTGGTGTTAAAAGCAGTCAAGCTTCTGGGAAAGTAAACAATCCTTCTACTGCACTCAGCTGAACAGAAAACAGGTACATTGCAGAGCTGAACACCAAGACTGCTTAAGATCTCACCCTCTGTATATATAGACAAGGAGATTTCCTCCAGCATCCCACACACTGTGGGATTATTCCTCCCTCCTGCCCACACCCATCCGCTCATCTTCATCTCCTGCACTGAGGCACATCTTCCATCCACTGGAGTCCCCTCAGTTCAAGCTCTCTTGCTGCCCTAACTTTAGATCCAAGCAGGACTACTACAGAGCTCCATTAGAAGTTAGAAAAATAAAGTCTTAGAAAAATAGAAAAAACACTCTTTTTCTCAAGAACATGTAAAAAAAAAAAAAAAAAAAAAATTGATCCCTTGACACTATAGTCAGAAGAAAATAACATTAAGTATTTACCCATCTAGTCATTCCTGCTTAGGTCTTCTCACGGCTACAATACCCACCCCAAACTTCCTCCTCCTCCCTTAATCACAGCAGGATTTAGAGTCACCCTGTGGTACCCCCCTTTATGGGCTGGTGGGTGAATCAATTAAATCCCCACAGCTGGCTACCCTGAAAATCCCTGCACTCTGTTCAGGCAGCTGTGAACCTCCTCTAGCAAAAGGGAAATCATTAACTCCTTCCCAGCCATGTCCTGGACATTGGTTTTATAACTTATTTCATACACCATAATCACCAAACAAGCACTCAAAGCCCTCTAAGCTTGAATAACGTGAAAGCTGAAAAATACCCAAAACATAATGTCAGCCCTGATTATATTTTTTTCTGCAGAGAACTAGTCTATTAATTTCCATTAAGAAACTAAACTTGATAAATAGATAACATTATAAAGAGAAAATGTAATTAGCGTGTAGCCTTGGTAGATGTAAACTTACTGGTACCCAGGAGTAATAGCAGTTTATGTGAAAACTAGAATGTTACCATAATTATGAAAATGAATGTATAATTTATGCACATAACATGGAAAATATGCAAGGTGTGTAGAGGATATGATTATATTGCATTTTCTTGTTTCTATTGATAGATTATAAATCTTTAGAATATGTTGAATCTCTGCATTATTCTGCATGATTTTTGGATACCCATGATTTCTGATAAAGTTTTTTTTCTTTTGTTTTTAATTAAACTCCATTTTACAACAGCAGTCCTTTGCCTGCTTTATTATGCCAAAGAAGCATATGGAAATATAAACTCTGAGATGTTACTGATTTATTTTGATGTTGGAGCATTTTGCTCTTGTGTAAACATTTCTTGTGACATGAATATGGATAGTTTCAAATCTTGGAAGAGTTCATTACTAAAGGTAGCATATGTTTTTGACTCCTGAACCATGAGGGAAATGAGAACACCCAGCTTGCCAAACAGTAAATTGTAAACAGTTGGTACACCCCTAAGCAAAAGACTGAAATAATTACTGTATCTGTGTTTTAGAGTAGCCAGCTCGTTTTTATGTCTCATTTTTGCTTGGGTTTTTTTTTTCATTTTGCTGATTTAATGTTTTTCTGCAAGGTTTGTAGATGCAGTCTAAATATATACTTAGGGCCTGCAGCATCATGATTCTAAGTGTGCAGATGTCAGTGTGGATTCATGGATTCCCAGATACCCTACGACCACGTATAAAAGCCTGGCTGAAAGAGGCACTCAGCTGTTTTGCTTCCAGATCTACTCATAAAATATGTTGGGGTTTTTTTCAGCCTACACTCCATCTTGCACAGTGCCAGGCTTCTCCAGGCCATCAAGGAGTTCCGAATATTTTCACCACTTTGATCTAGAGAAACAGAGGCCCCTCAAAATTCTGTCACATTGCTCAGAGCACGGCCAGAGCTGAATGGCATGAATGTCATTATTATTATTTTGGGCACCATTTATAAATTCTTACTGTGATTTTCCAAGGAGCCTGGCATCCTCGTGCCCCTGCCTTTCCTGAAGCTTCCCTTACAGATGTTAGAAGAGTTGTCTGCTGCTGTGGCTGCAAGGCCCAGGGTCGTGCTCTGCTGTGTGCAGGGTCACCACCACACATGCAAATAATGCCCTGGAGAGTGTCCCTTGCCTTTATGAGACAGAAAAATCCCTGGAAGGACACACAGGTTGTTCTTCAGAGACATATAAGGCATCACAGCTTTTAACTGTATGCTGCCTTTCTTCTCCTTGCTGACATTTTACTCTTCTTGGTGGAACACCAGCCTGGAATGCCCAGGCTAAAGGATGGGGTTTGGATATGTTCACTCTGTCCTGGTGCCTCCTTGGACTCTAGGCAAAAAATTCTCATTCATGATTCAGTTACCATGCTTGATTTTCCTTCTACCCTGCAATTTCCCCCAAAATAAAAATGTATTTCACAGAATTTCTGGTAGTTTACTGGTTCAGACACTTTTTGGAATTTGTGACCAAATCATCCCTAGCAGACCTGGCTTGGATTAGAAAATTGAACTTGCATTTTCACCACCCCAGGCAGGTTTTCTAACTACCAAATGAGCCAGGTAACTCCCACTTCTCTGCTTCCGTGTTCTCTGCTACCTAAATATGTCTTACACATACTCTGAATACAGGCACACCTTTAAACCCCAGGTTCTCATGGCAGTGGGGCACCAACCATAGATGAGTTTTTCCATGGTTTTCCATGTACACTGTAGAATGTTGGTGCTCCTTGCAAAATGCATTACCTCAGCATTTGGATGGAGCTGAAATAGTGAATGGAGATGAAGAACAGATACAGCTTTAAAAGTAGGAGAGAAAGGTGACCAGTCACCAGTCACAACCCCATTGTAGGACTGCTTATAAGTTGCATCCAGCACTCCAGATAAATCTGTCCTGTGTGTCACTATTTAAAGATCTTAGGTGCTTATCTGTCCTTGGGAATCTGGGTCAAGTGATTTACCTAGGTCCAAGCAGCAGGTTGGCAGCACAGCCCAGATTAGGAATCCTGGGTCCTGGGTCATGGGTTACTGCTCTCTCCAGGGCTTGGCATCACCTCCTCAGAGCACAAATCAAACACAGCACAGTCACTGCAAAGCTTGCTTACAGACACAGCATGAATTTAGGAGGACACTACACCGTGCATAGTGTCATAGGTGCATGTGTGTGTGCATACAGTTGAAAAAATCAAAAATTTGTCCAAAAGAAAGATGTTTGCCTCTGTGTGCTCCACCCCTGGGGAAGAGGAGAGAAAGAACTGCATGCTACAGATGTGATTGTCATTGTTTAACAAATCAGTGGATTGCCTTGGCAGACACTATAGCAAGGAGCATAATATCAGAGCAGGCTCAGAGGACACACAGCCCTGCCTGGCCTCCATCTCCTCACCAGCACCACCACTTCACCCAGCCCTGGAGAACCTGGAGTGAGGCAGCTTGACATGAGTTTTCCTCTTGCTCTGCAGCTGCATGGATTTGCCCAATTTTGTGTTACACTGCAAATATTGAATGGAGTAGTTGCCAGGAGCAAGCATTATACAACCTCAGCACAAGCATAATCAAATCCTTTTTCTTAAAAAACCAAAAGTGATAGTTCAACATTTGGGCCTGGTTTCAGATTAAGTACCTTTGAAGAAAGGCAAATGGGCTCTAACATTCAGATTTGTAGAAATGTACTAAATCAGGCATGTATAATAAACCTTTCACACAGCTCTAGAAAGAATTCCTTTTGTCCCTACAAGAGTTATATATTTGTTAAATTCATCTCTTGTGTAACGTTATTGTTTTCCAGTGTAGTTACATGAAGGATAAATTAAACCCGTTACCAGATGATTTTTTACAAACAAATAATTGAGGCTTGCTGAATGAGAAATAAATAGACTCTGCTATTTAAAAACCAAAGTGAGACAAAAACTGCTTCCCATATTAACTCCTTTAAATCTCTGGGGGGAAAAAAGTGTCAAAGGTCAGGAAATATAACACAACCCTTCACTGCAAAGTTGCATGCTCTCTCAGCAAAAAGAGGAACTCAAGTACTAGCAAAGGACAAGGAACTGATCAAGCAGCAACAAGTTCATTCTTCCAACATATAAAGAGTAGAACATAGCTTCTTTGTTCCACATTTGTTCCAAGCAGTTATCAACCAGAATTTACTTAGGCTTTCATTCAAGTGTCATTGTGCAGAGTTATTCAAGGAGTGTGGATGGAGCAGTGGCACAGAGATAACTGCCCCATTGCTCCTTCTCTCATCTCCGCTTCTGGTGGACTCCACTATTAAATGTGATCCCCTTCAAGCTTTTAGGTATAGCAAGATGTAAAGGAGAAGATAAAAGAACATTTTAAGAGAAGTAAGGTGTGTGTAAAAATTCACAAAGTATAGAGTAGCTAGCTTGGGAAGTCCTTAGAAAGATCCACCATGCTTGTGAGTTATATTATCTGAGTACAGCAGGGTTTATGGTACTTTGTAGATTTTGGGCAACAAACTAAAATTTATTTCAAATGGTTACAGGAAAAGAATAGCTTAAAGAGTGGCTTTAAGAGAGTCTTCACTTCTGTGAATGCTTGGTGATGTTTATTTCTTGAGTCAAACAGCCCTGCTTCAGCCCTTCTCCTCTAGCTGCTCTTCTTGGAAGTTTCTGTATCTCCTCAGCATATTCTAAGATCTTGCAGCAGAAAGCCATTTCCTTTGGTTCATCTTACCAAACACATGGCACAGATTGCATCACTATTTAGTACACCACAAACATAAATCAACCAAATATGGCCAAGGCAGGCACTGGCAGGTGGGGCAGGAAAGCCTTCTCTGAGCACTCCAGAGCAGAGGAGGAGAAAGTAACCTCTAGGGGAAATTGCAAAAGAGCAAATCATTGCTCCACATTTGCTCCTCATCATTTGCTCCTCATGACAGGAGAAACAAAACTTCTGCCTGTCTCAGATGGGTCCCTTTCCATCCTCACCCTTCTGGGTTCAGCCAACACTGGCCAACCTGCAGGGCACCTCCCTCTCAAAGCTCCCCTGTGGGAGGATTTCATTTCTTTTTGGAATACATATTGTGGAGAAAGATAATAAAAGCTGGCATAACACAAGGTTACATTTGGCTCAGTGTTTGTGGTATGCTTTTCCTCCAGTTACAACAAAAGTTATCTATTCATCTCCCTTGCAGGAAGTTTTCCTCTTCATTAAAATTCATTGTTCCCTATTCTTCCCCTAGGCTTTCTTCTTCTTAATTCTATCTTTTTAATCACTATATCTACTATAAATATCACAGCTCTGCTTGTTCTCTCCTCTGTTCTATGTTGGCTGAGTCACAGTCCCTCCTACTTCTTGTAATTTGCTACAAAATAATTTACCTATCAGCTATAAAGAACACCAACATTTATATCTCACCAGGGAAGATCAACAGGCCATATCTAACTTTGGTACAACTATTCCATAACCCCTTCAAGGCTTTTCTCTCACAAGTCTCTTGAGACCCTCATGCCTCATCACCCTGTTTTCCATTTTATAGGTAGGAAAGTCCAGAGAGACAAAAGGCACCCAGACAGCAGAATCCAGGCTTTCCAAATCCTGGGTTTGTTAACTGTAAGCTAAGCCACTCTTCTTTCTTTTGTGGTTTCCAACACTGCATGGATGTTCTTCCCTTTTTTGTGCTGCTGCCTTATCTTCCTCTCCCGGAAATGTCTTTGTTCTTAAATCTCATCTGAAAACTTTCCAATTTCCTTTCCTTTTTTTGTTGTTACACAACTCATTTCCTCTCCATTCTTTTCCCTTCCCTTTTTCCTTCTTCTGTGGCTCCTAAACGAGATCTATGTTTCAAAAATAATTCTGCTGCTATTTCTTCTTTATTTCTGATTTTCTTGTGTTCATGGTAGTCTATCCTCAGAGATTGTTTTTCCTCTCCTTAAGAGTCACTGTGACAATCTGCATAAAACATTTCTTCTTTTCTTTATCTCTCTCTGCAAAGCATTTGCACTACTTTTTATGGAAGATGCTTTTATATAATTAAACTAGATTCTGATTGTATGGGAAATGAAAAGACTGTAGTGAGCAAGCTCTGAGGATACTGGAAGCTTTATAAGTAACAACATTTGTTCTTTAACCATTTATTTAAAAAGCAAATAACACAGACATAGCACATGTGAAAGTTTTGGTATGCAAAATATAATTTATATATTCTCATCATAGTGTAAATTAAATTTTGTGCCAGTAGCCCATTTTGGAAAGTTATTCAAAGCAAGTCCTTAAACAAAGGAAGTTCCATAGAGGGAGAAAGGAGAGGCTTATCTGTTTTTAAAGTCCATGTTTGCACTTTCAGAGAATGTAGTACTTTTCCTGTTCTTAATACTTATTTTTACTTCCACTTCATGCCTCCTTATAGCCTGTCTTTAACATATAATCTTTCAGTTATAGGTACTCTTTTTCTTCAGTGTCACCAACAGGAAAAGAAAATACTACTTAAATCTGTAACAGCTGCATATGCTTCCCCCAAACTGAATGCACTGTAGATGTGTGAGCCTTCACTATTAAATATTTTCAGCTGCTTATGTGATGTACACATGTGGCAAGTTAGCAAAGTGTTAGCTTACAATGCTTCCAGCCAGTCATATATCTTTTTTCTCCATGTGTTGTTGTCTTCTGTCTTATGTACATCAATATAATCTTTACTACCTATCCCCACTTTTTAAAATGCACCTAATATAAATCTACCTGAGTGTTTGCCTAATAGGCTAAAAGATGTGATAACATGGAGAGTCAGGAAATTAAATTGAGAGCTCAATTTTACAAAATTTCACCAGTATCCATTGTGAAAAAGTATATGGGCTTGATTTGTTTTTGAAATGAAATTGAGGATTTTAGTTTGTCATCATGAATTCAGAAATTTCAGAAATAAGACAGTCCAATCAGCCCTCTCACACAAAAAATACTCACAATAGGTACTCACTCAGTACCCTAAAAGGTATTCACCCTGGCTGAAACACCTCAGAGGAGGGAGGATGATGGAGTGCTGGGAGCACAGGGCTGCTCCAACCTTTGGACAAACCTTGGCTCATATCTCTGTGATGCACAGGTCAGTTCTGCTATTCATGGTGTCAGCCTGGAGACACTGTCATGCCTGCTCTGCACCCTGTGCACCTCTGTAAACCCCAGAGAAAACAGAGATTGTTCTGGGCAGAGACTACCATCCCTGACTCTGGGAATGCAAATGCCACAGGAGCAGTCTGTGTCCCTCTCCCCCCACCCACGGGGCTGTGACCCACCCTCTCTGCTCCACAATGCCCACAGCAGCACTCTGGGTTTGCATGGTGAAAAAAGAATATTAACAACTAAGAACAGAGGCAAAAATTACCTTTCTGTCATCCCAGCACAGCAATAGATGAAGGCAGTCCATCCCCAGGCACACAAGTTGCTACAGGACTGAAACATCCACCTTGTTCCTGACTCTGTGTTTGGTCTCATAGAGCAATAATACATCCTTCTATAAACTTGGTCTCAATAGTTGATTTTTTCAACATATAAAAGGCTTCATTTTCCAGCATCCCCCACACACAAAGATCCCTCAGCAATGATGGCAGTGGTTTGGTGGCTGTGCAGGGACTGTCACCAGGGCCAGCCTGCTTGCACAGAGCTGATGGCACAGCTGCACTGGCTGCCCACTGCCTCGTGCCCTTTAGCACTGGCAGAGCTGGTTGTGTTTCCAGCCACAACCCAGCCATTAGCAAGTCCTGCTCTTCATATATGGGCCACAGAGAGTTTGAATCAACTCCAGCACAACAAAAAGAGAGAAGATTTGGATTCTCATATGCAGCAAGGTATGGTTTGACCTGTGTGGCCCATGGCTCCTGAGCCTTAACCATGAAAACCCCTTGTGAAGTCAATGTGCAAAGCTGTAGGTAGACCCATTAAGATTTTGGCCCTGCTATTATACCATTAGACAAATCAGTCTTTGACTAACTGAAGTACAGGATGTACACCAGATCACCACTTGTATTATTTGACCTATGACTAGAGTCAGGAAAAAAAATACAGCTCCCTGTAAGTAAATCCCAGCTTGGTCAGAGCTTTTAAATCACCTTTTTTACACCTATTGTTTCTACTGATCTCTCCAAATAAAACAAGTTTTTAAAAGTAAAAGCCATATCATCACAACATAAATTAGAATACTTAACATTTCAAACAAAAACATGCAAACCAAACAAAAATCATTATAAGTATCTACAGCATTAAACTATCACTTCAAATGTAGGCTTCTAAATAAAATTGCTTGATTATTCACAGGCAGTGTCCAAGAGGAAGCTCTGACTTCAGCAGAGAATTATGAGTACAGGGTCCACAACCATGCATAATTAGGAAACTTAATATCAGTTTAGGATTAAATTTTAATCCTAGGTATTTGAAAAGTTTAGCCAATGCATGTGAATATACTAGCTGTATGTGTAAGATTTTTCTTCAATATGTCCAGATACATATCTTCAACAACTCTACAAAAATGTAAATTCAGTCAAGTTTCCCCAGTGGCTTACCATGTTTCTCTTGTTAATAGTGAACAGTTTTAAGGGTTTCCCATGTGTTTTTTGTCAGTCTCCAGCTTTCTAGGATTACCTGTGTACTGTGTCTTGAATGACACAAATCATAATCTCATAATTTTTACATTGTTGAGTCATTATGTATTGTGCCTATGTGAAAGAAGCACCTTAAAAATGATATTTATGTATTAAATCAAAGCAGATCTAGCTTGTGCCTTTCTCCAGCTGCAGGGATCTGAAGGGTGATGGCAGTATTAGTACAGTTGTATGTTATAACAGCAAGGCTGCTGGGCAGAGAAAGTCACAATTGTAGCTCCTGGAGACAGCTACTCTCTGGTCACTCTGCCTGCCTCTGAGAACATTGGGTCTGTAATGATTCAGAATGGACTTTCCATTCCTGTTTCCTTAGGAACTGCTGGTTCTTAAATTTATGGATTCAGTAAAACCACAAAAAGCAGCAGAGATAGTTTTATGATAAGAATTATTTCTTTCTTGTTAATTCAGTTGACCTTGCTGACTTCTAAATGAAAAATATGTAGTCATAAATGTGAAATTAATATGGATTTCAGGACTCGTGTAAGCTCACTGCTCCATGTTTAAAAGTCACAGGGATGCTCTCTCTTTTAGTCATTATGGTTCTTAACTAAATATCTCCATTAGTTTCCAAAAGAATCTCAGTTCTCTGAGGTACATTGATGGGGAATGTCCAGCATCAAAGGACAATGACATTGTCCAGGATATAAAAGTGCTGTAAATATCACCATTCCAACACAGTATTTCTACAGAGGTATCTAAATTCATTCAAAGAGCTGTATGTATGTCCTATTCTGTCAACATCTGTGGTAAGCTTAGGCCAAAATTTTCAAAAATTACTAATGCTTATGAGTGGTTTTGAACCGACAGAGAGGGCTCAAAAGATCCCTGTTCCTAAATTCTTTAAATCGATATTAACTTGGTCACCTCAGATCTTCAGGATCCCAAAACTCACCCCTCTTTGCAGTTTTGGGCAAAGTGGTGTGACTGCACTTGGTTTGGCTTTTTGAATCATTCCCTGAGGGCACCGTGAGCACCAGTGATGAGATGTGGGGCATGTGGGGTGTGGAGCCCACACCGAGGGTTCATAGGGGTCATCTGCACCAGCAGCTTTCTGTAAGAGGAGATCCAACTCAAACAGCAGCATCTGTACCCCATGACTGGCTGGCTAAAATCTTTTTGAAGGAGAGATCAGTTGATCTATACATTGTAGTTATATGAAAGTTTTCATACGTATTTTCAAACACCACCAAAAACATTTCTGAAACATTTGGATTTGGCATAAGTCTTACAGACATTTGCCAAACCTGTAAATATGGAGATAGAATTGTTAAAATAACTTCCAATTTCATTAAGCCAGTCTAGCATCTTTGGCGATCAAATTCTGATTTGTTTTAAAAATCTTTACACTCTATAGCATTAGAAAGAATTGTTACGCTTCTAAATTGCAGTTGGGATCAAGGTTTCATTGTGCTAAGTGCTGAATATTCAGAAGAGACAGTCCCTGCTCCAAGAAGGCTGCTGGTTTAAGAGACAAAAAAACAGAATCCAGATGGGGAAATGTGATATAGCATACAAGCACAGTGGTTAAGGTGATGATAGCTTCACATCTTAGCCAAGAGCCTGCAAACTGCACAGGACTGGTTGATATCCACACCCATACAGTAACCCATTGATTCCAGTGGGGCTCTGACAGGCAGCCAGAGCTTCCTTGAAAGTGCTAATGTTGAAACAGAGGTGTATTAATTCCTTCTCTAGGGCTTTTTCCCCTTCTATTTTATTAATTCTGTTTGTTTTGTTGGTTTGGGGTTTTTGCTTTTTTTTTTTTTTTACTTTTGGCTACTTTCAGTTTTACCCTGTATGCAGACTTTTAAATCAGCCTAGACTGTCTCTGTTTTCATATGTAATTAAAAGTGTCTAATGCAACATTTACTTTTTTAATTAAAAAAATGAAATCACTGTTTTCAATTTTAATTTTCAAAACTTTCTTTTATTTTTCAATTCATTACATCACAGCTAGTTATACCTTGTGCAGTCTTCTTCTTTGACTGTTTAATGCCATCCTCCTCAAATCTCAGATATATTTAAAACTTCTAGTTCTTTTTCCCTCTCCCTTGTCAAATTCTCAGAGAATCAAATTACTTCTACAGTCAGCACAATGTCCTGATCATCATTACATTGTCTAATTTAATCTTTACTAACCCATTCAACAATATGAATTCCAAAATAATGTACTATATGAAAAATAGTGTGAAAATAAACTATCTAGTAATGATTAGAACTCCTGCTGACTGCCTGGCTTTATGTGAAATGATGGCAATCACATGTTCAAAGCATGCCAACTGAAGTGTGGCTACCATACTTAGCAGTTTGGTTTCTCATGTGACAGAAGTATGAAATGCAGCACGGAGCCTCTCTGTGGCTGCACAGTCATCTATGGTTCTTAATGAGAAAGCTGTGTCAGAACTCACAGCCAGGATGGATCTTTCATGTAGTGTCAGGTAAGCAAAGAAACATGAGAGGACAAGGAGGAAAGAAAGCAAGCTGTTTGCTTCTGTGAGAAAGTTTGTTATTGAACAATTGCTGTGTATCAGCCCCAGCCTAGAAGGGTCAGACACCTTTTCATGGATGTATTAACACAGTATAAGTTGAAGAAATCAAATTACTTTGTGTTTAAGATGTGCACACATCTGTATCAATTTCACCACAGATGCCTCAGAGAGAAAAGTTATTTTTCTGGGTGTCTGTGGCATTATCTTAGGGCCTCTGTATAAATCTTGCTGCAACCCATCTTGCACCATTCAAGGAGCTTTGTGGTGCAGACTAGATGATTCATGGCAGCTCCATGAATTTCCTTCACAAGGAAAGACCTCTCTGAAGGGTGGGCTTTGGGGTTCCAGGTTTTTGCTTTTCTCTGGTTCTGAAATGGCAAATATGCAGCGTTAAGGGTATACACCAAAAAAGACTGTGCAAGAGAAGCACTTCATTCTTGGGAGGAAAGACAAGTTTTGATATGTTTCTTACTTCCAGCAGAAGCTCAGAGTTGACTTTGTAGTTGTTGTATCTCTGTCAGACGAGTTGTAATTTTGGTGAGATTACAAGGTCAAACATTCCTTCTGTCAATTAACATCCTTTTGTCAGCATAGTTTTCCTGCTTGGGGAACCAGCAGAATATGTGCTGACAATGTACACTTTTGCCAATATACAAGGAGTCTACTTGAGGAAGGTCTGCTGGTCTGCTGACAAAGCACACTGTACAGGCAGACAAATCCTTGAGCTAACCCTCAAGAAATTTCTGTCTTTGCAAAGAGGAGTTTCTCCTGCTTGTAGATACTTCTGTTGCTCTTCAGGAGTGGCTCTAGGTACAACTTCTCCCCCAGAGATTGAGTGTTACTGAACTCTGCATTTGGACCAATGACTAGAGATCTACTGAGTGAATGTATTTCAACTTTTCTACAAAACAGTCAGGACTCAAGAAGCAGAAAAGAAGCCTCATGTATACAGATGATTGCAAGGTGTTTCTGCATTGATACTGAAGTACCATTTACTTGGGTGTAGATGTTGCCCCTGTTCAAAGCACAATATTTCTATCTATTCCACGTCTGGTAAGCCTCAGAAGCTTCCACTTTTATACAGAGAAAGGCCCACTGAAATTCTCCAGGAACAACTTCTCCAGCAATGGACCATGCACTGAACTGCAGGACCACAGCACACAAACACAAGGAGAAATCTGTATTTATACAATGCCTTTTACAGCTACTACTAGGTAATTCAGTTTACCTGTTTGTGAAACAAGTGTAAATGTCATGGTATAGGCAGGAAAATAAGAGACAAGTGCTATATGATACAATTGATATACATCATGTTGCAAGATTATTCAAACCTCATACAATTTGTTTATCTTATTGGTATAGTTATACATTCTTGACCATTGGCTCTAGACCATACATTAAAATTAATTTTATATTTTCCATATTAGAGTACTACGCCTTGTTTATAGGTTGGGAAGGGCACAATATTTATCTAATCAACTCTAATTTACAAGTTTCAAGGCAGTTCTCTTGTTGGTGGAATAATCCTTGGTTCTACACAAAGGTCTTCTAGAGCAGACCAAGCTTTAGCCATGCAACTCTCATTAAAAGCCTCTGGGACAGCAACTCCTCATGTGACAAAAAGTTCAGGGATAGGAGTTTGCCAGCAATGTGCCTCTCAGTTTTTGTGACTAATCAGTCTCATCTGGGACAGCACAATTCAGGTAACTATGGGGGAAATGCCTTTCTTAAGGCATCTTAAGGTAAATCTGTCACCTTTTTGGAAAGTGACACTATCACACTGGCATGAAACTGTGCAACTTTAGATGCCTCCAAACAGCCTTACTATTTTGCACAGTGCGTGTGGAAGTAAATCCCTCTCCTGGCAGATAACCCTGACCATCCCAAGGCTCTTCCTACACTCAGAGAATGAACTGGAAAAAGAAATACGACAATTATTGAAAAATACTATTCAAGCCAAAATTCCCTAACACTTTCATGAAAACATGCATCTTTGCATAACTAAGGTTTAGCCTTCAATTGTGTGAGTCCTTCAGTAAATAATGAAAAAGGCTACATTTTAAAGGTATTTAGATAATTTGATTTAACAAGTGAGTTAGGAATCTAAGTATGTTTTAAATTCCTCTCTAAATTCTAGTACAACACCATGCCCGAGTTCATTCATTAATTTGAAATGTGCTCACAGCCTGCATTTCTATTGGGCAGGATTTGGGATTTACTGCAACAGCAATTACATGTTTGAATGTTTTGAAAGTGGCATCTATGTTTTCATGTCATAAGTTTGTTAGTATTATTGTACCTTTATATTTTCTCAAAAGTAATATCCCTACCACTGGACAATCATATCATTTTCTGTGTCTTCTATTGACACTTTTTACCAGAGTATGTCTTTACAACCCAAGATTATAAACAATTAGTACAATCTTATTTTCAATACTAAGGAAAAGGATATGCTTGATTGGTCTCTAGAGTAGGTTACAACAAAATGAACATGTAAGCTTTGACTGAACAGAAGGTTGAAATAACCTGTGATATTTTCCAAATGTCAAAAAAAATTGTTGGTTAGTTAGTGTTGTATAGTGTAGCTATTAATTTCAATGGGATTATGCCACAATAGAATCCTCTCCGTAATTTTGAATATGTTTTCACAAAATTATCCCAGCAGCTAACAGAATGAATACTTTTTTGTTTCTACAAAACCTAGTCCAAAATTAATTTCTGTGCGTACTTTATTCTACTTATCAAAATTCTGAATTTAACTTACCTATAAATATCCAAACATATACTTCCATTTTTAATATCTAGTGTATTATTGAAAAATGACATAAAGTCACATATCCAGAACTGTAACTGATATAACTGGGGAACTTCTGTAAAGATCAATAGTTATGCTGATTAACCTCAGCTTAGGATCTGGCCCAATAAATAGCTAACTACATAATGAGCAAAATAATTTGCTCTGGTATTAATTAGAAAAAGAACTAACGAACACTTAATCCAATGGTTGGGGTTTGCAGAGGGTGTTCCAAAGCACGTACACAGTTGTGGGCAATTTGGGAGAGGATCAATGTGTCAAGTTGTGGAGTTCCCACATTTCTCTGTTCTCAGCTGTAAACCCTTTGCATATTTTGGGAGTAAAGGAGGAGTCTACATTTTTTGCAGATGCTGGACACATGCCAGATCCTCCTATTACAAATATTTCTACATACTGCCAAATGCTCCCATTGGGAATACTCCTTGTATCCCCATAACTACTGGTTTTGCTCAGTCCATTACTCAATAAAACTAGCCACTACTCCAGCTGGAATAGTCTGGTCTGAGAAAAAGGGCACCAGAAATTCAAACACATCTAGCTGGAGAAACTGGGCTGTTAATAGATCCCACAAGCTGAGATTTATTACACAATTTTTGCATTACAACATATAAAGCACTGACTCACAGGTACAAATGCATTTTACTAAGTATCATGTCATTACATAACTTGAAATTACAACAGTATTTAAAAGTATGATATGAGAGAAATGGTCTAGTGACATTAATCACAAATTTCTTTTAGATCTGTATTTTCATTTATCACTGATTTCAGTGGGGCTAAGAGCTCAGCTCTGATGTCCTAATGATTTGGGAAAAATTGGAAATATCTCAGCTTTAAAAAAATTTATTTTCTGCCTTTGAGCAGTGCTTGAGATCAAGTATGTTTTCCCTGGTGAGTCTGAAAGAAAGGGAATTCATGTATACGCTACCTTTTACTTTCTACATGCAATTTTTCTATTTTCTTATCATTCTGTAACAATGAAAGATGCCACATTAGTGCATAGAGCCTTAATGTTAACCTGTCAGATGCATTCATTCCTTTCACTATAAAAATTGCATTTCACATTTTCTTTCCTTAGACCCCAAATTTGCAAACACTTAAGCATGGGCTTAATATTAAGTCTCATTTGGCACAGAATGGGAAAGCAATGAACTGCACTTAAGAGACACCAGTCCTCTACAAAAGTATTTTATAGCTGTTTTTCCATACTATATTTAATTATTTTAGTATAAAATTGAACTGTTTCATCTCATCTCCAATATACCAGAGAAATCTTGAAGCTGCTCTTTAGGCTTCTTTTGATCTGATGAATATTTTCTGGTTTTGAGAATTTCATTGAACAATCCAATGATTTAATGGCAGCTCTTTTTCCTCTAGCTCGGCAACTAAGTCAGTGCCATCCCACATTAAAGGCAATGAAAATGGACTAGGCTGGTTTACAATAAAAATATTTATATTTAGTATTAGTGTTTCTGTAATAGGTCACTAAAGGAATAATAAAAATGGTAGGCTGTTGTTACTGCCTTAAAAAACGGGATTTTTATTTAAGCAAATCATGTCAGTGTCTGAAGCCTACTGGATTATCTTCTAACATATGGTAAGTATTGGTTATGTGGTGTGCTGGCTTGCATTTCATTGTTGGAAAAGCATAGAAAACTGATTTTAGTATGCCTTTGCTCTTAGCAGCAGGGTATAATCATTTTTAAAAGAAATTATGGAATCAAGCATTAGCATACTGTGTAAATTTAGGATTTATGGAAGGATGTCATATATCACACACATATATTGCTTTGGGATGCTTAGGAAATCTTCACTACCACATGTCACTGTTTTGTAGCTGTTTAAAATGGTAACTAAGCACATGCAAAAAGATAGCAATGCTGGGATAGTCTTCAAAAAATTGCATTGTTAAGTATTTAATAAACACACCGAAACACTAATATATTATCCATTTTACAACCACTGAACTTTAAAGCGTTTCTTTCAGTGAGTATGTCAGTTATCATTATCCCTGAGGGTATTAGCTAAGCCCCACGTACTCAGCCCCTTGCAACCTTGCCATTCTTACAGGATTTGCCTCAGGTGCCTGGAGGTGTGTGAGTGGAACTGGGGGCTTTTTGCACCCACAGGAGAGAAAATCAGCACTTCTCATCCCCTTGTGTCCCCTGTGTCTCTCCATGCTGGGTTGTCCCTCCACTTTTCTCCATGTGAGGGGAATGAGCTGCACCAGTGATCCCATTCCCACACACCTCCGATGGTGAGGATGAACACAGGGTTTTTACCTGGCAAAGCACTGAGAGACTGCCCTGCTCTGGCACCAGCACGTGCCTGCAGGATCTCCTGAAAGAACAACCTGCACATATCACTGCAAACAGGAAGCCCAAATTGCAGCTGAAAGGTGTGAGTAAAGTACCCATTACATACTTGCCAGCTCATGCTTACTGCTGAGGGTAGGCTGACTTTACCCTTCACTTTAGATTTCAGCGGCTTAATTAATCTACTAACATCAAAAGGAAAATAATCTGTTTCGAGCAGTCCTTCTGAAGACTTGGTGCTTTGAAACTTCATTTCAAAATCGATCTCGCCTCTCTCAAAACAAATGTAAAGCTCAGAGACGAGAAGAACCCTTTCCTGTGACCCTCCACCACTGCCACTTTTGTTCCACCAGACCTCTGCAAGGTGCCTATTTGATCACTGCTATTTATTCTGTACTCTTGTCTAAATAAGGCTCTGAGTATGTTACTCATCCATAGAGAGACAGAAGCCACAAAGCATCAAAACTGAGGGTGTTGAAGTGTATGGGCTGTCACAGGCCTGTTCTATCAGATTATGGCTGTACAGGGGTGGTCTTGAGGCCACTGAGGTGGCAGGACCTGGCAGCAAACTGTGAGGGGAGGGCAGGAAGTCAGGGTAGCCCCTTTTTCCATTTCCCTGTGGCCCATGCTGTACCAACATGGTACACCAGGCTGCCTGTGTAAGACACTGGGCAGTGACTGGCCAGAGTCCTCAGAGCTCACAGACCTCTTGGTGGTCAAGTGCCAGCAGAAGAATGCCCTGTGGAACAATGAACACTTCGAGTGCCTGGAGACAGACCACAGGCACAGAGAAGATGGGAGGAGAGGGCAGAGGATTTGGACTTCCCAAGGCTCCTCCATTTAGAGACAAGTGGAGCTTCTATTGATGCAGATGACGGTGAACAGCCATTTAGGAGAGACCATGTGTTCATGTGACAACTGTCCAAAGGGGATTGCTGAAGAACAAGGCATCCTGACATTTCACTAGAGGCCATCCCTGGCCTCCTGCCCTCAGCAAGGTACTTGTTTGATGGGAGGCAGAAAAGTAAAACAAGAAACGAAATGCTAGTACACTGGAGCTCTTAAAACTTAAACTGCTAACTGCTCACAAAAGGAAAAGGCGGAGCCAGAACCAGTATCAATCATTTTAAATTATAACATACAATGCCAGAGTCAGCAGGCACATCAGCCATTCGAACAAGCTGCTTCAAAGTACAGCTTGAAGCACAGGATTCCCATCCCACATGACTAGCTCAGTGCATTGACAAGGATTATAACTCATATTTGCAAATATTCAGCAAGCCTAAAATAGCCTGTGACCTATTGCTTAGAAGTGTTCCTGCAAAAATCTTGTTAATCTGTAATAACCTAGAGAAAACCTGACTTCCCTATTGCTCCATGGCCCAGATTCTCCAAGGTCTGCCATGCATAAGAGGTTTTGCTTCTTCTCGTTCCCCTGATCTGGCCCCCAGTTCCCCACTGGCATTTTGCAAAGTCTGGGGACCTTGAAGGGGGAATTGACTGCCTCTGCCCAGGTGTCCAACTAGGGCAGTGCCAGGGAATGGCTTTTGGACCCATTAAATCATTTTGAAAATGCAGTTATATCTAATTGGTGTTTAGCATTGGCTGTCTTCAGTGTTTGCATTGGTTTGTTTCCATGAAGTGAGATTTCTGGGTTATTTATTACTGCTAATATGTTCCACCACACTTTGACAGTCACCTAATGTTCTGCCAGTTTGGGGGTTTTTGTCAATTACCCTGTTTCATGTACGCCTCTGATTTTAACTACAAATTCTTCTCTCTACATACTCTCAAGACAGGAGCTTGTCCTTGTTTTCCAGATGGATTGGAAGGGCTGGCCTGTAGAATAACTGCACAAGAAATAAGGGATTTGTTTACAAACAGCTTGACGGGGTTAGTTTACCCAAACACACAAGCTATCCAAATTTCATGTAAAAGAGACCTCTTGTACTGAAGGAGAGTAAAGAAAAGCTGTGGCTCACAGTCAGGTTTATATTTGCATTTTCCATCAAGGGGTTATTTGATCCCCTCTGCAGGGAGCATTTACTTGAAAGATGGGTCTCAGCCACAAAGTGTGAATTCCGTTTCACTCTCCCCAAAAGTCTGGTCTTATTCAGAACGTCCAAGTTTTGGTCCTCCTCTGTGCCAAACCTAGTGGAACAAGAGCTAACTTCCCCCACATTTCAGCTGTCTCTTTAATATACACTCTTCTCTTTCACTGTTAATCACGTCTCAGCCTCTTGCTCACATGTGACAATGTCAGCTCAAGCATGCGCAATGAACTCATAATTCAAAATTACTTGGCTCTGCAATACAAGATAATCTTAAGAAAACTGCAAATAAATACTGTAATAGCGTATTCACATATATGTTATCTGGTAATGTACACTGTGATTTAAATTCTGCTACTGTCAGTCCTTGAATCATTAAACAAGTGATAGTCATTGGATATTTTATTAGCTCTAGACATATTTTGACATTTTAGATGAAATGTATTTTTAGTATGATTAGCTAACTTTCCTAGCAATTGTTTTCTTGTGTGTAACATAAACTAAGAACACTTAATCAGCTGTGGTGAATTATCCTTTCTAACTCAGAAATACAGAAGTATATAAGATTTGCATATTCAACAATGGGAATTCTCTAGAAAATAAAAACATTTATGGCTCATTAAGAATGAAAGGGTGTTGTGTCTTGACATTATGAAGGGCTGGGATATTAGGAATATAGACTTCCACAAAAAAAAATTACATTAGAATTTAGCTTAAAAATGTTTAGAAATTTGGCTGAAGCCACCAAAGTTGCCAGCAAGCCAGTGCTATGAGTGAATTCTGCAGCTGGATTACATCAGTTAGTTCCAAAACTGAGAATTAATTAAGCTTTTACTAATATTAGTTCATAAAATTGCATTCTGTTACAAAAGAAATATTTTAAGGATAAACAACAACACTTTTTCAATTTCCTTGTAGACACTGAACGCAGTCAGAATGCAATGCATTCAGTAGTGTAATCAGTTCATTGTTATTTTCCTGAAGCTCTAGTAACAGTTTATTTTTACTTTTTTATATCCTTATCTAGTAAAGTTTGTTCAACTGCTGTTATATCATCTACAGTGAATGCTTCAAAGAGATGAGGGGAGAAGAAAAGGGATGCATAGAAAAAAAACAGTTATATCACAGTCATGTAGGTAACAACTGTTATCAAATACTTTATTTTATCCTTTTTTATTGGAGCTTGTAAATGGTTCCAACATGCACTCAACATAAGTGCAGTGTTTATAACCACCTCCCAACAAAGCTGTTTTTGTATGAACATAAACTTTTGGGGTCAGCTGCCACCTGAGTGCCAAACTCCATTCTTCACCACTTCCTCAGTGAGCTGTGCTTTGCTTTCTCTGGAGACAAATGAGAGCTACCACAGACACAAGCAGGAGCAGGCCTGGCTTCCCTGGGAGCCCCGGGAAGGACCTGGGGGTCCTGCATGGGAGGAGCTGATGTCTGCCCCTGGGAGGGGGGACATGGACAGGGTGCTTCAGAGACAGACCCTGATTTCCACCTTATCCTCCCAAGCTCCAAAAGTTTTCCTGCCTCAGGCAACCTCCTTCTGTACAGGGACATATTTTTCTACATTACAGCATTGAAGATTTTAATATTCGATATTTCTTTTGCAGAAAAAAAAGAAGTCAACACTGATGACGTTTTCCAGGATCTCATTTTCCATATATATTAATATCATGCCTCACATTTCAGTGACTTTTATTCAAACTTACTACAGCTGAGTTGCAAAATGTTGTCTTTGTCCTTAAGACCATGACAGAGAACTTTATCTGCATTCAGATGCCTACTGGTTTGTGGTATTTCAATAATAAAACAGCAGGATTGAAGGCTCATGATGAGAAATCTGACTAATTACCTGTTAGATGATAGATGGTTGTAACTCGGCAGTGCCAGTCACTGAAAACAAAACACTTCTAGATATCAATCAGCTTCCTGACAAATTCAATTTCCATCACATTCAGTGGACAATAAATGTGAATTTTACCCCAGCAGCTACATAGCTTTGACTTTTAACTTTTCAATATGCATAATGATGTTTTAATAAAGTAGAGATTTCTTTTAAGTAAATTAGTATTTAAATACCTGACATATTTGTATTTCAGGCTCAAAACTGGTGGAAATAATTAATGTTGCAAATCTGTCTTGTATTCTACTGCAGACAGCAAAGATGTATTTAACAGCAGTATTTTTGATTTCTCCATATATTCTTGTTTAAGACCAATTATTTACAATGTTTGTAATGGAATTTACCCTCTTTTTCCAGCACCTTATCCATCTATGTATCAGTGAGTTGCGTGCAGATATGACTCAAAAACCAAAATATCCAACTATCACTATTACATACCAGCATGTGGGCCAAGTTAAAACAAAGAGGGATTGGAGCATGGAAATTGAATATGGGCTTGAAGAAACACCTCTCTTTCTTTCCACATAGGGACTAATTGCATTGTCAACATCTGGAAGTTATGGATAAGCTTGTCCACTTCAGAATTAATCTGAGTTCACTTACTCTGCTATAAATCAGAAGAGGTCAATCACAGTGTGTTTAATATCCATGCCAAAAGTATGATATGAAAATTGAGCTCTAGAGGTCATCAGTCCCTTGGGCACAATAAACTGAAAGCAAAGAGGAAACGTTAACATTGGCCCAAAGTCATGGGGGACGTGCATCCTGGTATCACTGCAGCTAATCACCCTGATGCCCCCTGCATCAGAAATGCACACAGCAGACAAGAGCAGACTCTATCTCAAACTTCTGAAATCTACGTGTCTCATGGGATACAAATTCCGGCTAAATGATTTATCTCTGCCTTTTGGCAAGTGGCATCCACACATGAAAAAGAAGAGCAGCAAAATTACATTTATACTTGGTTTAGAGTACTGTGCTTCTCCTATTTTATTTTACCTAATAAAAAATTGAAAAAAAAAAAAAAAAAGCTGAAGCTTTAATGCAATTGTCCCTCTTGGAGGAGCCATTTCCGTGTGCTCCGTCAGCTGTCGGGGCAAGGCGAGGCTCTGAGGACCCACCACAGGTGTCCTCCCGGCCCTCGGAGCAGGAGCTGCAGGGAGCTTTGTCCTTGGGAAACGGGAAAATTATTAAGCAGGTAACATCTGGGACCTGCTTCTCTGAGGCAACATCGGGGAGAGATAACTCTGTTAGTGTGAGGGTTTGCAGGGCCGGCCACTGGTCTGTGCTCGGTGTGATTGATTGGCAGGGGCTGGGACAAGCTTTGTCTGCTCATTTCTCCCAAGCAGAAGCAGCCTCTGCCTTTATCCAGAGCTCCCCACAGCAGCCCCTTCCCAGCAGAATCTCCTGGATTCTCCAGGAGACACCCGGGTGACCCTGGGGACCCGCCTGTCCCAGGGCTGGGACGCAGAGAAGGGACGGTGTGAGCCAGCTGCTGGTGAGCTCCGTGCCAGAGCTCTGTGCCAGAGGTGACAGCTATGAAAAAAACTCTAGGGTGAAAAAGCAGAGAATTTTTCACTGGAGTCAGTTTACTCAGGAAACACCCTAAAGCAGCCATTTCTTCTGACCTTGGGTTTCTCTCCCAGGTCCTGCCTCAGCACCTCAGCCCCAGGAGGGGCCCAGCACTGGCCGTGGTGTGCAGGTTTCCCAGGGCAGGTCACACACGTGTGGCTCAGATCTGCCTTTCTGGCACTACATTGGGTTTAGATGGTTTTATATTGGAAGCTGCAGCAAATACTCCTTCCAAACCACATCCCTCTCTGCAGCCTGGCATTTGGCAAGTAACTGTCATTTTCCAATTTGCAGAAATACATTTTGTTTCTTCTGAATTTGCAGGATCCATTTCTACTTTGTTTTAAGAAAGATCCTTGATAGTACTGCCAGAGTTTGTCTCTGATTTTGTACAGCCAGGCTATCACCGTAAAAGGTGTCAATAAATCTATGAATAAGAGCTCTAGTGCATCAGTGAAAAATTACATTCTGAAACACAGGTTATTAAAGATTATGTCACCAATCTGCATGCATGCACATACATATCCATATATTTAAAAATATGCCAGTAATCAATTTAAAATAGCTTATTTTATTATTTCTTGTGAAAACAATAATGGTTGTATCAACAAATTCTTCTGTTTCTGATTCTGATAATGAATTACCAGGCTCACATTTATATACTATTTTTCATTAGAGATGTACTGAAGACTCTGTAATGATTTTTTTTTCTTAATCAAACCACTGTACAGAAGAGATCTACTTAGGCTTTTCTTAAAGCAGCCTGACATCAAAAGATTTCAAAAGGACAAAGGCTGCTTTTGAAAGCTAACATACTATTTATGATTTCAAATGGCAGAGGTATGATTTAGCCTGCTTTATTACAGATGTTATAAATGATGTTTCACATAAGAATATTATTCTTTTATTGCTTTCCAGGTAGAGTTTCCACTGGCTTCATTAAAGGCCTGAATGTAAAACAGCTGCAGAACCATGAATTGGGCCCTGGCAAGTGAAATCATCCCTTTTTTTTTTTTTAATCGTTTGACGTGGCAACATGGCAGCTATTTAATTACACTCATGCAAGAACAATAAATAAAAGTCCTATGACCTTTTGTTTCAATAAAATAAAATCTACTTATTCTTTTTAACTAAAATGTCATTTCCCATTTATTTTCCCCCAATGTGGTTGCCAGTGTCCAATTTTTAGGCTCAGTGCACAACAGTGATAAGGTCAAAACTTGAGACAGGGTGATGTGATTAGCCCTGTCCTAGGCTACCTCATAAAAATGTCTGCCACACAGCACATGCTCTGTCATGCAAGAAAAATTGTTTACCAAAGGCTTCAACCAAACAGAGTTGTATGAACATGCAAAAGACTTTTTACAGTCTCCTCTCACCTGATTTTTACAAGTGAGATCAGGGAGAAGGGGAGGGGAATTTTAAAATGGGTAAATAGAAAATAAAACTGGGCACTGGAAAATCAAAAATTGAGGTGGGTGGTCTGGCAGCTCGAATAACTGTTGCAGATGACCTTACAAAGCCAAGGTGTGATTCATCAGTCCCAGAAGACTTGCAATATGTGATATTTTCCCTGCTTCAGAACAGGCAGTTACCCAAACAAAGCCTGACCTGATGAGGTTTGGTTCACAGAGGTCTCATCTCTCCATGAGAATAGGTGGAATTACAAGCATAAGTACCAAGCACTAATATGGCACCATAGACAGAGACTTTATTTATCATGCAGAGAGTGAAAACAAAGCTTTCTACTAGATTTATTAGTAAAAGGGAACAGAAGAATCTGGTATGGACAAACTGCATGTTCCCCACATCTCAACTGCCAGGACTTCCTGCCCTCAGGCTTAGATATATTTATCTGGTTATAATTCAGTAAAGTTGTGTGATTTCAAGCCATTACAAACAAACAAAATATCTAGGATATCATTCAAGGATGTCCTGACAATGCAATATTTCCCCTTTCAGATTAAAAAGAAAAATAGAGATGCTAATTAAATGCTCTCACAAAGAGGAGTGCTTCTTCTCAGAAATTATTTTTATTAATTTTATTTTTTAAACAGCTGAAGGACTCTAAAAATTAAAATGATGACAGTTTTATCTGGATGAAATTATTATAGCATGTACATCACTGGAGAGAGAGAAAAACATATGGAATATATATATATATTCAGAGCTTGATTGTGCTGTTTCTTTGTATTCAAAGGCCTCTTTGACTTTACTGGAAATTTTACATATGTGACAGTTGCAGAAATGAGTCCTCAAATTGTACAGAAATCAAATTTCCATGTTAAAGGGACCCTGTTTCTAATTTCACTTGGAAAAATCACAGCTTTTCATATGAACCCCATCTCGTTATTTTTCCAGCCTTTCTAAACATTGATGCTTTTTATAAGTGAGGGGCATTGGGGAGAAAAAAAAGAGATAGAAAGAAAAAGAAGACTTTATGCATACCAGGGGATAAATATGTTATTGGAACAAGTTTTTTGGCATTGAGTGTACTGTCAGGAGTAAAGAGAAACATGGATAATACCATTAGCACCCCAGTGCTCAAAATAAAATATTAATGGCAGCATTTCCTGAGAAATTAAATTACTAGAGAAAAAAGTCTTAAAAATATGCATTCTACTGCCTTGTTGAAAGCCCTCACACAAATTATGGTCAAATTAATATCCTTTTGTCTTTAGCACACATACTTGATGACCTTGAGAGATGTTTTCACGTGAATGTCTGAGGTTTTCTTATTCAGGGATGTCATATCTTGCACACACTGGCCAAGGGAAAGAGCATAACCATCAGCTAGGTTTGAATGGATGAAATTCAGCTGCTTGTGTGCAGGATCTAGAGTCTGTTTAGCCTCTAATTCAACCTCCAAAATTGTTCAGCTTTAGTCATTCTTGACCTAAGGGCATTGATGCTGAGCAGTCCAGTTTGTCCCAGCTGCACTGATGGACAGTCAGACTCAGCACATGAAGAATGCTCTTTTTATTGCAACACTTCACAGTTTCTTCAAGATTCTTACTCAGCCATTAGCAGTGACTCACTGGTTGTTAGATAACTGCAGTTCTCACTAAACTGAAAATAAAAAAAAATCAAGATCCATTCTCACAGAGGTCCTCCATATGTGATAAATACTGGCTGCTATGCTTCTAAGAAGACTATAATTATCTAAAATATAATTCATTATGTCAAGTCTCCAATGCACACTATATTATCAACAGGAGTAAAAAAAATTATTTCCAGATCATGACTATTTCAAAAAGATTATTCCTTGAAGTAAAGAAGGGAAACATTATGACTCATGCCTATCAATTTTCTATTGCCTATATTCATTTTTATCTGAAAAAAAAAGGAAAAAGAAAAAGTTCAATGTCCTGCCAATAAGTTGAAATTGTTAGCATGTTTTATACACATTTAAACCATGTTTCAAGTAGGTTAATAATACCCCTCTAGCCTCAGAAGCAGTGGAGAACACAACCTTCCTTTGCCCTGACTGTGATACAGGAAAAGGCTTGCTCCTGCTGAGACTTTGAGGGGGCTGAAACTTTCCTTTCTCTAATAAGGTCACCAAGAAACACAGATATTTGGGGCATAAACCTGCATTCAGTTGAATACTGTCAAATGAGAAAAATCTGTGTGCCTCACACAGTGCTCAGCATCTTGTCCAACACTGGTTACTGACTTCAGGTCACGTCAAGTGTGTGTCTCCTACCCCAGTCTTTGCAAGAAGACCATCCCTAACACTGTTCTTAATAAAATTAAATAATTAAGTATTTTCCACACTCATAAATAATTTTTGCAGCAAGGTTTTTCACCCTTCTCTCCCATTTTCTGATATAATCCACTCTGCTAGATTTTTGCAGAATTGAGGCAAATATGGTTAAACCTAGGATCCCACAGCAATATAATAAATATTCATCAGTACTACATTTGCCTTTATGTACTTCCCAAGCTTCAATATAGCTAAATGACACAAATTTGTTACAGTGGTAACAGCAACACAATTATGGTTAGTGGCCTGTCGCTGCTACCACCCAAACTTCAGCTTACAATAATACAAAACTCTTGACAGGCCATTCATGGAGCCAACTTAAAATATAAGGAAAAAAGAGAAATGGTTTTAACAACTGAAAGTTTGTGGAACTGCCAGATGACAAGCTAGTATATGGAAGAGAAAATTAAATGTACAGAGGAAAAAACCAAAACAGACCATATATGTTGCAGATTTTTATACATGCACAAAATATTTACCTTGACACTTTCAAAAATGAGTACTTTTCTTGAAGGAATGGCAAGAAATTAAGACCCTGAAGGGATGTTCTTTTCCATGCCAGAGGCCCAAACTAGCTCAGGAGGAACAGAAGTTAATCCTGCAGATATGAAAGAAATGATTTCTGCCCACTGGTGCGGGAGGTGAACACCTTGGAGGGGAGCTCAGGAATAAATCTTCCTTGAAGGCTACAGGCACCAAATAGAGAAGCTTCCACTCCCTGATCCATCACTAGATATTACACCAGAAACAAGGGGTCAAACATACAATTTGGTGTTCGTGGTGTGGCCTTGATGTGTGGAGCAGGAAAGGAAGAGGAAGGAGTGGAATAAAGGCACAGAAGAGAGAGAGGAGTGCTTCCAGTGTTTCCAAGGACGCTCAAGTCAGGTTTCTGCTCTACCCTGCACAACATGAGTTTCTCTCTCTTCCTCAGCTCTTTGAAATCCAAAAGAGGAGAGCAACAAGCCCAGATGCAGTGACCTTCACAAGGTGACAGCCAGTCCTCCCCAGCATCTTCACCAGGATGCAGCAGGCTGGCCCTGACAGCTCGGGGCCTTCTTAGGGATTATCCCTGAAACAAGGCTCCCCACTCAAGGAAGGGGTGCTCACCCATCTTCTCACAAAGGATTGTATACCAGAGTGCTACAACAGGGGCTTTGGATATTCAAATAATTTTTTTTTAAAACCTCCTCATTCTATACCTCCATGTTCCAGCATCCAGTGAATTTCTAATGCGAATAATTAAAACTAATATATGGTTGTAAAAATAAATGAATAAAGTGTATTTCATTATGCAGTATCCTTGATTTTTATGGTATTTGATTACTCACTAATTTGCAAAATGTGGTAATCTGCAGTATGCATCCAAGTCATTAGTGAAATCATACTGTACTTTAGTCAACAGGCTGATGATCTGACATGTCCCAACAGCAGCCCTGTACAGAAGGGTACAATGAAATTAAGGGCCTTGATTCTTGTTTTTATAAAAGCCAGTTTTACAACACTCAGGCAATGAAAAGTAACCATCAGGTTTCTACAGAGAGGCTGATGGTGATATAAATGAAGCTTAAAATAAGTAATAATGTGGCCAAAGGCACTTATGCATTTTGGGGTTTCTTTTCACATATTTTATCTTTTAGTATCTCTGATTAAATTTGGTAACAATATGTAGGTGACACCTAGAAGACAAATATAACTTGGTGTGGATCAACAGCGCTAATTCCAACACCCAATTTTGAGAAACATATGTTCTCTTGAACAGATATACAAGTGTTATCATTGGCACAGCTATAAATAAGTATTAAATCCTCATCAGTCAAAAGAAGGAGTACTCTGAGGTTTCACTTTCATCACATAACAATAACACCTCTGGAAAAACATTAAGTCTAAATGATCGCATATTTATTATTTGACAAAAACTATCTCACAAAATATTTTGGTTTAATTCCCAGATGATTTACATAATAGATTATAGCAGCTGCTATAACAATTCCAAAGTTGTTTTTTTTCTGAGTAGTCTTTGAATCCTCTAACACTACAAGTGTTTTTCCAGACCTTATTTTTCAAATTAGCATGCCTTGAGAAAATACCTACGTGTATTTTCCTAGAACGATGCTAGCTATTGATCTCAGCTTGACAAAAGTGGAAGAATTCATAGGTCGTTTCAAAGTCACCTGTTGAAGCAACAGAGAAGAAACATTTCTCCTTCACCAGCCTAGAATCTTTAGAGCCCAGTGGACGGTGCAAAGGCTTTGCAGGGCACATATGGCTGTGCTGCAGAGCATCCTGCAGATTATCACAGCATCTCAGCTTTTTCATGTGAGCCCTGAAACAACTGGGTCTGTCCTGAGTTCCTTCTCAGGCAAAACTCCTGAAGCAGTGGTGGGCCTTTTGTTTAATTGTAGCCACGTGCAAATTTATTTTGGGATGAGCAAATAATTAATCTATTAAAAGGTTCCATGGGACATTCCAAAAGTCGCCGTGAAAAATTATTGTCAGTGCACAGCTGAGATGCTGCTTTATAGAATTAGCTCATAAAGTAGTATCGTGTGTAATTGCATTCGTGTTGTCACTGTCTCTTTGTAAATCTCCAGAGATTTACAGCACCACACACTGGAGTAAGACATCTAATATTTATAATGTTTCATTATTTTCATCTACTTGCAAAAAAAAACTTGTAGACTTGTAGAAAATCTGACAAGATGTGTCAGAAATAGCAGTGTCCACTTGCAGTATCCATAGCAGTACACAGAACACAGGCAGACACGATACCACAGGAATTGCAAGTGACCAAACAGCTGCACGACATTTACTCAAAATACTTTCTGCATTTAGCACACTTATTGAGCGGAACTTGAAAATAGGGTCATTGTTTGTTTGGGCATGGCAAAGGGGAAACTTTGCTTTTCTACTAGACCTACAGTGTATAAACAGATCTGGATTGTAAAGCCCTTTCATTGTACTTTTACAGGTAAAAATAATATTTTAACTAATGACAGCATTGGTTGGGGAAAAGTTAAAAAGTTGCAGAACTTATCCTGTAGTATAACTCAAAATCCCTCTTGGAAGAGGATGGACAGATTGTTCCTGCACAGATTCATGTCAGAAGTGAGTTGTTTACAGCTTTTTGAAAGATTTAGGATTTCATCTTAACACTTCCTAGTTTATGACAAGAAAACCTAGGAGCATGCAGTTTTCTGATTGCCACCATCAGCCAGCAAGAAAATGCTTAAGCAACTGTAAAAAAAATTTCTTTATTACTGATGGGGTCTTAAAGTATATGTCCAAGCCTCATAAAGAACCTAGCACCAATTGGAAATTTTGCCAGAATAAGAAAACAAGAATTTGGCCCTTTCTCTGCAACTACTGACAACACTCCCCAATTTCATGCTGTTAGGATTTTTTAATTAAATAAGCTATTCTTCAGTACACAATAGAACGAAAAAGGAGATAGTCTCTAAGTATAAGGCTAAGTTGGTAAAGGAGTCTCTAAGTCATTTGCAAATGTGTGCAGAAAATTAAAAATTCCATTGATACCAAGATTTTCTAGGTAAGCAAGTCCATATATATTTTTAAGGGACAGGGTTTTTTAAATAGCTGTTCTTTTGCTACAGTCAGTAAGTATCATGAGAAGGGGAAATATGATATTAAGCAGGATCTGATCCTAAACTTATGGCTCCAGTGGGAACCAACTAAACACCATTTATAGCATATCCAACAGAAACACTCCATTTGCTGTAGCAGTGTTTACCACATCTGAATTCTCCTAGCAGAAAACAGCTTTTTCACAGTCAAGTTCCAATATTAGCAGTGGATTAATTATGATGTTACATTTGTAGGACCATGCTAAGGCTGAGAGAGCAGTGGGAGAGAGGGGGTCCCTCATTGCTGTTACTCCTTGGCACAGAAGAATATAGGTATGATAATCTGGGTGAGTTTCAACTTTTAGTCATGTGGCTGAAAAAAAATATTTACTGAAAAGACCTGACCAAATCTTTTGTATAGTTGCTGCATTCCTACAAAAACACACGTTTGTCTAAAAGAACAATATTTTAAGAAATATCCTGAAAGCAACCACTGCTTGGATAAGGTGATTTGCATGTCATTTCCACCAGCTCTGCAATACCAGCCCAGGTTTCTTATCTGCACGTGCATCCAAAAACAGACCAGACATTTTATGCCAGACATGAATCAATAAATTTGAATCCAGAATGTTACCTGTAAATAATTTTAACATAGAATGTTACCTGTAAACAACACACTATAAACCAAACCAAAACTGGAAAGACAAGAAGGGCTGTACCTGTACAGTGATTTACACTGTGCCTGAAACCTGTTCCAACTCAATAGGAATCTCCCATTGATTTCAGTGTGGTTTGGTTCAGTCCCTTATTTCAGCCCTCATGTGTTTCACCAGTTTAATGTAGTCCCTTCCTGGTAGCCTTTGTCCACTGCTCCTTATAGGAACATTCAACAATTTGCTGTACGATTAAGAATTTCTCTGGGAGTATGAACCACATGGTGTATTGACCAAACATACATAGAGGCTGGACAGCCCCTACAAACATCACAACAGAAAAAGAACAGAGCATCAAAATTATATTTTCATTTTAGCTTTTAAAAAAATATCCTGAGTATTTCAAACAAACTAACAAGACAATTATAAATGCTCACGTTAGGGATATCTCAGTGAAAGTCCTGCAGCAAGCAGGAATGGTAAATAAAAATAAATAACAAAATCTAAATGGATAAAAAAATCTGAATGACACAAAAATTGCTGTAAACATATATAACCTGCTTCACTCACCTATGTGAAAGATAGTGATTTTGATTCAAACATACTTACATTAGATGTGTAACTGCCTATATTACAACCCCACTTCCTAAACCTTAAATGCCAATAAAGCATAAAGATACAACAAGGAAAATCCACATCTGAATAACTAAACATTTATTTTTTATAAATAGGAAAAAATACCTTGAGTGCTGTATGCTGGCATTATATTTACAAATTCTTGATTTTTCAATCATATATATTAACAATATTTCTTGGTTTTTATCGCAGAGATAGCAGAAATACATTTCTATTCAGCACTTGTTTTATCTAGCAGATGAGCATTTTCAGGATGTTTCCTAGATGATAGCTGTTTTAAGTGCAAAAATATATCTATTTGTGGGGGGGTAGGGGGGGAAGAAAGGAGGGGAAGAAGAGGGAAGGGGAATTTTTTTTTTTCAGAAATATTACACCTAATCTAACTTTATGTCTAATGTGAGTTGCTTGAGCTTGCTTGGCCTGCAGCCTGCAAAGGTATCCTGTCGGGTTGGCCGTCCGTTTTCTTTTCATATGAATTGTTGGTAAAATCTACTTGAAATAAAACAGAGCAAAAGATATTCCAGAACATCTACACGAGTTTTTTATCAGCTTCTGAGGGGACCATTTTAGGTTCAGACTGTAAAATGCGCACAGAAAATAGG
The DNA here is from genome assembly GCA_013400215.1 of Cisticola juncidis. Lineage (NCBI taxonomy): Eukaryota > Metazoa > Chordata > Aves > Passeriformes > Cisticolidae > Cisticola > Cisticola juncidis. Next base: position 62,413 of record VXBR01007671.1, on the reverse strand, counting down.
CCTGAGAAAGAATTTTGAACCTCACAGCATTTGGTTTATATTTTTTTGACTAGAAGTGAAGTGTCTGGCACATCATTCATTTCTTCCTGGAAGGTGCAGATTTGAGGACATGTTCAACCCTGCTCTAAGTTTAGACAGTTTCAGAATGAAAGGGAACTATTCCCAAAGTCCCTGCCCTCTAGGTCTGCCTTTTAGATAATGAAGTTTCTNAAAAAAGGGGGCGGGGGGGTGGTTAATATGACAGAAAAGTGCATGTTTTTGCATTTCTTCTGAGTTAATTCAGAATTATATCCATCTGGGTGAAACAGCTAGCTCCCCAGAAAATTAATGGTCAGATGATTCAGGGAAATGTAGAGCTAGGTTCTTAGTAGTAAAATGGATGTAGAGGAAGAAAGGGGTGCACAGAGGTGAATCGAGTTTGCCAGGATAGACGTTCTCATAGATTAAGGATTAATTTGAAAACAATAGGCTCCTAATAAAATGCCAACGTTATAGCATTTTTATTAAAACACGTTTTGGAATAAAGGATCAAATTCTCCCGGACTCAGCTGCAGCCCGCTGAGGAACCTGAGTAGAGGCACCATTTATTAGCAGAGGCGACTCATTAGAGAGGGGGAAATTGCTGTCGGCTGGGAGCTCGGTCCCGCCTGAGGTGGAAGTTTTTCCTGAGGAGCTCAGGCTCGGCCCCTTGCCGTGCCCCTGCCCTGCCGCCGCTGCCGTGCGGGAGCGGCGCTCACCTCTTCCCGCGGGAAAGGACATCAGCGTGCGCCGCGAGAACGCTCCGCTGTCCCTGCAGCACTGATCCCCCGGCCAGCCAGCCTGCGCAGAGCAGCGGGACCCGCATATACTCAACAAATGACCGCCTAAAATACGAAACTCTGATTCCTTCTCTTTTTTCAGCCTTTTTTTTTTTTTTTCCCTTTCTTTTTCTTTTTGTGACAGCAACTTCTGGAGATTAATCCCTCTCCAGAGTTTGCCCGTGCCTCGTCACGTTGGTAACGTCCTGCACAACTTAACGAGATAAACCCCGGCAAGTTGATCAGGCCAGGCGGGGGCTGGCCCCGCGTCCTGCGGTCGCTCCGCGCCCCGGCCTGCCGCTGATCCCCGCCCGCCCGGCGGAGCGGCCGCTGC
>VXBR01007671.1:12071-37427 GCA_013400215.1 Cisticola juncidis | reverse complement strand
GGGGGCTCCTCGCCACCATCACCACCCCCCTCAGAGCATGACAGGCTTCCCGGGCGTCGCCGGGCACCCCCACACCGCGGCGCCCACGCAGCCGGGGGAACACGCCGCCGAGTCCCGCCTCGGGCCACAGCAGCTCCGGCCAGGACACATGGGGCACCGCCACCATCCTCATCCTCATCCTCAGCATCACCCCGCGGCCATTAAGATCAGCCCGGCCGCTCATCCCCACCACCAACTCCACCACCATCATCATCATCATCATCATCATCATATGGCAGGCCATGCCGAGGTGGTCTCTAGTCAAACGGCAGCGTTTGGCCCGGCGCAGTCACCAGCAGCCCCTTACCCTGTCTCTCACCCAGCCCAGGCTCTGGCAGCAGGTAGGGACTTCTTCATATGCAGAGACCTGCGGGCCCCACTCATGCCAGGGCTGACCGAGCAGCACCCCGCTGCAAGTTCTCACCACGGACTGTTTGTCTCAACAACAGGTAGCTACCCCGGACACCATGGTCACCACCACCACCACTCAGAAGCTGGGAATCCCTCTCTGTTCACTGGACTCCATGAGCAGCCTCCCCATGCAGCTCCAGGTGGCCATCTAAACGGACAGCTCAGACTGGGGTTACCTGGAGAAATGTACGCCAGGTCTGAACATTTCACTCAAGTACCAGCCTCCAGGACAGATCATTTTGCTGCTGCTTCGCTTCATAACTACGGTGGTATGAATCTGAACGTGAACCTGGCTCCACACCACGGCCCGGGTGCCTTCTTTCGTTACATGAGGCAGCCCATCAAACAGGAACTCATCTGTAAGTGGATTGAGTTGGACCAGACTCCCAAAAAATTATGCTCGAAAACTTTCAGCACGATGCACGAGCTGGTGACTCNGTGTTGGTTTTTGTTTGTTTGTTGGTTTGTTTTTGTTTTTGGTTTTTTTTTAAATGTATCCTTTGAGTTGTTATTGAATGCACGCCAAGTACATCTGGAAAATAAATTCTCAGATTTGTTTGCTTCTTTACCGTTTGGAGAAGGGGGAGGAAAGGGGTGGGGGGCAAGGGGAGAGCGAGAACAAATCTCAGAATTCTGGTCCATATTTTTTTCTGTTTGTGTGGAGAGGCTGCTGTAATCTTTATGTGGGTAAATTTGTGTAAATATCGAGTGATATAGCTACTATTTCTGCAAATTCACACAGGCGAGGATTTTTTTTTCAATTTAAAGTAGTCTGGGGGAAAAATGAAATCATTGTGCAAACTCACAAATTAAAAGTGAACAATGGAAGTTACAACTTGTCTAGTCAGTTTTGACTGATGTCGCTGAGATGCTGCTGCTAGAACATTGTGAGAATAACAAAGCTGCGACCTTTTCGTTCAACAGTCCTGTTTTGGGCAGAGGGAGTTTCAAATGTTTGATCTGAATAATACTGACATTTTTAATGAGCATTGCCTTCCAACGACTTTCTGCATTCGCAAATATGGGGAGCTGCAAATTCTGATCCTCGTGAGGGAAAAAAATAAAAGAAAGAAAGAAAAAAAGAAAAAGAAAAGAAAGAAAAGAAACCCTTGCATTGTTTTGGCCTGTACATTCTGAAATGTCATTTGCAGATCTGTTAAGTGAAATTGGGACATGTGTCAGAAACATCTGTTAGTTCTAGTTAACAGAAAATAAAATAACACGATGGACGATCTTGCAAAACTACGTTTGAACTCTTCCGGCCAGGAAAGCATTTATAATTAATGAAATTGCACGTAGAAAGTTTTCACACTTCCAGGAGCAGCTTGTGAAGTTGTATTAATTAGTTTAGCAGCCTGTGTTTGTAGTCTATAGCGCTGCCCTGGGTTTTTGTGTTTATTTTTTTCTTTTTCCTTTTTATTTTTTTTTTTCCTCTTCTTCTCTAAAGAAGAAGATAAGAAATAAGCCCTTTTTGGAAAATTTAATCTGTTCCAGTATAGGGTTTTCCACCTCCCACCCCCTTCTGTACGGCCTTATGCACTGCGAGGGAAACTACATAATCCTATTGTAAGATCTGCTTACAGCCAAACGATTTTTTTCGCCTTCTAGTTCATAAAACTACCCTTCCCCCATGCTCGGTGCAGGGCTTGACCTTCCAGGAGTTGCAGTTTTTATGATTGAGCGCGACGTGATATAATATGCAGAACATACACTAATTTCGTATCGCTATCGTCTAAACATAGCACTGAGATTTTACAGCCACCGTCACTCGTCACCTCATTATTTTTCCATCGCTCTATGAGGAGTAAGTNGGTGGGGGGGGAGGTGGTGGACGACAGCACAGTCGTGTTCCTCAGCTGCCTTCTTGGCCCCCTTTTTCCTCGAAAAAGGGGTATCCCCGGGTCACATAACTTGTATGCCAGCCAGCTCCTTCTTGGATCAGCACAGGTACAGCCATTAACCGGGAGAGCTCATCTCTTAATGACAGTGTTTTTCTTAAGTAAACAAACTTTTACTGCTCTTTAACGGCATCACTGTTTGAAGTCTCTGAAGCAGAAAATGGTTAAATTCTTGGGAAAACTGACCTACATCGGAGATGCAGGTTCAGGGCAAACCCGAGAGCGGAGATTTGCGTTTATTAAACACCATTCGGCGCGTCTGTACTTTTGGCTTTAACTTTCTCAGTGATTAATTGCTGTATTGTGCAAACTCCTGCAGGGCCTTTATGGTTCCACCGTTTCTATTAAACACCCAGAAGTTGTCAAAAACGCAATGTTTCTGAAACCCTAATAGAACTCACTACGAATTATTCATGAAGACAGTTCTAGATTCAACAGGAAAATTATTGCCTCCTTAAATATTAATGACTTCTGATTTCTCCGAGGCCGGGGAGCAGGCAGAGAGATATCTGGCGATGTACGAGTTTTCCAGGTTGGAGGATAAGGCCGTTAAGGCGGCGGCAACGGGACGAGCAGGACGGGCTGGGATCACTTCAGCGCCTTCCCTGAGGGCCAGGAACAATAGTGCGAGGCGTGGGACGGAGCCCCGCTCCCTCCCTGCGGCCCCCGCCGCCCCCGCGCCTCGCCCGCAGCCCGGGAGCCGCCAGCCCCGGCTTCCCCCCACCACCACTCACCCGGAGAAGTTGGTAAATACCTTAATCCACTCCCGGAGACGGGGGATTATGCCACAAATTCCAAGCAGAATTTCACTGAACACTTTTGCCCAGCTACAAGTGTGGGGGTAAAATGGCGGTTCGAGTCTCCATCGCCCGCGGAACTTTGTGCGTGGCTGCGGCTCCGTGCCCGGGCTGCGGCAGCCGGGACCCGTGCAGTGTCCTCTCCCTGCCGGGCAGGGATTTCCGCGTAAGAAAACCTGCTCTCGCGAAAGGAATACTTGCAAATGGCTCGGATGGCTCCTCTTTATTGAGGCGTTCAGGGAATGCAACCCGGGCAGCTGAGAAAATGCTGCCCTCTTCCCACTTGAAACCCGGCTGCACGGACGGACCTTTCAGTGGCTCTTTCAGGGGGTTAAGCGAAGTTGAACATTTTTCAACTCGGCAAAGCGCAGTGCGGCGCAGCCCGCTTTTACCTGAATGGACTCACTTTGCACAAGCAGAGTGCTTATGAGGATGCCTTTCCCTGGGGTCTCCTAACTTACTGCTTGCTTGTACTACACTAATATCCTTGATTTGTTGTCTCAACTTAGATGCTGAAGGTCAAATTATTTCCTTACGTGGAACTCTAATTAGATTATAGGCGGGCGTGTGCCTATGCATATGCACCGCTGTATGTCGACAGTATTTGGTTACAGAATCCGCATCGTTTTGTGAGAGACCTTATTTTTAACCTCTTTTCTCCCTTCCCTCCAACGCCAGGTATTTACCAATCCTCTGTGCAAATGTTAGCGGTGCAGGATCTCAGTGCTCCTCATTGACTATTACAGTGCGGAAAGAGCATACTTTAAACGCGGAGCCATGAGCCTTTCCCACCCACCTTGCATAAAGTGCATTCATGTGAAATATTTGGAATGCCTTCCTTTATTTGTCTCTGCTCGCAGCCGAGCCCGATGTAGGCTGAGTCTCTCCTAAATTTAATCATGACGAATTGAGAGGGGAAAAAAATAAAAACGACAACCACAAACGCACAACCCAAGAAATTAAAAAAACAAACCAAAACAAACACACAAACCCAAATATTGGAAGTCCTTTTGGCTACGTGCGCCATGATGGTGAACACAGTTGCTTTGTTTGAACTTCACGTTAAGGTTAGGCCGTGTATTTTTGTGGAGTCCTCTCCACCCTGATATTTTTTGACTTTTGACGAAGGAGGAGGATATTTTCATAGTCGGTTGGTACAGGACCTGGGTACCCCTTGGCAAGCAGGGTTTTGCAGTTTGCTATTGTCAGTGACAATAATGCAGACAGCATTTCATCCTGCATCTGACTGTGGCGCGTTTCCTTGAAAACCTCCTGAGTATCATCTACCATGCTAGGTCCATACGATTCGAGGTTAAACTTTCACATGACTCCAGCAACATGATTGTATTTCTATTATGCGTAACATCACTTATTATACGATCAGACAATTTAATCCCGATTGCAATTCCTTCAGTGACTGTGTAGGTTGAAATGAAAAGGGAATCCTACCCTCGCGACAGTGCCGTATGCTGGCCTAGTCATCCCTCTGCTGAATCTTTATCGTTTTTCCCCCACAATCAATGTCTTTCTGAAATATTTTGTACTTTAGCTTATGATATCAGCAAGTTGGGGAGCGGGGAAAGGAAGGGGATGTGGATCTTCCCATGGCATTGTAATCAGTGCAAGTATGAAATGGATGAAATATGATTTAGCCAGGTTATGAAAAATATTTTCACGTGCCTGGGGGAGTGTGAGAAATGTATTTAACGTAAAAGCCTTCGAAGGGATAAATCACTGACCGCTCTTTCTGCAGGACTACGGAATCTGCGGGGACAGCACAAGTTTGCTCGGAACGAGCAGTTCTCCTCTAAATTTTCCTTGTTTCGGGGCTTCGTCTTTTGCACAAATCCCCAGGATGACACACACACAGGGCAGGGGAAAGAGAAGCTGGCCAGGCAGGGCGCTCCGCTTGTGGAGCCGGCCGCACATTCGGGTGGGCACAGAGAGGCGGCTCCGGGGGACGCTCGGCGGGGCCCGCGGGGAAGGGCAGAGCTACTGAGAGGAGATTCCGCGGGGAGAGGAGCCGTGGCAGGGCCGGAGACAGGGGTTCGGGGAGGCTGTGGGCTGTGGGAGTGAGGGATGCGCTGCTCCCGGCCCCGCCGCCGCCGCTAATGGCTGTACTCGCCCATTGCCTCCTGCAGGGGAGAAGCCGTTCAAATGTGAATTCGAGGGCTGTGACAGGCGCTTCGCCAACAGCAGCGACAGGAAGAAGCACTCGCATGTCCACACCAGCGACAAGCCCTACAACTGCAAAGTGAGAGGCTGCGACAAGTCCTACACCCACCCCAGCTCCCTGAGAAAACCCATGAAAGTGCACTGCAAATCCCCTCCTCCNGGCTGCGGAGCGCGCGGGTGGGCCCTGCCTGCGCCCCCGGCACCGCGCACACGGGAGGGCTGCGCTCGCCTCGGCCGGGGCGCTGCCGCCTCCTCCCGCCGTGCCACACACCCCCGCTCTGACCGCCTTGCTCCAGTCTGTTTACATGCCAACTGATTTGCATTCCCTTTCCTTATCCCTGTCCTCTTCCCTTCCTTTCCCTTCCCCTTCCTCTTCCCGTTTTCCTTTCCCCTTCCCTTCAGTGGTTTCATACAGATTTTCTCTGTACAGGTTTTCTCTTGTCAACAGTACTGTGTGCTGCACTGTTCTGTTCGCCCACGATTTTCTGTGAGAGTGTGGTTTTTTAAGATATATATATATAAACTATTATTTGTTACCAATTTGTACAAAATGGATCCATTAAATTTTTTGATTAATTAACCCGTTCGATGGACGTTTCTGTAAACAATCTCCTTATTTCCCCCCCTTTCTCTATATAAATACATATATATATATTTCCTCTCCCACCCATTAGTCGCTAATAAAGAAAGGCCCAGGGGGGTGCGATGATTGACTGTCCATTTTAGCTCCCACTGGTAATGACTTCTAATACCTAAACATCCCGTCCCCACCCAGAGCGCGGCTCCTGTTGAACCGTGGGCGCTGAAGCTCCCGGGGGAGGCGGCTCTGACGGGGTTGGGGGGAGACCATTCCCTGACGTCAGTGCCAGGGCGGGGGCCGGATAGCCCCCGGCAGCAAGGGGACTAGGGGCCGCTGCTCCACGGCTCTGCCCTGCCAACAGCCCCGAGGAGAAATGAACCGCTCCCACAACGCGGCTTTAGCATCTCCATCCTGTCCCAGAGTCTCAAACCTACAGGGTTCACTGCGCTGGTTCACAGAAAGAAGGGAGGGGGGTAAAAAAATAAACAACCCCCAAAATAAATAAACTAACTTCTCCACTGGGGTAGCTTGAAACTACCGAATGGTGCCGTTTTAATTACTTTAATGATGTTTAAGGATACCAGATAGTAGAGGCAAATAAATAGCATAGGCTGCTGGAAAGGGTTTCTATGGTTTGAGGAGAGCAGACAGAAGGCTGCTGTAAGTGCATCCTCTCGTGTCTGACAGATCACCTCCGCACCCAGGTGACTGGGGCTGCTGTGCGTGTACAACTCTACACACACGCATATACACACGTTTATGTTGATACCGAGAAATACAGAAACGACAGGAAAATAAACAGCTGGTCAGTGACTGAAAGCAACCCAATGCCCATTGCTTTCCTTACTTATACACCCGTATTTTTCTCCCAAGGCACCAAGTAGGCTTTCCTTTCTTCATTCGCCCAAACGCAACAATATTTGTATTTAAACACCACGGATAGTAACAACAGCATGTCGCTAACGGTAATATGCTTAGGGAATCAGCTAGGTGAGAGCAATGTGTGAAAGAGGAACTTAAACAGGGGACAGTTGTGCCCCTCTCCAGCCCCCGAAACTTGTGGCATGGAAATCGAGAAGTGCATAAGCCAGATGCGAGTAGGGAGGATGTTTCCATCATGTCCCGAGATCTGTTTATTTCTTTATTTCTCTATTTACAGCAGTATTTGGTTGTGCAGGCTAATCACCTTTAATTTTTCATTTGCTTGTTACAGATGTCTACCCCGTTGCTCTCAAGGTAATCTAGACAGACGCAGCTGAAAGCCTGAATCTTATGCCTTAGACATCAAAGCAAGCTCGCACAAAGAAGTATTTCTTCACAACGGTGAATCTTCATGGTAAGTTAGGATTTCTATGGCAATAGGCAAGTCATACTTAAATAGTGAAAGGCGAAGTCTGGAGCCCGTCCAGTCTTTTCATTAAGGACATAATATTTACGTCTAACAGGCCCTTTTTCTTGTGTATACAAGTATATATTTTTGTTTGACGCGAACTAAATCATTTTCATTTAATTTCCGGTAAACAAAACCCACGCGAACAGGGCACTTGTTCCAGACCATAATAAAAATGGATAAGACTGTCAGGAAGAAAAGGCCCGCTTGAACCGTCGCCTCAGCTCACTTTTGTTTCTGCTTTCTGCCAGGATCAGAGAATGCATTTGGGATTTGAGGGCGAGTTTCTAAAGGCAAGGAAATGGTTTTTAAGGGGGGAAAGAAAAGGAGAAAGGTCTAATCAAGCTCGGGTTGTTCAAAGGGCCTGATTTTGGGGTTGAAAGTGTGAGTTTTATGGTGCATCAGCATGCCACGTTAGGATCGCTATGGTAATGAGGAGAGCAATAGCAAGCGGCCTTCAAAGGAGGCACACTCCATTTGAGACAGTCTATTAAGATACATTTGCACTGACCTTTGGTTTCATGCTAGCTTAATACACTCAATCTGCTCCCCGCTAGAGATAGACTTCCTCCACCTAATGCACTTCGGCGGAGCTGGGTTTTGCTGGGCTTTGCCTTCCCCTAGAAGCGGGTTCCGTTCTGACGCTGTAGCCCCGGTCTCCCTCTTCCCAAAATCAGGGTGCCAGCCCCCCAGACTCGGCGGCAGCTCCCGCCCGCTGTCTCCAGCCTTTCTGACCAGCTTCTAGGAGCAAAACTGGCAACAAAGCCTGAGAATTGATTCCTTTCCTCCCCACCAAACGTGGGAGAGGAAGATAGGATGGAGACTGGAAGATCCCCCTCCCTGGGCTGCCTCTGTCTCAGGGAGAAGGTGTCCCGATGGAAGGCCCCCAGACGCTGGGAAGCGGGGTGAGGTCCGGGGGCAGATGGCCGTACCCCCTTCCCGCTCCGCCCGGTCCCTCTATCGCTGCTCGGCAGCGAGCGGAGGCTCCGAGGTGCGGGGAACTTGACACCCGCATGGCCGGGGCCATGGGCGCTGGGCCATGGGCCCGGGAAAGTTAGAAGTCCATGTTCCAGTAATTGTCTTGTTGTTTATTTTATCCAAGTACCCTAGTGAATAGGGGAAAAATAAACACGGGGGAAAAAAATTCAAACAGTTGAGTCGTCTTTAGTGCCAGCCCTTGTGGTTGAATAAAAAGGATGGTCCAATTTCTATTGAGCTGAGAAATCTTTGAAGTGGGAGTTATTATCTGAGAAATTCCTGCTCGTCGTCCTAACAACGCTGATGAAACGTAAAAGGTTCTTTGTCAGCGATTTGTTCTCCTCTCTGTCAAACTCACCCTGCCCGTTAGCTTTAAACCGTTTCTAAAGAGATAAAATCAAACTTTTAAAGATAACTTTAGGGGCCCAGAGGGTGCAGAAAATACCAAACTATCGAATCCTGTGTATAGACATACATCTGGATATATGTGGCTGTGTCTGCGTGAAACTCCGTGTACAGATGTCCATAGATGTCTGTATGACCTCACAGTTCGAAAGTTGAAATTATGTCCATTGTTTTTGCATTTCATCCTCCAAACTTTTCCGTCTAATAAATTATTCCTACACACACTCTGCACAGAATGCGATTCTTAGGCGAAGGCAGAAATGTTGGGTTTCGTTAACACCACTTTGTGACCAACAAATGTTTTCATTCCAGTAGAGTGAAAGCAAAAGCGTAGACATAGAGTAAATTCTTTGATCCTTTAACAGTCCGAATACCTATCAAGCATGTATATACTGCAATGTATCGAAGTTGTTAACGCATTCAAAGTGATGGCTTCCATATGCTCTCATGTTTTATTGTCTGTACGTGTAAGGGTAGTCGAACTGCATCCCCTTTGTATCTCCATTTTATAAACAACGGTGTTGTACTGAAATGATCCCCTGACCAAGTTTTATTTAGTAGTTTCTCATTGGATATGATGCAATGCCCTGTTCGGAATATGAATTCCTTGAAGTTGTAACTCATCAGTGTACTTCTGTTTTAGTTGTTAAAGAATTATCTGAGCCAAATCCCGCCATTCTAAGCCAAACCATTAATTTAATGGGATATTTTCTGAGTAAAGATAGAGTCAAATTAGAGTGGAGTGGGTATTATTATTATTATTATTGTTATTATTTTTTTGATCTTGTCATATTTATGGGAAAATCTAGCGCGTTCTTTGTGAACTGTACAGAGAAAAACCCTCTGAAAATGTAGCTTGCAGAAAACCATTTACAATGTTGGTATGCTGTATCTCTTTCCAGACTTCTTATATTTTTTATTTTGTTTTATCACATGTTTGGCAATGAAGGAATGTTCTGTTGTGTGCTTGACCATATTATTTATTTTTAATATTTGGAATTTTTTTTACAATAAATATTTATAAGTATTTCATTTCTATGGCTATTTTTACAAATGTGCACTTTTAAAATATGTGTTTGTACTGATAGTACCGAGCCATTCCTAAAACACTGTGTAATCAACCTTCTCTTTCTGTTGGTTTTTATATTAGTGGAAGAAAAAAATTGCCCAAATCTGTGTACTATTAATGTGGTGTACAATCAAGTAATAATGAGTGGGTTTTTCGTTGGTCTTTAACCTTTTTTTAATGTTAATCGTTTTAGGTTGGCATTTCCATTAAAAGAACAAAACAAACCCCTTCTTTGGCTTCATTTCTGAGACATTTTTCAGATCGCAGACCTCAAACCAGTAGTACTTTAAGCATCACCAAGATGCAGGGTGCGGAAACAGATCCCGGTGTCACCCAGTGGAGCCCTGTCCCTCTGGGGGTGGGTGGGTGTCCCGGTGACCTCCGCAGTGGCACCCTGGCTGCTCACGGGCACCGTGCGGCTCTGGGGACACTAACACCGGGATGTTGGGCACCAGCGCTCGGGGGGACTGGCGTCAGTTTTCAGCGGGGACACCCCGAGAGGCCGCTGCTCCCCACCGCCCGAAGGGCTGCTGTTTCGCAGGATGTAAGTGCTCTTTTGAAGAATTTCCCACCCTCTCCAGAATGAGTCCCCGTCACAGCGAAATAAAACCTTTTTATAAGGTTGCAAGGAGGATTTAGGGCATTTTCTTTCTTTCTTTCTTTCTTTTAAGAAAGGGGATTCTTTCCCCAGCAAAAGTAATCTGAAAGTGAGCTTTCTTTGCCTTGCGCGTTCTCCTGATGGATGTTCCAGGGTTTCCCGGCTCCCGACCCGCTCGGAGGTCCCTGGGCATGGCAAGCGCCAGCCTCGCTGTTCGCAGGGATGCTGCAGCCTCGGGCACGCCGCGGCCCGAGCCCGCCGGGCGCCGTGCGCATGCGCCGCCTGCATTCCCCTCAGAAAAGGAAAACTTGAAAGAAGTTGCCCAACGCAGAGAGATGACAAAAAGTTGGCTTTAGCTGCCAGGAATATTGTCAATAGAGAATAGATTTGGCTACATGAAGGGATAAAGAGAAAGAAAGAAAATAATTTAAGAAATAATAGAATTCGAGAAAAATAAATGAAGGGAAACATTTTTGCTGGTCTGTAAAAGACAAAAACTGGCCCATAAAGGATAGGAGGGCTAACAGTACATGCTAATTAAAGAATACAATTCTATGGTCTATAATGATTGAGCGAAGACATGTACTTATTACACTTGACTGTCAACAAGGGAAGGAATGTCCCCTCAGACAACATGGTGAGAGACGTGTGGGCATTATTAGTGGCCCTTTTATAGACATTGCCTTTTCTTTCTCAATGCTGACAAACCATTTTGGAGGGAACCATCCCCTGTTGCTTCCTATCATCGATCCCCATGCAAGGGCCTGCATTGTGCAAGTGCATTAATTAAAGACCATTCATTTAACAAAAGCACATTGTATGTTCAGGAAAGGAAGATTAGAAATATGAATCAGTAACCGAGACCCGCTTCCGCCACCTTAGCGGGAGAAGCGGAGGGGAAGGAGGTGCAGCGTGCGGTTAAACACTCTGCACCTCCCGCACGGAGAGGGGCTCAGCTCCGGCTGGGCTTTTTGGGAGAGAAATCTTGAAACTGATGACAATTGAAAACAACAACAGAAAAAAGGTTGTCAAGTGTGTCTGTGGGTGCCGGATTGCTCGACCCTCCCCGGCGCCTCGCCAGCAGCCCGCTCCAAGGGGCCGGCCAGCCCGGAATGGCCCGGCTCGGTCCGGCTCCCCTTCCCGGGGCCGGGTCCCCCACCCGCGAGCGACCGTGTGCACATCCCCACACGCATTTGTTATGTCAACGCGTTTTCTCCAGCTGCACGTCCAAGCACAGGCACAGGGACCTGCGTCCATCCCTCCCCACCACTGCAATGCCCAGAATTTTTGCGGTCCGAAGGAAAAACCATCTGGTGCCCCTAAGCCGGTCGCGACATAAATGGGACTTATCGTGAGAAGGTGGAAGGAGTACGCAGGGAGAAGGAGGTTATGAGGGAGCGGGGGAAGGACAGAAGACGGATTCCCAGTATCACCCACATGACTTGCTAAGCGGCTCCCGCTCCTCTAAAACCTCTGGGCCATATGTTAGTTTATTTACACCCTTTGTCTTTTCGTGTGTCGCCTAGTGAAATAATATTCCTGGGATATAAATGAAAGTAAGCTACAATAAACAAACAAGGGCAGCGCCTGCTAAAGCGATATGTAACATTTCTGAGTTTCCTACAGAGTATGTCGTTCCCGTGGTTATAATGGGGCCAGGATAGCAATTAAAGCTTTTAGTTAAACCCCCTAGATTTTTAATGCTGAATGACACGTTGACTCCATTTTCTCATAGATGATTCAGAGTTTTTTGCAAGATTATACTGTGGGAGGAGAAGGAGGGGGAAGGACAAAAGTCACGGCAAAAGCAATTCTTTAACAGTTAAAAAAATGACACAACAGACTAAGGTGTTCTTAATGATGGCAACATCTCAGAGAAACCTCTGTAACTTCTCGTGAGGCTGACTTTTTACTCAACTTCTTCTCCATTTGGATCAGTCCCCCCCGAGGCTAGGACCACCTTTGGATGAGGCGCCGCGACCCCGCGGAAATGCAGAGGGTGCGGGCAGCAGCTCCCGCGTTTCAAAATCCGTGCATCAACTTCGTTTTCTTCTTCGTCATGAGACAGCCGACTTCATGGCCGGGCTCACCGGTCTACAGGAAAACCTTTTTCCTAAAATAAATAGGATGCTCTGTCAGATAGGCAGTTTTGTGATTTTTTTTTTCTTTCCTCCTAGTTAATGTTACCCAGAGGATCGGCTCTATACTGCCGCAAAACCCGTCGTGGGGTCATTGCGGGTTGCCTGGACGAGGGAAGCCACCCCCTGCGGGCTGGGGGAGGCCTCCGGGGCGGCCCTGCCCCGGCCAGCAGCCCCCTCTCGCCCCTTTGCCTCCCCTGCCTCGCTGCTGCCCCTGAGGATACCTACTACAGCACGCCCTGAAATTCAGACAAAAGCGCCGGCACCACCACTACCCCAGCACCCCCCAGCTGTTCCGGAAAGGCACAGAAAAACGTCTTCAACTTTTGACCAGCTGCTGGTCAAAGTTGCTGGCTTAAATTATCCTCTGCCCTGGCTGGGGACAACAATGAAGCAAAGCGAGCACCCTGCTCCACGCCTGCTCGGGAGAGCGGCGGGCAAACAGGGTACATCTGAACTTAGGCACAACTGGGCTGCCCGCCCGCAGCCCTCCCTCCTCCCTCGTCACGGGGAGTCCCGGAGTGGGGAGTCAAAGGGAGGTTTCGAGGGGGGAGGTTTTGTTATCCCTACCTGAGGACAGATTAATCCTCGCATATACTTGATAAAGATGAAGATCTTGCTGGGAGGAAGAGGGAAAAAACGGGTAGGAAAAGAAAGGAATCACTGGATTGTTATTGTCTAGAAAACAGGCCACCTTAAAAAACCTGTTGTAGAAATACAGAGTCCTTTAAGTGTGAAATATCATTTCATTGTAAATAGTCAAAAAAGAGTCGGTAATCCAACTTCCGGAAACTGTTCTGAATTATTTCAGCAGACTCTTTTAAAAGAGGATTAGCAGGGCTTTAGGGGCAAAATCCTTCTGTTTTATTCAATCTCTGATTTTATGTTATAATTACTAGATGTAAAGACTCGCGAATTAGTATGCAGGCGTCGTTCAGACATTATGCAGGTGCTATTCTAATCATTCAGCTTTTTAATTAAGGAACGAGGTAAGAAAACAGAACCATAAAAACACTTTTGTGAGAGCTGAGAAAATCGTGAGCGACTGCATGAATAAAGCCTTTATACCTTATCCTGACAGGTCAGACACCAATTGCCTGACTTACGACCTTTTCTTGCTGAAACAATGGTTAACAGCTTTCTCACCTTGTTCCCATTATAGCCTTTATTCTCGCAGAGAATTTATGGAAATGGCCCTAAAATGCTTACACTAAAGAGGGAGATGCAAAAAGGTATTGCAATTTTAATTGGTGCGTGTCGCGTACAGAGATACTTTAATTCGGGTCGCTCGGAAATTGAGGCACTCGGCTCGACACGAGGATTGGGGCAGATCGAAACGGTTTGAAGAATAAAATTCTCCTTCAGAAGAGGAGACGACACAAACAAACAAACAAAAAAGCCACCCAAAGTTGCCGGAGTGCCCGGACAGCCGCCGCTGCTGGGACGGCGCCGGGTCCCCCTTTGTTCAGCGCATCAGAAGGCATCGTGTTCCTTGGTCCCGCGATGCAAACTTAGAGCCTTTGTGGGGCTTTGTTATTATTATTTAATTTCTTTCCCTTGCCTTCCTGCTCTCCCTTGCTCTCCACCCTCCCCACGCCTGGCACGACTGCATCACGTGTATTAACATATGAATGAAACAACCAGAGCCAATGCACTTAAGGTAATACCTATGCTCCGTTCTCGCCTGATTATCTTTTTATAGAAAGTTACATTAACTAATGACATTTACATAAATATGAATAATTAGTAAGGTAAGTAATTCTGCTCCGACGGGGGAAGGCGGAGTAGGGAAGAGCCTGAGACCTGAGCCCAATTTTCGTCTCCGTAGACCTGGACGCTGCTTCGCCCTGGCACTGGACAGGAGGCATGGAGTTCTCTGAGGGGAGGAGAACTGTCACGTTTATATTGTTCTCTTTCTCTCTCTCTCTTTTTTTTTTTTTTCCTTCCTTTTTCCCCCTTATGTGAAACTTTTCTCTTGTGCCTCTCTTTTATCTCCCCTCCAGACCTCCAGTTCTGAGCAGAGTTCAGTGGCTGTAAATGATAGGTTCCCAAAAGCATCAATCCGCGCTCCTCTAGTACTTGGCCGAGAACAATGCAAGTATTAGGATATCAGCAGCACTCGAAATGATCACGCGTTAAATTATTTTGCTTTCACGGATGAGGGGGCTTTTTTCCAATGTAAATCAAGCGCTTTAGTTATTAAGTCTGAACACTAATCTCCAACAACCTTTACATAATGTGGCAGAATGTGCCACACCACTTCGCACCTGCACTCTGAATAGAGCCGCCTTTTCAATGTAAGACACGCTTGTTGCCCCTGGGCTCCAAAGGAGTTGTGTGAATAAGTCAAGCTTTTTGAATACCCCTACTCGCTTTCTCTTCCTCCTTTGATCACAGAAAATGTCTTCTAATTTGTCCTTTTTCATTGTAACAACGTTTTCAAGTCTCTTTTTATTTTCCAAACCACATATTTATAAAGAACATAAATCGCCACAGAAAACAAAAGTTCTCTCCTCGCCAACTGGCCGAGTAGCCTATGACTACTTTGTTATTCACAAGGAGAAGGGGAAAACAAAGTTCTCGCAAAGACTGTTGCTTCTCGAGTTTGTCCTAAACAAACGTTTAACTTTGGGACAGGACGCGGGGGGAGAAACATGTTCGTTTCCTACAAAAATAGAAGCAGGTCCATTTGCCTTGGGGATCTGCTCGCTGCTCTCTCCATGCTGGTGGGCAGCTGCGTTTCAACCTTCTAGCTGCGATAAATGACGAGGAGGAGGGCAGAAGGGACCGGTATCTCTGACCACTGGAGTGACTGAAGCCTCCGCCAACTTCCTGAGCCCATCAGACAGCTCAGGGCGAAGCCAGTTGTAGCGAGTGGGTTTGCACGCATTAATTCTTAGCCGAGCTGCCTACTTTAACGACCTTCAAGGATAATGAACTCTAATTTATAAATCTGAGAAAGACGTCAAAGTTAATAGGGAGCGGAACCACCGAAAAAATCAGCTGAGCTCCTTTTTCCCCCACCCCGCCATCTCCCCTGCACCATTTTTCCGCCGAGGAGAGGGGCAGCGGCTGTCCCGGAGCCGAGTGCGCGGTGTCCGGCCCGGTGCTCCAGGCTGCCCTGCCCGCTCCGCAGCCCGCATCAGCTGCGCGGGCAGAGGAGAGAGCCCAGCAGGGATTCCACCCCCTGCTTTCACCTCAGCCCTTTCTCAGACATCTCCGAGGTGCTTTGCCCGAGTGTGTGCTAAGGAGCAGTAGGTTAATGGCATTTTAGTGAAGTTGCTCTCTCTGCAGGCTAAGCCTAACCTAGGAGTTTCTCACTCCTCCTTCTCACAGACGGGTTTCCGGACGACTCTTTAACATCCCTATTCATTAGCACGTTAATCAAGGCTGTAATCCCAGCGAAGAGGTGCCTGTGCATTCCTGCTGCAGCTAAAGCCGCCTCTCGAGCGTGCACCTATGCGCAGCCCTGCGCAGTGCCCGCTCCCCCCTCCGACGGGTGCTTCCACCGAGAGCCTGATTCCTTACATTACCGTAGGCTCCGGGTAGGAAAACTAACAAACCCTTCGAATACAGTTTAAAACACTTTGATGTCTTGCCAAGAAACATACTTCCTTCAAGAGACAAGTCAACATTTGTTTTTCACATTAAATGGCGTTTAGTTGCCACTGAAAAAATGATGCTGAAGGACCACTTTTTAATTCGATGTATAACAACCGCGGGGGTCTAAGAGAAAATAACGGCGAAAGCTATAGACACAAATAACTAAATTACCAAAACGTTAGTATATCTCCTAGGTTCATTAATATGTAACAGACTCCCCAGTTAATCTCCAAAAGCCAGTGTTCCCCCTCTAAAATAGCACTCTGGGACGAATTGTACAGGAGATCAATCACTGCTAATGCAGTAAGGTTTACTGCAAGGGGGAAAAAAGCTATTTACACCTTCAAATAGAAGCTTTTGAGATTTAAGAGTAAGGGTCATACATCACCAAGAATAAATGATTATGAATTGGTAAACGCGCCCTCCAGCCATTAGCTATGCGACGCGATTTATCATTTCTGGGTGTTTTTCTTTTTAAAATCATCTGGCTGTTTGAAAAGAAAAGCATGACGGAGAAAAAAACACCGCGGGAAAGTTTGTTTTTGCATATACTATAAGTCATCAAAACATGGCTATTCAGAAATAAACGGGGTCACTTATGAACTGCTTAACGAGAGACAATAAAGCCCTTTCATTGAACGCTTTTATGACTCAGGGATCGGTGGGCTTCTCCCAGCCCAGCCTCCGGCCGTCTCTGCCTTTTTCCCTCCTTTCGTTGCAAGTTACAAACCCGCGAATGCTATAAGAAATCATCATCCCCTAAAAAAAAAAAAAAAAAACAAAAAAATTAAAATATTGCCAGTGTCTTTCCATCGCCTGGCATATACTGAACCTAAAATTGAACTTAAATAAGGGAGACATTTTGCCATTTTTAAACAATCGCCAGTCTTTATCCAAGATGGTCAGAAACAACCGTGTGAGGACTGGATGGGAATGATCTGCCCTAGAAGTGAGACGGTGGGACAGGAGACCTCTTGTTCCTTGTGTCCATCAGGGAAAAGAAAAAAAAAAAAAAAAGGAAAAAAAAAAAAAAAAAAAAAAAAAAAAAAAAAAAAAAAAAAAAAAAAAAAAAAAAAAAAAGAAAGAAAAAGAAAAAAAGAAAAATGGGGACTGGTCTGGGGGCAAAACCTTACAGCCCAGGTCCGTGGAAGCCAGCTCAACCCGTCTGGCGATATCTAGACATTCTTGTGTGTGCGTAGTTGACGCTTTAGTTTTTTTAACTATTATCATTGAAACTGTTTCACAATGCCAAGTAAACCTTTTTCCACTTAGACTCCGCTCAGGGCGGTGGGAATGTTGTTCATCAAATGAAATAATTTGTAATAAAACACATACTTCAGAGATGGGAAAGAATGCCAG
The DNA here is from genome assembly GCA_013400215.1 of Cisticola juncidis. Classification (NCBI taxonomy): domain Eukaryota; kingdom Metazoa; phylum Chordata; class Aves; order Passeriformes; family Cisticolidae; genus Cisticola; species Cisticola juncidis. Next base: position 19,987 of record VXBR01007671.1, on the reverse strand, counting down.
CGTGCTGCCAAAGGGCGGGGAGAGGAGAGCTGGCGGCCCCCCGCCCCGGCTGCTGGGGGGCCGAGGTGGCCATTCCCAAGGCCCCGAGCTTGGGACAGCTTGGGATCTGCCCTCGGGGGGACAGCCGGGACACCCCATGGAGAGAGGGAGAGCAACAAAGGAGGTTCTGGGGCAGCGAGGTCACCTGCCATCTCCTGAAGGCTCCTTCACTCCATAAACAGCTCAGCACCAGTCCGGGTGCGAGGTGCACAGGGAAGGCGTCGAGGGTCACGTCTCTGGAACACTCTCTGGACGTGGTCCTCAGAAACGTGGGGCAGACCCTGCAGGCCTCTTGCAGAGGTGTGCTCGGACCTCCGCTCGGGAGGGCCTCCGGGGAAAATACAGAGTTCCCTAAACTCTTGCATCCCGCTGCCCTGGTACGTCGGGTTTCAATTGTGACAAGTGCCTGTTTTCTTAGGGTAAGAGATTTAATATATCTGGTGAAAGAGTCTGTGGCAGGGAGGCTCACAGCAGGTAAGCAGCTCTGCTAGGAGGCTTTTTAGTCCAACTTCTAACAGTCCTAACATATTTGCAAGATTTGGGAATAAAGCGACTTGGTTTTAGTCTCGAGGAGGAGCTGAGATTTCTGGTTTGTTTTACAAGCTCGTTACAGGCACATTTGGCCAACGGGCACTGTTTTATGTAAAGACAAAGACACAGAGCCCATTCTGGGAAATGAGGGGCTTTTAGAAAACTCTGCTCCGTGGCTTATTGTCTTATTGGGTGGCTTGGGAAAAAAAAAACAAACAAACAAAAAAACAACAACAACAAAAAAAACCCCTCAAACACAAACTCCAACGTCGAGGCAGTTGCACACCATGGGCTGTTGACCCTCGGAGTGCAAATACCTTGGAGGAACATGGAGACACTTATCGGGGGATGCTGTCCCCTCTCATCTTCTGGGCGTCTCCCTGCTCTTCACGGTGAGCACTGAAGCGCTCCTGTGCCAGCCGGGGCCAGGAGCCCATCCGGGCGCCTGCCCTGTGCCCCTCTCCCACCAAAACAGTGGCCACCTCGCCGTGGCCTTCACTGGGACATGAGAAGGTGTGGGCTGTGCAGAGAAGCGGGGGAATGCGGAAACCTTCCCCGGGTGCAGGCGGTGGGATGCGGAGGGGGCGGGCAGCGGTGAGCACTGCCCGGCCTGCCCGCGCCCCCGGCCCGTGCAGCCTCCTCTGCCCGCGCAGAGCAGCGCCTGCTGCCTCCCTGTCTCCGAGAAGAGCAGTGATGATAAACTCGCAATTCGCCTTTGTCACGGGAGAGCAAAGGGAGGCCGTTCCCTGCCTCCCCGGGGTCCCCACTGGAACGTCCATTCCTTGGTCCATCAAAGAGGATTGGGGCGCAAGAGGTTTTGCTCAGAAATCTTTTATTTTAGAAGCCTATCTCACAACGCAGAAGAAAGAAAAAAATAATAGTCTAAGATGATCTAGTTCTTTGGATTAGATGAAATTGTTTCCTTGAATATCTAATGTTGCAATTCCAGTTCGAAGTACACCCATTTCCTCTTTATTACATCATTCTGCATTTTATTTCTATGATTTTATGTTTTACTGCTGTTCCTGCAAAAGTCTATATTTTCAGCGTTATAGAAAGTCTCTGAAGATCCATAAGATTATTATTTATCTGACTTTCTGTGTCTCCGAGTGCTGTATACATTATATAATTGCCTCAAAATGTTTTCATAAATTACATTCAGAAATGTGTCATAGTAAATTACCTTTGTAATAAAATGTAAAAAATGCAAATGGCTGTTGTCTTTATTACGTTTTAAACCATTGGTTTATCTGCACTATTTCACTTGTCAGTTGCACAATATGTTGTATAAAGGGGAAGCACAGTTTGATAACAGATAGATGGAACCTCGTGTGTAATCTAGCAGGCACGTACAGTTTGGGTCATTTCCTTATCTCCCGCAGAAAAGACATTATCCCCCTCATATTTACATACTTTTCAATATTTGTCAAACAATCATAAATTATAAATTAATGAAATGTTCGACAGTCTTCAGAGATCAGGCTAATGAAGACATTTACCTTTTTGGTGATTTGGATTCTCATCTTTGTAAGTTTAATGACATTTAGACTCTCACGGTTTATTAGGCTTTATTAGATTTGTCCTTCACTCCTGCTGTCATTCAGATGTCTCTGCATAAACATCACCTGCTTCAGGTACAAGAACAAATCGTCTTCTTCCCCTGGAGCAGCAGCGACACCGCGCCTGGGCGCGGAGAGGGGCGCGGAGCGGGGGCCGGGGCTGGCACAGAGCGTGTGCTGCTGTCTTCTCCGGGCACCACAGGCTGCTCGCCACCCGGCCGGGCTGGCAGCCCGCTCTCCGGCCAGCCCCGGGCCCGGGAGCGTCTGAACGCCCTCCCAAGCCAAGGAGCCCATCTGCCTTTGGTTACGCCGGAGCCCGAGCGCAGACAGGCGCACCCAGCCCGGCCCCTCTGGGCCACCCCTGCGGGGCTCCCGAGAGCGGCCCGAGCGTGCCGGTGCCACGGGCCTGCTCCGGGCACAGCGTTTGTTCCGTTCCCGTGTTCGTAGGGGCCGCGCCGGGCCCGCAGAGCCACGGGCCGGGCCGGCCCCGCTCGGAGCCGCGCAGGGAGCTCTCTCTCGTGGGTGATACCTGCCTCCCCAAAGCCATTTGGCCGCAGAAATTAAGTTGTCCCCAGAAAGGTCTGCACTGGTCCTCCGCCACCTTTGCCTGGATAGGCACACGCCAAATCCCACCGGCCAGAGCCTGGCGCCATCTTCCCGGGAACAAAGACCCGGGGCTCCCCAGCCTCGCCGCCGCTCTGTAATTGAGTTTCCTAATTTCATTACTCCGCTGGCAAATGTCAGGAGCATGTGTTGGGGCACGCTACCCCCGCCTCTCCGCACGCCCCCGTCCCCGGGGACCTGCCGAGTGCCTCGACGGCCGGCCTGGCCCGCGCTCCTGCCTGCCCCGGGAGCGGGCAGCGAGGTCGGGCGCTGCCTCACAACCTCTGCGCTCCATCAGAGGTCGGGTCTACACCTCGAGCCACGAACCTCGAACATTATTTGCAGAGGCTTCCAAATATTTCCAAACAACGCTTTTTAAAAACACAACGGAGAGTTATTAAAGCGCTTGTTGGTAAAGTGAGCATGTGTTCTGCAATCATCAAAAATTGATATGTACCACCAGTAAAGTAATTATGCACCATCCTGAGGATACGAGAACAGTACATTGTTAATCCACTTGCACACCCGTTGACTTGCAGCATCAGGCTGCAAATAGCTTAATTAAGTCATACACGTGGAATATAACCATATTGTTACATTGCATTATGCACACTATATCTCAATTTATTGGGACAATTAATGCCAGTGATAGACCTCGGGCGAAAAATATTAACCACAAAGCACTAAAGTTGCATTCTGGTGACATTTGTAGCCCGGGAAGTAAACATTGAAACAAGGCACAGCCTTCGAGAACTGCGAGGAGTGCCAGGGACGCCTCTGTCCTCAAACCCGTCCTTAGCAGGCAGTGGGCAGCCGGAGGGAACGACCTCCACCTTTCTCCGTTCCTTGGCTGAGTCCTGACTTGCGAAAAGGCTCGGAGGATGAAACCCGAAAAAAACTCTAGTCTTCTTTACTTCAGGGAAGTTTGGGTTGGTTGGGAGCTCCAGGATCGGTCCTCAGAAGGTGTGAAGTCCGGAGCAAGGGGCCTCAGAGCCAGAGCGAGCTCTCTCGCAGAGCATAGGAACTGTAACATAGCTGGGCGGGGACTGAACACCAGCACCTCACGGGCAGCCTACGGCTGGGAGGACACACCACCCTTCTGGTATCTTGCACACAGTAAACATGACTACATGTCCGTATGTCCTACAGGGCAGCGGCGAGGCTGCGTCCCGGGACGCGGCTCTGGGCTGGCTCCCGGCCCACCGCGCCCGGAGCGGGGCAAAGCTGACCCGCTGGGCCGGATCCCGATGGAGTCGGGTCACAGCGTGGCTGCAGGGTCCAGGCAGGCAGTGCCCAGCGTGGGGAAACCCAGCTGGTGACCAAGTGCTGAGCCCCCGCCCTGGGACAGGCTGCCCCCTCACCCCCTCCAGACTGCGGGTTTCCCCCGTCCTCGTCCCTCGAGGGGCCCGGGGGCTGAAGGGAGCGCCAGCAGCGCTCACAGCATCACCTGCCCCGGGGGTTCTCCGAGCGCTCTGCACAGGCTTCACAGCCGGGGCTGAGTGGAGCTGGGGGAGGCGGTGGGACCCGTCCCAAGCAGGGGAAGCGCTGGGGAGGAAGGGCTGAGGGGGGCAGTTTCGAGGGGCAGCGGAGTTCTTTGTCCAGATCTTTTGTGTAAAGAGGGGCAGGTACGCTTCTGGCAGCATGCGACTGGATGATACCCCTTTATCCTCTGATTTACCCCCTTTTCTGTAAAACCTTCAGAATCGATATCATTTTATGGGCAACAAAATATTCCTAAATCAAAACCAAAACTTCTTTGGTCTACCGATTTAAGTGCTTCCTCCAAATTTTTTAAGCGCCCCTCTATCGTGCGCTGTCATTCCCGGTGGAATGAAGCCTCTTCAAATTTTCCCAGCCTGCGTTTTTTGGGGATGCAAGGGGCGATTTCCAGCCTCTCGAGGTCTTTCATTTAACGGATTTCTCTAGCGTTTGGGGAAAAAGCCGTCTAGAAGGTCATCAGGATTCCCCCAGACGTCTCTCTTGCCCACGTCGAGCTGACTCGTTAAGCGCAGCCACAGGTGGAGACAGGAACGCAAGTCAGACCCACACCCTGGGCAGCGGCGGGGGCTGCGGAAGGTCAGGGGCAGAGTGGGACAGAGGTGACCGCCCACACCCCAGTGCCCTGGGCTCCTCAGCTCCCCACACACAAGAGTGGGGGAGCTGCTTTTCCCAAAGTTTTTCCTGCCAGCATCTTTTCACCCTTATTTCAGCGCTTCTCGTAAGCCGCTGAGCCAGCGGGGAAGCGACTGCAAACTGGTTTCTGCTCCTGACCACTGTCGTGACTGGTGCCGTCCTCACCCCGGCAGCGCCTGTCGAGGAGCCATTCCCGGAGGTCTTTAGGCGTTAGGAAACTCCGCAGTAAATTTGCTCTTTGAAAGGGGACAGTGTCCAGGGCGCGACTCGCCCACACAGACGGGCAAAACCACTCTTTCCCCCACTCTGTAGCTGGCTTATAACAGAGGAGACGATTATTCCCCTTCTATTTCGTTTAATCGTTTACAAGTTAACCCAAATATCAAGAGTTCAAATCCCCACTGTCCTGGGAAAACAGCCTGCTCTCGGGGATACCCTTCGGCTCCCGGGCATTGCCTGTAGTCTGCAGTTCGGGCAGGACCTTCGGCCGCTTCGGTGGCTGGCAGCACCTGCTGACTCCACGCGTGGGCTCGGCGGCTCCCCCGGGGCGGAGGCAGCCGGCCCCGGGACCCGCGCTGCGGTGACCGCACTGCCTGTGCGGGCACCGACGTGAGCCGGCCCTCGGGGCACAGGGGCTGCCGGCACCGGGATGTGCCGGCCCGGCCGGGTCCGGTGCGCAGGGTCCCGGTCCGGTGGGGAAGAGGGTGCAGCTCGGCTTTAGGCACTTGCTGGCGGCTGCAGCCCCGTCCCACGGGCAGGAGTGGACATTTGTTCCGCAGGATGGAAGAATTATGGAAGAAGGGGGAAGAGGCGAGAGGAGCCCGGACAGGACTGGCAGGGCTGGCAAGGAGCTTTCAGTCCGCACTGCCCCTGCAGATTATCACCCCTGCACCGTCAGAACTATCTCCCTCTGTCCAGCGGCACCAAAACTGTCCTGTTACTAAAACAGGTGGGCACAGCCTCGGACTCAGGATAAGGAGCCACATCTCTGCCCTCCCTTACAGCAGGACAACTTTCTGGAAGTCAGTGGCGTCTCCGAGTGCCACTGAGATGACAGGAATTTCAAAACTTCTTAAGACAGAGGACATAAGATTTTACTAGTGGTTTTAGGGCTGTTTATGGATGTTTCCTACCAACAAAGCCCACACCGAACTCAACTCCCTGCCCCAGACAGTTGCTAGGCTGTGGTTTTTTTTTTTTTTTTTTGTTATAATTATTAATCGCAGTAATTATTTAGATTAATTTATTACTCAGAAGAAGGACAGGAGCTGACTCACAGCACAGCCTTCAGCTGCAATCCCTGCAGTCCTTTAGACCTGTCCTTTCTGGTTACGGCCAGGAAACCCTCCCTGGAGACGAGACATGAAGTGCTGGTAAATTAAAAAATAACACCTTGCCCAGGGACTATGAATGCTGCATCTTTTTATAAACTAATAAAAAATAAAAAAACGGAAAAAAGGGGGTGGGGGGAATAAAAGAACAAAATCCTGAGTTGAGGAGGAAAGAAACAGTTCGTGACATATGAATTGCAAAAGTTTACTTTTGATTATTTATTTGTTTACTTTGAAGGGAGGGGGGAAGTAGGACAAAGCACGATAAATGTAATAAGAAGCTAAAAGTCTGGAGGACTGTAACTTCGGTGGATTGGTTTAAAGCGGGCAGACTTTGTGTACCTTTGGCCATCTGGCTGATTTAAGCTTTTGCCCCCATGCTGTATGATTTTAGCTTAAAATCTCTTCCGTTGCAGTGCCGCTTTTATTGAATCCATCAAAAGCAAACTTTCCCTGAGTTTTTTTTTTCTTTTTTTTTTTTCTTTTTTTTTTAAGAAGGGCTAAAATAATAAGTCGACCACTGTGACATTCTCTGGGCTTAGGCCATTTTTCATAACGCAGCTGATACGCTTTTGTGCAGCTAAGGCGACCAAACAGATGAATAACGAGAAAAGTCTCTCGAAAACTAAAGCTTCCAGCTTTTCCCGTCTTTAAAAAGTTAAGTAAAATGAGAGGTGCATGTAAAAAACCCCTTCCAAATCCAAACCCCAAATCCCATCACGCCAAAGATCAGGGCAATACTTTTATACCTCTGAATGGCAACGATGCCTTTTAAACAACTTACTGCACACACACACACACACACGCACACACACACGCACAGACACACACACACACTCGCACAAAACTTTAAAGCTTGTGAAACTGCCCAGGTGGTGTTTATAGGACCGTAGCCATTGAGTTGTAAAGAAATCCGAGACAGTTGAAGATTAGGCTATTTAGAAATACATGACATTTTTTTCCCCTTAATTTTATTCCTGTTTCACTGTATCCACCGTGTTTAATGCAGGGCTTTAAGGGTCAAGTTGTCTGCAGCACTAAAGAAGAGTCCCACAAATTGTGATGGTTTGGCAGGAGGGGGTAAGTTTATTATTATTTTCAACGTGTTTTCTCATGAGTGTATGTTTGTGTTTAAAGTTTGTATTGCGAAGAAAATATGCCCTCATGATTTTAATGTCATTTTCGCCGTAAACCAGTTTTGTGCTCAGAATTACGTCTCTAATGTTGTTGATGTTCTTCCTGGAGTTTTGTCCAAAAAAGAAGGAATCCTCCTGCTTCTCCCAGCAGCAGAGCCAGGCAGAGCCAGATCCCACGGTGCGGGACTGGGAGGCGAATGCCACAAGGCAACAAGTAAGAATTTCACGAGCCTTCGCCTGGGTTCAAAATAATCGTTTTTATTTGGTGGTTAGTTAGGGTTTTCTTTTTTGGTTGATTTATTTTTCATCCCACTGTCACTTTTTTGTTGTTGTTGTTGTTGTTTAGTTAACAATTTATTTATTTATATATTTATTTATTTTGCATGTGCATCCTCCAAACCTGAGTGCCTAATGACCACAAATGTGAACTGCCTGTTTATTATGAAAAGTACTGTACGTACAGCCTGGGCAGAAGCACAGCCATTGGTTCAAATAAAATGACTATTGATTCAAAGTGTGAGCCCTCCAGGCGGAACCGAGAAGGAAGGAATGGGTCATCATTTTTTTTCTTTTTTCTTTTTTCT
>VXBR01007665.1:69423-79669 GCA_013400215.1 Cisticola juncidis | reverse complement strand
AACCTGCTGAATAAAATGCGAAATCGTGGTCCTAGATTTGCTCTCCGCGGCTTTTTGCCCCCGTGGAATTAGCAGGCGTCTGGGGAGGAGGTCACGGCGCTGTGCATCAGGGCAGGCGTGGGCCCATCCTTCACTAATTTATTTTTTCTTAAAGGAAAAGAAAATTTCCTTTATTTGGCAACTCCCGCATGAATCAAGTTAGCGTTTCACAGCTATTTAACACCTGGTTACAGCTTCTGCGGCAGAACCGATGGTACTCCACGCTCGGCACCCTCTCCGCATGGCGGGATCTGCCCCTTCCCGCAGGCGGGACCAGCCGGATTTATTTTTCCTCCGTTCCAGGCAGGGATTTAAGGCAGGAGGTGCTTTGCGTGACTTTGTCGGGGAGTCCTGCTGGCCCTGCCCGGCCGAGTGAACCCCCGGCTCTCCCCCCAGCTCTCCCCCAGCGCCGCCCCTCGCCCGGTCCAGCTGCCATTACGGTCGGGTGGGAATCGACTCAAGTCCTTAAACCCCAAGAGTTAATCAAAGTGCTTTGAATATGTAAATGCTGAGTATTGTTTATCATTGCCTAGAGCTGATACAGCAGTTTTCCTGCTCAAAGCCCCGTTCAGATGGGAGCTCATGAAAATTCACAACAGCCTCGCAAATAGGTGATGGGGATTATTACCCCCGTCTTCCAAATGAGCAAAGGGAGGAAGAGCAGTGGAGTGATGCTCCCCGTGGCAGTGGGAATGGGCGATGGAGGTCACTGGTGGTCCATCCCAATAGGTGTGAATCGGCTCTTGCTTCATCTCCTCCGGCCAAACGTTTGCCCCGGGCTGTCTGGGCTGCGGACAGGGGATGCAGCCCTTGATGGCGGGGGTGACACTCGATTAAATATACACCGTGCTGGCACCAGGCAGGGAATTCCACGCAGGCAAGACACGATTTTCCATGAGGTTCTTCGGCAAGATCTCCAGCAATGAGTGCTCTGTCAATACAACAATGATCTCGACAGGGATCCGTGGGAGTGCAGGGGAGCGAGGGCAAGGGAGAGGAGTGTGCACCCTGTGGGAAGGGGCAAATCGGTCTGTGGGAATCACAGGACTCCCTGGGCACAGCCAGGCAGGGGAAGCAGGATGGGGAGGGCAGGGATGCCCCATCAGTCAGTCCTCTGGGTAGGGCACTGTGGAGGGGACCATGGGGCTGGAGACCCCGGCTCACTCCAAACCCATCCACACCACGGGAGCTCATCCCACAGCGCTTCCCACCACATTCCTGTGGGTCAACCTGTTGACACCAATGCCTGAAAGAGTTTTTGCCCTCAGCCTGAGCTGAGTGCCTCTGCATCCAAGGAGATGCCCCAGTTTTGGGTTCCTCCTGCGCGGGGCAGCCGACCCCGGAGGCCCAGGGCAGCCTCCTGCCTCGTGAGCCGTGCCTGCGGCAGAGCTGCCAACCTCAGGGGAGGCTGGGGGACAGCTGGGAGCAGGACGTGTCTCAGCCAGCCAAATTTAATCCTCCTACGTTAGCAAGGCTTAAAATAGGCTCCCTGCAGCATCGATGAGGGTGGTGGAGTTGGCCTACTCCAGCCCTCCCAAGTATTTTGGGGAAGCAGGGATGGCTGTTTTGCAGACAGGCACAGCTGGGAGGAACTGAGCTGTGCTGTCAGGGCGTCCTTTCCTGAAGCCATTCCAGGAATTAAGCACACCTTGTGGTACCTTCACCCCTCTAATCTCCCACCGCCACCTCTCAGGGTGCCACCTTCTCCCTTGCCACTCCTCTACAGCCCTTTCCTGCTCTCTCCCATGGTCAGAGGATTCATTTTCCCCTGCACCTCATGGGAATGATCCCTTCTGGTTAAGCCCAGCTTGTACTCTGGTGTTGATCCCCCCTCCATCAGCTGCCCACAGGAAATGCCATCCTGAGAAGTGTTTGGTGAGGACATGACCTGGGCAGAAAGCCATGGAGGAGCCCTCAGAGCAAGGCAGGTGTGGTGACACCTCGAGGAGCCCTGTTGGGAGCTCTGGGGACATGAAGGTGTCATCCAGTGGTACCATCTTGTGGAGAGACTGTCCATGTCCCGAGCATGCTGGCCATCTCCTCAGTGCTGGATGCCCCACGGTGAGGGGCACCCAGGTGTCACTGCCTTGACAGGTCCCAGCAGCTCCCTGGGCTGGGCAGGATGGGGTTCCAGGAGAAAATGTTCCTCCTACACCTCACCCCCAGGACCCCTCTCCAGGCTGGGGGGTGCAGGGGCTTGGTCTGTGTTTTGGTGGCTCCTGGGGCCCAAGCTTTGGTGGGGTTTGGGAGCTACTGGGAGAGTGCTGCTCCCAATCCAGCAGTGCCTTTGGAAGTGCCTGTGGTCATTGGTGCAGCTCAGCCCCTGCTGCTTCATCCACCCCACAGGCTCTGCCTTCCTCTGCTGGCTCCCTGCCATGACACCAGCTCTCCATCCCCTCCTGTCCAGGGGCAGGAGCTGCCCTCCAGCTCTGCCCTCCCTGCCTCATCCCGTGCCTGCCTTCTCGTGGCACATGGGGGTTTAAAGGAGTCATTTTCCCATTTCTCCTTTCTCTGAGCAGCCTCTCCGTGGGCCCACGCACCAGCTGGGCCCCCCACCATGCTACTCCCACCAGCCCTGCTGTGCTGCCTGATGCCTTCCTGCCTTCACCTGGTGGGGCCGAGCCCTGCACGGGAAGGCAGCCAGCACAAAAGAGGCGGGAGAAGCCCCATCTCCCTTTGTGATCCCTCCTGGATCCACCCCACCTGTTGGAGCCCTGAGTGAGCTGCCCATCTTCCCCACCAACCATGCTGTGAGCATCACCTCAGGGAATCCTCTGGAATGAACTCCTCTTGGCAGGGGGAAAACTTCCTCAGGAAAGAGTGTAGAGACAAATTCCTGTGCTCTCCTGAGCTTTGCCAAGCTACCTGAGCTGGGAGCATCACAGGGTTGCACCGAGGCAGCAGGCACTCCGGTGTTTGCACTTTGCTTTTTGTTCCACATCCCCAAAGGATCCCCAAAAGAGGCCTCCAGGCTGTTAAAATCCTTATTCACCTGCAGTCCAACCACACCTGCTCCCATCTGCATCCATCCCACCAGCACAACACAGTCCTGTGCCAGCAGGGCCTGTGGGCACTGCTCTGTCTGCCCAGGGTCCCCATGTCACTGCTGGGGCTCTAAAAGAAAACAAAACTCCCAGTAAAGCCCGTGGTTGTGCATCTCTGTGTGGAGGAAGGTCTTATCCTGCAGAGGAGGTGGCACATCCACTGGCTGGGCTGGCAGGGCTGGCCATCCTCAGTGACCATTGCTCTGTCCTTGCTCCCTTGTCCCAGCCCCAGGAGCTCACAGAGCTGCACTCATGGACCATTGTCCTGTCCCTCATGGATCTGGGAGCTCTTGTGACACAGTGAGGGTGGAAAAGGAGACTGCAGGGGATAGAAGGAGTTGGTGAGGGAAGCTAAAGGGTACAGGAACTCCCTGAAACATGGAAGAAAAGGAAAAAGGAGAGGGTTTCTCCACAGCAGTGCCAAAGAAAGGGCAATGAGGGGCATTAGTGCATTGCTAGGGAGAACTGGTGGTGGTGGATATCCCCACTTGTGCTCAGAAACCCACTGGGACACAGCAGCTGTTGAGCTGTTGTCCCAAGACAATCCCACAACACCAGCTTTCCCATCAGATGGACATGGGCACCAGGGGCAGCCACTCAGCTGGAGGCACACATGGAGTGCTTGGGATGCCTGGGGACACCTGGAAATCCACAGCACTGGTGGCAGGGGAAAGAGCATTTCACCAGCATTTCCAAGGAGGGTGTGGGACACCCTTGCTCATGACCTGGAGAAATACAAAATGGGAAGGAGAACAGGGAGGGCCTGACTGAGCAAGAGGGGCAGAAGAACGGTGTGGTTTGTGCCAGACCAAAACCAGGGAACAGTCCTGTCCCATGCTGAGGAAATCCCACTGTGCCGGAGCCGGAGCAGGGGCTGGAGCAGGAAGGCGCTGCCAGGACCGGCTTCCGTGAGACTTCCTCTCTGCTGGCCCCTCGTTAGGGAATTGGGACATAACGAGATGGACACAGCAGAGAGGAAATGAGTGCCCAGGGAGCTGCCATGGGGGGACCCAGGGGCTCTGCCCTGGCCCTGTGTGCTCTTATAGGGGGAGGAAGAGCAGGCAGGCAATCCATGGCTGAGGGAAGTGTGACCACATGGAGGCCTGGAGCAGCCAGAGGGTGCCCAGCCTAGGGGCAGCCAAGGCACCCCAGAAGCCCAGCCAGCAGGCTGGTGGTGAGGAAAGGAGTGAGTGTGGAGCTGGGGAGCAGTGGGAGCAATGGGAGCACTGGGAGCAGTGGGAGCAATGGGAGCACTGGGAGCAGTGGGAGCAATGGGAGCACTGGGAGCACTGCGAGCACTGGGAGCAGCAGCATGAGAGGGTGCAGGCTCTCTGCCATGGAACAGAGGGTTGGGCACAGAGCTGATGGGCCTGGCACAGGAGATTAGGCACCAGCTAAACCTGCATGGGGCCATCTCCAGCCTCAGCGTGGGCAGGGATCCAGCACCCACCCCAGCCATGGGCACCCACCCCAGCCATTGGCACCCACCCCAGCCATAAGCACCCACAGGAGAGACAGGGCTGAGCCCCAAAGGGGTTGGGATGGAGGGCATGAACCCACAGTGCTGGAGCTCATGAGCGTGGATGTGTTGGATCCATGTGAGTGGGTGGGGTGGAGCCTGTGGGGATGGAGGGGTTGGATCCTGTGTGAGTGGATGAGCTGGAGCCCGTGTGGGATACTCAGAGCCCCTCACCTGATCCCGGAACCCCACTCCCATCCCTGCTGTAGAATGTTGTTCTAGTCACACCTCCCTGGGACAGCCTGGCCTTTGCCCTTCCAGGATCAGGCCTGGATGTGGCCCTGGCTCCCTGCTAGCTCCAGCTCCAGCACCCACAGCCAGCAGGTGACAATGCTGGAATAGCCCCACCTGCTCTCCCTGGGGGGCTCCAAGCCCACTGCCCCCTTTCTCCTGGGATCAGGGAGGCTGATTCCTGCCCCCATGGCATCCTTCCACCTCCATCTCTAGGCACTGCTGGCCCTTCCAAGCTGAGCAAAGGGAAACACCTTCCTCCAAACCTGGCTCCCGTGTCCTCCCCGTGCAGGGGCAGGATGGGCAGCAGGGACGGCGCTTTCAGTCGCTGGCTATTTTTAATTGCTCTTTCCCAGAAAGGCTGGTGCAGGCTCCTAAAGCTGCTTCCAGCTGGGAGTTTGGAAAGCTGGTTCCAGTTAGGCGCCCGGCGCTCGCTGCGCTCGGAGCTGTTATTTTTAGAAGGGCTGAAGGCAACAGCCCCACTCCCTGGGCTGCTCAGCTCTGGCCATGGCTCCTGGTTGCCAGGACCTCATTGGACCCTCAGCTGGGGACACCTTGGTGGCCTGATTCCTGCCCTTTTTTTTCTGGTGCGTTTTTGGCAGGGAGGGACTTTCATCTCCCCGTGTCAAGCTGTGCAGCCAGAAAGACCAAAGGCGGAGGATGTGAGCAGTGGTCATCCCTGAAGGGCCGGGGTGCGGAGCAGCATCTTCTGGTTTTAATTAAAAACCATCCGCTGGCAAGGGCTGAGCGTGAGCGGTGCCTGGGCCAGGACAAGACCAGCAGGGGACATCTCCAGGGGAGTGACCAGGGCTGGGGGTGCCCACAGCACTGACAAGGCCTCCTGCCCCACATCCCAGCCCTGCCCCACACCTGGGTTCTCCCCTTGTCTCTTTTGCCCTGCTCCCTCCTGTCTCCTTCCCTCTCACCAGGGACCCCCAGTGCCACTCTCTGCCATCAGTTGTCATTCCATCGATGGCCATGATCCCTTAGAGCTCTTCCCAAGCTCAGCCTCACTGGGGTGCCCCATGGCTGCCCAGTTTGGGGAGGGCAGAGGGCTGGGAGTGCCCCTCAGAGCAGATTATCCCAGGGGACCATCCATTCCCGGGCCCTGCCATAGACCCCAGACATTTGCCATGGGTGCTATCCCCTCACTATGACCCCCCAGTGCAGTTCCATGGGCTCACCCTCTGTCACAATCCTCACCCCTCTTCCATGGAGCTCACCCTTCTCCCGCAGTCCTCATCCCATCTCCGTGCCCCTCAGCCCTTTCCTGCAGGGCTCACCCCTCTGCAGCCCATCCTTGCGCTGTGGGGCTCCCCATCCTCCCCGCTGCCCACCCCTCACCCGGCAGCGATTTTCCTGTCACAGGCGCTCCCCTCCCGAGCCCTGCGCGGCCGCTCTCAGCTGCATTATCTGCGCCCCCATTATTCACGCGCTCCCGCTGTCGGAGCTGCCCCGCTCATCCCAGCGCCCTCCTCCTCCTCCTCCTCCCTCCGCAGCCACCTCCGTCCTTCCTCCCCACCCTGCGGCCCCGCCGCCCCCCTGGCCGGAGCGCGGCCAGCTGGCTTCGCCTGCATTTCGGCTCCAACCTCCCCCAAGGATTCCTAAATCTGATAAGGGAGGGGGTGCAGCTTTCAAAGGAGCGGGGTTGACCTTTGCCGCTGCAACGAGAGCCGCATGGAGGAAAAAAATTGGCTGCGGCGAGCGGGGGGGAGCGAGCGAGAGAGCTGCTGTGGTTTTACAATCCCTAAATAACGCCGGGAGCTGAGCTGTAAACACATGGCGGTATTGCCTGAGCGTGTCCGCACCCCCTCGATGGAAACCCAGCCTGGAAAATACTCCGACCTTAAAGGAAAAAAAAAGGAAAGGAAAGAAAACAGCTTTCTCGAAGGGAAAAAAAAAAAGACAAAAAGAAAGAAATCTCCTGAATTATTTAGCGAGCGGTTCCAATCCGACGGCTAATTCTGCCGGCAGACGCCGGCGGCCGGAGCCTGGCGTTGGGAGATGATGGCTATCGGCGGGCGCTGGCGACGGCAGCGGGGTGGTCCCAGCCCAGGGGCACCCAGCGGTACCGCAGGGACGCAGGACAGAGCAGGGCAGAGCAGGGAGCCCTGGCCGATGTCACCCTGCCTGCTGGGTGTCCCTCGTTCCCTGGGGACACCCCACCAGCAGGAGGGGAGGTGTTCCCGCACAGCCCCTCGCCCTCTCATCCCGCTGGGACACGCAGAGGGGAGACCCCACCACCTGGAAAAGCAGCCCCAGCGCCCCCTCCTCCAGCAACCCCAGCCCCACGGGCACCTCAAAATGTCACCCCTGCCCGGCCAAGCTCCCGCAGCGCCCCAGCAGTCAGGGAGAGCTGCCACCCCGTTCCTTCTCACCTGCTTCTTTCCAATTTTTTTTTTTTTTCGGAAGCAACTAACACTTTTCTTTGAAGAGCAACAGATGAGCGAGACCCTCCCAGCGCCTTTTATGATGTTAAATTTATTGCCTGGCTCCACAATTGCCATTTTAATGACGAACGCTCCCACGGCTTTAACGCGGCTGAGTGCTGGCATTGAAAACAGAAGCCGGGGGGGACGCGCTGTCTCCGGTCTCCTGGAGGAGAACGGATTCCAGCCCTTTTCCTGATCCTTGCACAAAGTTTTGCCAAATAGATAATGTGTTTTATAATTTCCAGACGGCGCTGTGCTGGTAAGGGAGGCCCTCTGCTGGCACTGGGCTGATGGGGAGAGCCCCGGGAAGCACCACCGAGGCATCCAGCCTGGGAGACACCTCTGGCAAGGTGTGCCTGGAGAACCGAGCCTGGAGATCCACACCGAGCAAGCCACGCCCGAGGAACCCCCATTCTGGAGGTGCTGGAGAGCTCACAGAGATGAGCACAGGGAATTGAGCCCACGGAAAGGAGCCTGGGAAATGGAACTGGAGAAACCCAGCTCAGCAAGTGGAACTAGAAAAGTGAGCCCATGGAGCCTGGACCTGGAGAAGTGTGCGTGGCCAGACCAGCCTTGAGGGTCATGCCTGGGCTGAGCCCACCCCAGTCCTGCTCCATCCAAAGCGAGCCCCAGTCCCTGCAACCCATGCTGGTCCTCTGCGAGGTGGCTGTGCACACCCAAAGGGAGCACCACAGACCTTCCCTTGGTGCCTCAAGCCCTTGGACATCTGCCCCATGGGTGGGGCCATGTGGGGATGTCTGGGATGCTGGGAGGGAAGAGGGGGAGCGATGGCAGCTCTGCCAGGGGGTGTGATGGAGCTGCCACAGCTCTCCCACTGTGTCCCAGATGGTGAACGTTCCCCCTCCGCTGGGCACAGAGCCCAGGGGTGACAGTCCCCACACTGGGAGTCCCCAAGGTCCCTCTGTCCTCTTCAGGAGGGCATCAGGACTCTGCCCTGGCAGAGGACAAGGATAAGTCTGGAGCTGGCGATGGAGAGCTGCAGTGTGGGGCCAGCCATGCAGCCCCACACCGGGATTTCAACTGAGGACATCGACTTTTATCAGCAGATGCTTTATTTTTTTTTAACGGTGCCTGAAACTCGGCCTGGGTTATCAGGGAGATATTAAATTGCTGTTGGAAGCGACACCAGTGGGGCGGAAAAGCCGTGCTGTGCTCTTACCTCTTCCCACAAGGTCGAGTCAGGCAGCCCCGGGGGACGGCGCATTCGCCGCGTCCTTCCTGTGGCGAGGATCACATGTCAGAGCCGAACGAAGCCTTGAGAAAATTAAACCCGTGAGCTCACCGCCTTGCTGAGCGCAGGCGCCGGCCCTCCCCGAGCTCCCCAGCCTGCGCTGCTAGCTGGGGTGACCTGGCAGCAGTGCCAGTGCCAGGAGGAGGCCACCTCCCCAGGGGACAGCAGCAGTGCCCCGGTGTGCCTGCAGCTGGGGCGTGCAGTGGAGGAGCTTTGAGCTCTGTCGTGTATCACTGGGTGATGTGGAAGGATCTTCCCATGGGAAGAAGCTGTCAGCCTTGGCAGAACACAGCTGGAAAAGTCTCCTGAAGGCCTTCAGCCAGATTTCCTCTGGGGATCCAAGCTTTTGCTGGAGTAAAGGGATGGACAGATGGGTTCAGCTCAGGTGGGACTGGCACGTCTTGTCATTGCCAGGGCCGTGCTCAGACTTGGAGGTGGCCAGGCATGGGGGTGGGATTTTTCCATGACAAGGTGAGTCCTGCTGCCTCAGCCCTCTGTGGCACAGGGGATGGACAGAATCAAACAGAAATCAAATCAAGGAGAGCCTGTGTGTGCATGGGGGGGTCACCTGGAGACCCCCAAGAACCCCAAGCAGGGACCCCGAGCTGCCCACACCTCTCAGTCAGCTGGGACCATCACTGCAGAAGGGACATCACGAGCAACACTGGCTGGGAGGGACAAGAGGAGCAAACACAATGATTTTGGGACCCGGGGACAGTGAGGCATTGCCAAGACGGCAAGAGGAGCAAGGGGAGGATGAAGGGAAGGTCCAAGAGAGGACCTACAGACAATTGTCCATGGGGCTGTTAAGGCCCCAGGGCTGAGCCAGACACCCTCAGGGCACCCTCTGCTCTCCCAGCTTTGGTGACACTCCCCAGCTCAGAGGGGGAGCAGCAATGCAGCTCAGCTCCCATTGCCCCCTCCAGGTACTTTCTCCTTCATCACCCTCTTCCTCCTCGCACCAGCCCAGCTCTGCCCCTTGGCTCTGCCCCTTCCCAGCCAGCCAGGAGGCACCAGGGCTGGTTGTTTATGTTCCCACTGAGCATCCCCCACAGGGAAAAGGGTTTCAGTGGATCTGTGGACCTCTTGGCACAGCCCTTGGGGCTCCAGTTTCACCCAAGACACAGGTAGTGCACACACACACAGAGACACAGAGACAAACACACACACACAGAGCCCCTCTCTCTGCCACCACAGGGGCCCAGGCTCAGCAGCCGCCTCCAAGCCCTCTCCAGGACCGCCAGGGACACATCCAGCCCCAGCCCTTGGCACAGCCTAGCCTGGGCAGGGCTGCAGCCCCGGGCAGGCGGTGCAGGCACGGCAGCAGGCAGGCAGGAGTCGTGTGGGGATGCTCCAGCAGCTGCCGCCAGCACGGCTGGCGGATGCCCTTTGGCCAGGAGCGGCCAGGCGTTTTTTTCCAATCCTTCCCAGGAAGAAAAAAACAACAACCCAAGCCCCATAACAAGCTGTAGCGAAGCAGCGAGGAGGCGGCAGATAAGAGGCTGGAGCCGCGCGGAGGCCTCACGGAGATGAAAGGCGATTGCGAACGAGCCTCCCCATCCCCTGCGGACAAAAGAGCTCCTAAAATATTAACGAGGCCCCGTGCCGCCAGGTCCCCCGGCCCCCAGCGCCGGCAGGAGCAGGCGGTACCCGCGCTGCCGGCCCAGGGCTCCTGGGGGAATGGAGGCACAGCGGGGAGCAGCGCAGGATGCTCATTAATTACCTCCCG
>VXBR01007665.1:34877-66587 GCA_013400215.1 Cisticola juncidis | reverse complement strand
GGAGGTCCAGCTGCTTCTCCCCTGGCCCTCCCAGCCCGCCCCTTCCACGAAGAGCTTTAAAGTCCCTTCCAACTCAAACCAGTCTGTGACTACAGTTCTCACATCCTTTTTCCCCAGCAGCACAGCTACAGGGGGGAATTTCTGCCCTGTGACGCCCCCAGCACTCAAGGGGTCCATTGCAGCCTCCCCACAGCCCTTGGTGAAGGGACAGTGCCCAGGGTGCCACATTCCTGCTTGGAGCAGCATTCCTGCCCTGTCCACTGCAGGCAGCTGCCTGTAAACAGATTCCTCAGCATCCCTCCTCCTCCTGGAAAAAGCCACGGGCAGCCAGGATCCAACACTCCTGCCTGGCGGGGGTCTGAGGGGGCTGTGAGCTCCAGGGCCAGCACAGGGCTGTGGCTGGAGGGTTCCCATCCCCAGCTCTCCCAGCAGCTCAGCAAAGGCCTCAGCAGCTCTGTCTCAGACCCCAGCCTTTCCAATTTTGCTGCTTCCTGAAGAAGCCCTGGAGCTTCCAGCAGTCCCCAAAGGCAGGAGGGATGGATTCTCTTTGGAAAGAGTTTCTGGATCTGGCAGTTTCACTTCAGGGGCAGGCTTGGCTTGGACTCCAGGAAAGGAACATGGATTCAGCAGATCCCCTGTTTACACTGAGAGCTTTGGGGACTCTGGGCCTCAGCACCAGTTCCAGTTCCTCTTCCACAAAAAATAAAAACAAAAAAACCCTGCAACCAAAGGGCTGGAAGGCAGAGCTAGGAAAAAAGCCCCAAACCTAGAAAGACTCAGAAGTTTACAGTGGCTACACAGCCAAGGGCTTAACCAAGAGGATTCAGTGCTCAAATGCTGCTAATGCAGCTCAGGCAAGGGCTGGGACAGACATGGCCTGGCACAGAGACAACTTTGCCAGGAGAAAAAGGGAAAAGACAACAGGAAAACAGAAGGGTGGGCTGAACAGCAGAAATTTCCATTCAGTGATGCAAGCCACTCCCCAGGGCACAGGATGCATGAGAGGACTCAAAGCAGGGGAGGTTCAATCCCACTGCAAAGCCCCTTTAGTTTTGTACCAGAAGGGTCTCACCAGCGCTTCCCTGAGGCTCACCCTGTGTCATTCCCACATGGGACACCTTCCCTCAGCTCCAGGCACTGCCTTGGGAGGTGCTCCCAGGCCTGCCCCATCTGCTCTTTCCTGGGCTGTGCCATCACCTCTTTCCAAAAAGCCTCTGGACAAGGACTTGGGCTTTCCTGGTGGGCACCTTACAGAGGCCAACATGGTATTTTGAGTGAGTTACTGGACCAAGGCAGGATTTGACATAAGGGAAGATTTCAGCATTTAAATACAGAGTCTGTGCTTACCTGTCCTGTGTCAGCTCAGACTGCAGCGCTTGGACTCAATGATCTCTGAGGTCTTTTCCAGCCTACATGATTCTCTGATTTGAACAGTTACCCCACAACAAACCAAATAAAACCTACTTGGCACAAACCCATCCTCCCATGAGGCATCCAGCATGGATCTGGAGAAGTTCCTACAGCTTTTCCATCAGTGTTTTTCAAGAAAGCATTGCAAACTGCAACACTGAGTGCTCTATGTTGGTATCACAGTTACAACAGGAAAAACTCCCACGGAGCTTTATAGCAGAGGTAAATCCAGCCAGGTCAATCCCATCTCTGACCCAACAGGATCAACATGCAGCTCACCTGGCCCAAGGTGCCATGGCTGGGCTTTATCTCACACACACCTTTATCTCTGCAGCTGAGTCCCCACATGCACCCGCTGGGACACAAGAACATCCAGGACCTGCTGTCACCTCCCTGTCCTGCATCACCCTGCTCACACACCCTCACCAACTGCTCCTTGTTCTCTTGTTCTCCTGAAAATCAGAGCTGTTATCCCAAACAGTGTCACATAACAGGGATAAAAAAGAGGGGACAAATCAGAGAAGCCACGCACAGGATTAATCAGGGGATCAGAAATGTTGGGACATCCTTCTGCAGCTGTGCAGGTGACAGCCAAGGGTAAGTTCTAAGTACAATGATCCTTTCCTGGAAGCTCTGGTGACACCAAGTTACTCCTCTGCTCCCTGCAGCTCCCTGGCAGGAGTTTAACCCATGTGGGGGTCAGCCTCTTCTCCCAAGTAACAGGACAAGAGGAAACAGAGGAGGTTTAGGTTGGATATGAGAGAAAAGATCTTCACTGAAAGGGTGGTTGGGCACTGGCACACGCTGCCCATGGCTGTGGTGGAGTCACCATCCCTGGAGGTGTTCAAAAGATCTGTGGATATGGCACTTGGGGACATGGCTTAGTGGTGGCCTTGGCAGTGTTGGGGGAACTGTTGGACTCGTTCTGAGGGGGTTTTCCAACCCAAATGATTCTGTTTGCCTGACACCCTGCAGAATTCCTGCTCCCCCTGCTGAACTGGCCACGGACAGACCTCCCAAAGGGCCCCAGACAGCAGCACTGCAGCGACTCACGGAGCTCCAGGTCGGGGCCAGAAAAATAATCACCATCCCAAGCCGTAGGGGAGATTGTTTCAATAAAACTTGCTAAACACTGACCCAAGAACAGCCACAAGGCAGGGAACAAAACCCACCAAACAGCACAACTGCCTCGGGCACCTCAGGGGGGGAGCAAGGAGAGGGTTTAGACACAAAACACCAGTTCTGATTGAGGCAGCCAGAAAGCTCTGCAGCAGTCACTCCACGGCTACCTTTGCTCCATCAGAACAAGGAATTAATGCTCCCCCCCTCTTTAGAACACTGGCACTTGTTCCCAGCTGTGGTGGCCCAAGGCCAGCTTGTTCCTCTCTCCCAGCCTGGCCAGCTCAGATGCCTCCTCCACAGCCAAGAGCAGAGCAGGATGTGTCTCCCAAACCCCCTCCAGCAGCTGGGGTTGGACGAGGGCAGGACCTGGCAGCTTCAGCTGGACACAGGGACCACAGACACTGGGAAGAGAGAAGTTTGGGGTATGGTGCTTGTGACTTAAGGACACCAATTCACTGCTTACACAAAATGCCGCTTTTATCTATACCCCAAGAACTCGCTCTTCCAACCCAAAGAAATGTTTAGAGTTGAGCAACAAACAGATTTGCTCATGAAAGGACAAGAATGGTAAATACACCCAACCCCCACTTGCCCCGAGGCGGTTTCACCTGACTAGACAACAATAAAAACTAAATCTTCTCACTCGGGGGAGGAAGGGGGTGGACACAGAGAGGCAGTGTCTGCCACGATAAAAAAGAACCAAATAAAACCTGTGGGTGCCACACAATAAAACAGAACCTGTGGGTGCCAAATCCAGGAAAGAGAATACCAGAAGCTGTGGGAACCAACAGCTCCAGCTCCCCCAGCACCCACACGCCCCCTGCTCTGGCTCCAGAGCTGATCCCAGCTTTTCTGAGCCCACTGGATCAAGGACTGGGGTGCTGCAAAGAGCTCATGCTGAATTCAGAGCACCAACAAACCTTTTATCAAGTCACAGCTTCCAAAAAGGAAGGGGACAGTGTTGGGCTTGGTGAGAGCATAGGGATTTCTGCATGAAGACAGACAAACAGCTCCCAAGGCCACTGCAGGTCACCCAGAAAGCACTGCCTGTGGTCAGAGCAAACCAGGCTTTGCAGGAAGTTTAAAAAACAACATGAATGTGACTGGGATAGTTGAGAGAGGGACAGTGCAACACTGGAGCCTCAGGGAGAAGGGTCAGAGCAGCCACAAGAGGAAAGGAAGCAACGTGAGCCAAAATAAATGGGCAAAAGACACAGGTAAAGAAAAAAAAAAGGAAAAAAAAAAGCAATCAAGCCAAGAGTTTAAGGGAATTATTTAATGGTGATCAAATTGCAACACAATACAGGAGTACAGACAGTGTTAGCATGGCTCTAGTCACACACACTTCCTGGTGAGGGAGGGGCAGCAAGGGCCGGCTGCAGGGACCCTCCTGGAGCCTCCAAGTGCAGCCACTCACACAGGGGTTGGTGTCCATGCCTCCCGAGAGCTGCACAGCAGGATTTGTCCTGCTTTTAACCTTCCAGACACCCTCAGTGCTCTTGTCCCTGTGCATTCCCTGTAGGAAACCACGTTTGCCAAACCCCAGCAATTGAGATCTGCAGCTTTTTGCTCCAAGCCTACCCAAAGAGCCATGGAGGGAAGGAAGCAGCAACTGTGGGGATCAAACTCCATTCCAGCTACCTGCAGGAGAGAGAGGGAGGGAGGCTTCCCTGATGCTGCAAGGATGAGAAGACTTTTCTGAGGTTCTGTATTTCATGGGGACAGCCTTCCAGCCACTCAGATACCCCCCAGGTTTTTATTCTCCCAGAAGGTGATTTCCAAGCTCTGCCTGGATGCACTGCTATGCCTGGAGCCTTGGCCAAGGGCTCCTCCCCCTGGAATGGGAGTGCTGAGCACATTCAGAGCTGGTTTGTTATCCTGGCTCTTTAGAGCAAGGTGACACATTCACCACTGGGAGCACTTTCGGCACCTCCCACACCCCCGGGGTTCCTGCCTTGCTCCCCCCAGAAAGAGCTGCTCAGGCACAAAGAAATTCACCTTTCACTGGGCAGAGCTCCCCACAAACCTTCCCCCAGGATTCCCATCTTCTCCTGGACATCAGAGCTGGGAACAAGAGCAGCTCTAGAGATGTTTTGCTGCTGAAGATGAGTTAGACTGTCAAAAAACAGAGCCACAGCTGTCAAACACCGGGAGAGACTAGGCCTTCAGAGGCATGGGACAGGGAACACAGGGAACAGCTTTCTACACGCACTAAGGACACAAGATGATATCCAACTTAGCCCTGCTGGTTTTCCTACATCATTTGGTGGATGCAATCTGAACAGAAGAGTTTGAGGACACTTCAGGATGCAGCTTAGTTAGAAACATTGTGGTAACATGGTAACAACTAAATTAAAAAATCCCTCTTGCCTTGCCCAAAAGCTAAGACAGAAATGCAGCAGCACACCCACCACAGGACAAGCTGGGTGTTTCAAGCACAGTAATCTGATCTCCAGCACTTCCCAGGATCAGCTCCATCCCAGCCTGCAGGTCCACAGAGGCTGGACTTTGAGCCATGGGAATGTTTAAGCCAGCTCCTGCACATTGGCGAGTGTCTGCTCAGTGCTGAGCCAAGAGAGGCTCCAAATACACGGATCACATTCCTCCTCTGGGTCACTCTGTGCATTGGACAGGCACTGATGAACACAAGCAATGCATCCAGGCAGAGCATTCCAGCCTTGCTGCCAGAGCTGGGGGGTTCCAAGCAGCTCAGCACTATTTTTAAATAAAACACACTTAGTACATGATGGAAAAAAAGGAATTGCATGAACAATCTACATCCACAGAAGGCCCAGCACAAAGAAAGCCATGCAAAGGGAATCAGGCAACCTA
Source organism: Cisticola juncidis (assembly GCA_013400215.1). Lineage (NCBI taxonomy): Eukaryota > Metazoa > Chordata > Aves > Passeriformes > Cisticolidae > Cisticola > Cisticola juncidis. The sequence continues at coordinate 61,223 of VXBR01007665.1, read as the reverse complement.
AATTACTAAAGGTGAAAAACTGGATAGGGATGGAAAAAGGTTGATGACATGACAAACTCAGGATTCCTAGAAAGGTAGTGACCAGAGCCCCTGGCCTCATGTGCTGTTCAACATTAGAACATACTCAACTTGGAGCTTCAAAGGAGCAAGATTCTAGTCCCAAAAAGAGCTGAGCTGGGTCAGTGTGCAGTTAAATGCTAAAGGCTCCTCATCTAGCTCACAGTACAACCCTCAACAACAAATGGTCAACTCACAGGAGATACACAGAGCACATCCTCCCATCTCAGACCTGCTCTTACACCACAACTGTGATCATGCCATCAGCAGAAAGGTCAGAACTGTTTAAACACCTCACTGCAAATGAGCTCATCCCACCATGAGCAGGTATGTTAATGCATCCTCCAAGCTCAAGCTCTTACAGGTTTGGGACTGTTCCAATGCATGTGTGCCTTGGTAATGTCCCATCACCTCGTGTTTGTGGCTCCTGCCCCACCAGAAAGAGAAACCATCCTCCTCAGTTCCCTCAGCTGTCACTGCTCCCTCCTCTCTGCCTCTCATCTCTTCCAGTAGCTGCCAATTTCCAAAGGCAGCCAGATCTGCCACAAAAAACATTCTTAGGTGGCTCAGTTGCAAAGCAGTCAAAGAAAATCCCCCTGAACTGCTCACAATCAGTGCAACCCCTTCCCTGTCCTTCTCTGTGACTCCACAGGAAAACACCGGAGGGCAACTCTACCATGGCCAAGGTGTACTGGAGAGCCCAGCAGGAGCACAACAGGTCAGGAAAGGCAAGGCCATGGATCCAGGCTGGCACAAACCCCAGCCACAGCAGCAGCCACCAGCTCACACTCCAGTTTTGGTGCCACAGGCTGCTCCCGGAGAGCCCAGACACCAACATGCTGCAGATAACACGAGCGCCACGAGTTCCAGGTGACCCAGCCCAAGCTCTGCAGCCCTGCACAGATCTCTCCCCTTCCCCTGTGGCCCTGCAGTGTCCCTCAGCCAGGACATGTGGCCATGAGCTGCTCCCTTCCTTGTCCAGCGAGGCTCTGCCGCGGAGCCGCGCTGTCCCCGCCTCAGGGGGACACAGCTCCCTGCAGCAGGGCTCACAGCTGCCCAGCCCTGCGCCACCAGCACATCGAGAGATGAGACAAGAGGAACAGGTTTAGACCAAAAGCAGTGGACATTTATTCCTCGTTTGTGCAAGAGTGTCAAGATGCATTTGGGAATGGCTGGGACAGACCCTGTGGCCGGAGAGCCAGCAGCTCCAGCCTCTCCTGCCCGATGGCTTGGGTTACAATTCTACTAAGAGGAGATAAACTTGCAGACTCACCTACTGTCACACCAACGATGCTGGCAAATACACTTGTATACAAAGAAAAGTTTCAAACTACATTTTTTTTCACTAGATTCAAGTGAAGACTTTGTTCAAAAAAAAAAAAAAAAAAAAAGACACATACAAGTACAATTTAAAACTGTATGAACATTTGCAAATGTTTAGTGCAAAGTAATTATGTAAAAGCTACATTTTATGAAAGTTTGTGCTGATGTGTTTGGTAGGTTTTTTTTCTTTTTTTACCCTTTTACATCCATTTTTTTTAGTTACATAAGGTTTCACTTACCTACAGTACATATGCATTGTGTTAGGTCCCATGCAAGTGGGAGTAATACCATCAGGCTTTGTAAAATGTCACTCTGATTCGCATTTAGTAAACTGCTTATTTGGTTTAACAGTCAAGTTCCTGGCACACTACACATCCTGATTTCATCTAAGTGCTCAAGCTCCTGTTTGCCTCTTCAGGTGCCTTGTGTGATGCAAACCAAACTGCTTCACGACTTCTGCCCAAAAAGTTTTTTTAGAGAAATCCACCGTTAGTTTAAGCCTGTAACAAACTGCTCTGAAAATTAAAAGCCTATTCACACAAAGTTATATGTAATGACTGTAGTAATCAGTTTATTACACAGATTATTCATTCTTGAACGTACAAGCTCCAGGGGAGCAGTTGGGTCTTTAAATACACACAAATTTTCTGTCATATGGATTTTTTTTTTACCCTTACATCCAGAAGACCTAAGCAGTTAAAAAACTTAAGAAAAAATAAGAGCTATTAGCTAGGTATTAACTGAGAAACCACATACAAACCAAAAAAGTATGAAGGGAGGGAGAGAGTTGAAACAAATCAACATCACTTGATGCACTAATAGCTCCAATCCATTTAAATGGTGACCGGTTAAACTTAGACCTTAAACACAGGATGTGGGTACAGTTTCTCATTGGTCATAACATTTACCTAAGGTGTAGGTCCTTCAGAATAAAATGAATACAGAAACAGCTTCAAGTTCTTCACCTTGCTTTTCATAACTGTTATGAGTTTAAAAGGATTCCACTTAAAATCCTTCATGGATCAGCAACACTGTCCCTAGAAAATCTGAAACGCACCAGAACTCTCCCCATTCCCACTTGATTTCCCAATTTAACTCAGCAAGGAATGCTTTTAGGCTCACAAAGTTATGACTGAAGAACCAGCTTTTCACACACACACTTCTCTGCTAGGAGTCAATGTTGGTACGGGGAAATACAGTATTTCTAGTTTGTTGTTCCAAGTATGTACAACACGCAGCACTGCTGTATCAGGTAAACATGTGCACAGGGGAAGATGAGGCGTGGGCTCATAGAAAGCAGTCAAATGGAAATCAAAAGGACTTTCTCTTTCAGAGTTCCCCTATCTTTATTTGTAGAGGTTATCCAATAATTTCTTTAATTACATCGCGTACTTCTGAGTCCATTCCCGAGCTATTCTGTTGTACCTGTATGTATAAAAAGAGGATTTACTTAACATGGCATCTTGCACAGTATTTCAGCTCCAGCACTCTAATCTACACATGGCATGAAACCACAGTACTATCATCAATTTGTAAAATTTAAGAGCAAAATCAAACATTAAACAACCAGGGGAAACAAGAAAACCCACAGTGCTTCACCTGGTTGTATTTACAACAGGAATATGAGATTTTTGTGATTGGAGGCACAAAATGAAGCTAGAGCAGGGCTGAGGGGAAAGGATTTTCAGGAAGGCTTTATCTGTGCCTCCCCCAGCCCCATCTGCTGTGTCCCTGGGGAAACTCCTGCTGGAGGGTTTCACTTGGTCATTCTGGAAAACAGATGAACAGGTTCCCCCATCTCCTGCTTCCCTGCAAAGTTAAGCCCAGTACCTTCCATCAACTCATCTGCTAAACCCCAATAGCCTTATTTCTTCCTACAATTTGGCTATTTTGATGACTGTCAGGACACACTGATTTGTCCATCAGAATCTTTTAATTCTGAAGGCACAATATAATTTCACTTCCCAAGAAATCTGTAGCATTTGCACCCAAATACCCTTTACAGCCAGAGGAAGCGCAGAATATTTGTGTAAAATAAAGCAGGTATGTGATTAGCTTCTCTCTGACAACGGAAGGCAAGCTGTTCATGTTCTAGAGAATTTGTAGAGTAAGACACAGCCTGAAGTCTCCTATAGTTATGCACACCAAGTTGGTTTGACGTTGGAATTTAGTCTGTAGACAATATTCTTTAGCTTAAACAATCTGACAATCCACTCATAACTAACTCTCTGTTTCATATCACTGCTCAAATACTACCCAAAGAACAACTCCTTCTATTTAAACCCAAAATTTACTTCCCTGGTTTTGGAAAAAATAGGAAGGAGTTCTGCACACTTAAAAGTGCAGATCATCACTGCTGATTGTGTCTCCAAGTATGTGCTGCTGGTCTTGCAGCTCTCAAAACCAGGATGCATACACTTCTCTAACACTGCTCCTCAAGTATGCAGTAGAGGAAGCAAATTTGTGGACTATTTTCCCTTCCCTGATCAAATCTGGAAGGGAACAGTGAGGTAGGAAGTGTTTACAACAACAACAAACTGTTAAAGTGCATGTTAGCACTGAAATTTCTCTGTACTTGAGTCCTCCTGCCCCACTTCTACACTTCTGGTTCTTCCCTTGTGCTGTGGAGTGAAGGTAAAACAGGGAGTTTTTGTTATTTCTTTGTATGACTCCACAACCAGAGCTGCCATGGAATATTCTCCCGTTGGAGTAACTCGCTCTCCCTCTGGTGGTTATATGGGATTAAAGCAGCTCAGACAGTGGCATTACAAAGATCCCAAGGAAAACAAAAAACAAAAACAATCTCTAAGAAAATCACAGAGCTTTGATTTGCCTTTTTCCACTCTCTCTCTTTTCTGAGAAGCAGTTCCTCTCAGCTCCCCTTTACTGTGTAAGTGTGGATTCTGCCCTGTCAAATTCCATGGTTTTGGCTTCCATACTCACTTTTCTCTATCTGTTTTGTAGATCCGTGCAATCTCAGGCACTAAAGGATCATCTGGATTGGGATCACACAACAGAGAACAGATGGACAAAAGTACTAAGGAGAGATAAGAGACACTGAATTAGTTCCAGGACAGTTGAGGACACCTGCACCATCAGCCCATGCACTTCCTTCCCCTCCAGCCAGTAGCATCAGCAGCATTTATTTAAGTTTGTCAAGGAGTGCCAATCCCACATAATTCAGCTGAGTGACTTTGAATAAACTCCTTTTACCAGTGAACTACACATCTGTTCACAACCACAACATCACAGTGAGTAACTCCTGGCAATATCACAGTGAGTAACCTCCTGGCAATATCACAGTGAGTAACCTCCTGGATAGGTCTATCCAGCAGCAGCCTTAGATCACCAGACAGAAGTGTTCTGCCTGAGCCTGGTACCTCAGAGTCCCCTGGGAAAACATCCTTGCTTTTGCACCCAAAATTCAACTGTTCCCTAAAGCGGTCACCTCACTGTTGGATGACTTTGAGAAGCATTTATCCAAAGTCAAACAGTACACAAGTCCAGTTGAAATGAAGGAAGCAAGGACTGTTCACAGCCACTTAAGAATCACAGAATGGTTTGGCTTGGGAAGGACCTTAAAGCTCATCTTGTTCAAACCCCTGCCATGAGCACGGGCACCTTCCTACTAGCACAGGTTGCTCCAAGTCCCATCTAACCTGGCCATGAAGATCTGTTTAGAAATAACCTGGTCTTGTAGTGAATTGAGAGGTTTAATTATTTTCCAAGCATAAGGGAAGTTGAGATGGGTTTAGTGTAGACCAGCACTCAAAATGACCCCGGAATGCCCAGCTCCTTGCGCTGCTATCAAGCACAGATGATCGAATTTGAGTGTTTCACTATAAATACACAGTGTATGCACCCCAGAAGGCACATCCTGCTCGGCAGAGTGACAGCCCTCATCCATACAAGGAGCCAGGACACTGCTGCAAAGCCACAAATAGCACATGGACATTCCTGCACTCACTGCAGAGGAGAAGGGAAGAGAAGGCAGGAAGTTATAAGCAAAGCATATTGGGACAACACTACACCAGGCACGGCAGGGACATCTTGCCCCACTCCTGAAAATGCCAAACATTCCCTTCTCTCAGCCTGTTTGGATCAAGCAGTACCACTCCATATGTCCCTTCACCAATTGCAGCAAAGCAGTTGTCACAGTGCAGCCTCCAAGCAAGGTGCAGATGACAAGAGTGAGGAGTTTGAAGACACTAAACACAAATCTGCTCCAATTTCCATCACTGGCAGGAGGCAGAGCTATCAATGAAAACTGAAAGGAAACAGCATGCAGCCCACAAAAGAAACAAAGGAGTTTAGACAGGTTAAAACAGGGCCACAAAACAGAGATCACAGAATGGCTTGGGTTGGAAAGCCCTTCAATGCCCATCTCATTCCAGCCCCCTGCCAGGGGACCTTCCACTGTCCCAGGTTGCTCCAAGCCCTGTCCAACCTGGCCTTGGACAATTCCAGGGATGGGGCAGTTACAGCTTCTCTGGACAACCTGTGCCAGGGCCTTACCACACTCCATAGAGAAGATGGAAAAGGTCTGATAATCAGTTTTTTTTCAAGTGGGACAAGAGTGAAAGCTTCCCTTAGGTCTGAATTACACAAGTTGCTCAGTGCTGTGAGCAGCAAGAACCTACAAAGCCACTTAGTTCAGTTTCCCCACCTGTTTCTGTAGACACTTCACTAAGGAATTATCAATTCCCAGCTTAAAGCTTCTAAAACAAGTTTGGTAATAAACCGGTCTTGGTTTGGGTGAATGTATTTCTTGTTCTAGAAGGAGCAAACCTCTTCTCCCTTTTCCTTTTTCCACAGTGCACTTGTGAGAGTTAAGAGCTTAATGATTCTCCACCATCTACTGACACAGGGAGCCTTTACTGAGCTCCCTCTCAGCTCAGAGTGAAGGAGGTCTGCCTGCAGAAGCCACTGCTGCTGAACTGCTGTCCCTTAGCAAGGCAGCACATTTGGCAGCTGCAGCACAGATCCAGCACCAGTTCTTTACCCCCTATAAATCAAAGAAAGCCCATGTTAGTTCTCAATGGGAACCTCTCTGCCACCTCACACTGCTCCCAGTCAGTGTAGTTTCAAAACAGTCATTTCTCCAGCCATTTTCTGTAGCTCATTTCTTTCTGTCTGTCAGACTCCACTGCTCTGGTCACTGAAGTTTCTTCAGCTGTAGGATGAGCAAGGCAGGTCCAATCTGTCCCCTGCCTTCACCAAAAGACACAGGAACTCTTATCAAAAGTCTTCTGGTCAACTGTTGTAACTACTCCCTCAAGTTTTATCTTATCACAGTCCTTTAAAAACCCAAGGACTTTTTTGAACACAGTGGCTCAGGGTTCATCAGCAGAACCACACTGCAGGTCTGTCTATGGCTCTGCCCACCCTCACACCCCTTTTCCTTACACTCAGCAGCTCACTTTTCAGTATCACCCCAAAAACACTGAATAAAAGTGGACACCATCATTTGGCTTCAAGCTGCACTGTCACATTCAGCTGCTTTGATTTATTTTTCTAAGTCTTCATTATTCTCATTACACTCACTCTTGCTGGTGACTTCACATCATTCCCCTTTTATCTGTACAGCCTCAGCAAAAAAAAAGCATTTTTAACTGAACTGGTTTAATTTTAACATCCCGCTGAACCCAGCTATTTGTCCAAAATAAATTCTGCAAGTTTCTCCCGAGGCTTTCCACTAGAACACTGCACATGCACATTTTAGACCAACGTACAGAAAAATCCCTTGGAAAATCAAAGTTTCAAGTGCAAGGCTAAAGGGGAAGCAGAGCTTACAAATGGCAGCTGTGTGTCAAAGTTCTTTGATGCATCAGAGGAATAGTGAGTTAAACCAACACCATGGAATAAGAGACTCACCAGGCCACCTCCCTCTGCAATCAAGTATTACTGCAATGAATTCCACAGCAAAGCCATGATATTTTGAAGTCAAATGACTACAATGTTACTATCAGACAATACAAAGAGAATTCCCCTACATTTTTTGAACCTCAGAATCAGGTTGAATAATTACACAAGGCAGGTAAGTGACATTTTACACTTGAACATCCTGCATGGCCATAGGCAAAGCATTATCTGCTTGGCAGAATCCCTTCAAGTCTCCCACTGACAGGGAAGTACCACAAGTGTGCACTCTTTGAATTCAAGTCTGGATTTTTCTCAGTAATAGCAAAATAAATTTTACTTGCCATTGACTCAAGGGATTCATCCCTTGAAATAACTCTGTACAGAATTATTTCTCATCTTATCACTCTTAGCTGTCAGAGCTGTCCAGCCACTAAGCAACTTCAACCACTGTCAGTTTAAAGCTCCTTTTCACTCGAAAATTGGTTTTGCTTTGTTTTATTTCCCCAACTAGGCAGCCTATTGACCTCCAACCCTTCAACTACACTCCCCATCTATCTCTGCAGACAACAGACACAATTTACTCCTCAGTGTGCTTCCTGCTGCCATGGACTAGCACAGACTGAGTACTCAACACCAAGGAGCCAGGAGAACCAAACTCATCAAGCAGAAAGGCTGCTAACAAAGTGCTTCTAGAAAATGGGCTCAGCTTCCCCACAGGGAAGGACAGAAATGCATTCTCATCAGGCAGAATGATCACTGAACTCTTAAGACTGCTTGAGTAACATGCAAAATAAGGCCCACCAGTGTGACACTGTACAACTGAGATCCAAGTTCCCACTGCCCAAGACCTTCCTTCACAAAGCATGGAACACTGAAATTCATGGGTAATCTTCCTCCAGGCAGCTCCTCTGTGCAGACAATCATGCCACTGACAACCTGCCAAGACCAGCTCCAGTTCCCCCTGCACAATCCACCTCAGCAGCTGCTCTGCTCTGCTCTCACACCACACAGGTCAGCCCAGCACCCTCGATGAACAACTGCACCTTGCTGGTTGTGCCCCACCTCAGGCTGAGCAGATGCAGATGCAAATTCCATATGTAAATTCCTGGGTTTCCTCTGCTATGCAGCAGCCCAGCCATTAGTCAGGACAATCCATGACATCAGCTCTCCACAGGTCCTTCCAGCATTAGCCAAATGAGCAGTGCAGAACAGAATTTAAAGCCCACGTGGCTACTGGAACATCTACGTTTATGTGTTGAAGCTCGTGGAACTCAAGAGACGAAGAGACTCTTAAAAGATCCTCATCTTCCAAAACACAAACTCCAAATCATTCACTTTGACTGCAAAGCCTGACTGGTCTAACATCTACCACTCAAGCCACCCCCTTGACACAGGGTACCAACCACTATGGATCCTGCTGTTTAAGTCCAGCTGAAATTCCAAACAAACTTGCTCCAGTAAAGCACTCATCCATGGGGCACTTCAGAGAAAGGAAAAGCAGCTGAGGAGCCATGGAATCTCCAGCTGAATTCACAGAAGGGAGATAAATGGCACTTATTTTTCCAAGGTAATGAGCTACCCAGAAGAAACAGCTGGTGTCTTCTGATCCAACTGCTGTTTGGTGCAGTTACTGCTCTCCAAAGAGGAGCCAATTTAGAATCCACCTAGGAATAAAGGTCCATCTCATGCACAGAGACTGCACCAACAAAATGTGAGCTACAGTACCAAGAAGGTGCTGAGATGGTTGCTCTGCATGCCAGACTGTCAGGACAGCAGGATGACACTCAGCTCTGCATCCTGCCTGGAGTCACACCAGAGTGCCAAGACCCCCTGATAATGGAAAAGAATGGAAAAGCTCATCCAATGACACAGAGCAGCTAGATAAAACAGGGAAGCATTAGCCCCTGCCCATCCTGAGCTCCCAGCAATGGCAGCAGCCCACCCCACCTGCTCTGTCCTGAGTGAATGACAAACACTGTGCCAGGGCTCCACAGAAAGGGATTTGTCACCTCCTGGAGACCAGGCCGTGGGCTGTGGCACACAGGGCTGAGCTTCTGCTCCAGCCTCGTTTCTGAGTGTGAAAATAACCATTTGTGAGCTCAGGTTTAACTGAGCCTGGTATGCTGGGAGACACCTCTGCCAGCAGAAATGGGAGCTTTGGACATGTAACGCTGCTGAGGAATTCTTAATGCTCTTTTGACAGGTTTATCCAGCTGTCCTGCTTCTCTCACCAGTGAGGGCTCCTTTGTTTACATCAGCCTGGCAGCCTCCACATCAAGGTTCACTGCTACTTCCATCTCTATACCTCAAAAACCAGGAAAAACAATTGGCTCCTGTAAGGAACATGCTCCTGCACAGTCACTGGTTTTGAGTTTCAGGCTCCAGATCCCTGAAGCTTGAGATGAACAGTTGTCAAAGCTTCATCAGTACTGACAGAAGTTAAGATTGCAGCATTAAACACTGGAAACACCACTGACCAACAGTTTCAAATGCCTGGCTCCTGAATGTGAACAGGCAAGATGCATCCAAATAAATGACATGAGCCTCTGTTCAAGTTAAATCTAGTTTCTTAACCACAACCCTTTTCCAACTCCTCCAGCTGTCTTCCCCAGCCTTACAGGAAGTGTACCTTTAAATCTGAGCAGTTTAACCTTCTGGCTTCAAAGCAACTGGCATTCCTGCTAAGTCAGTTCAACAATTTCTGGTGACAAAAGAAGAAAAGTTAAACGTTGTCCAGTGTATCACAAACTGGTCGAGGTTGAAGGGTTCTCTGGAGATCATCTTGTCTCAAGCAGAGCCACCTAAGACAGGGTGTCTGTGACAATGTCCAGGGGCTTGGGAGTATCTCTAAGGTGGGACAGCCCAGAACCTCCCAATGCAACCTGTGCTGGTGCTCAGCATCCTCACAGTAAAACTACAACATCAAGTGTCTGCTGCTGTTCAGTGACCCTCCTGTGCTTCAGTTTGTGCCCACTGCCTCTTGTCCTGTCACTGGGCACCATTGAGAAGAATCTGGCTCTGTCATGTCCACATCCTCCCTTCAAGTATTCACAGACACTGATAAGATCCCCCTGAACTTCCTCTCCTCCAGGCTGAGCAGTCCCAGCTCTCAGCCTGTCCTGCTAAGGGGAGATGCTCCAGCCCCTCCATGGCATTCCTGACCCTTCACGGGGCTCTCTCCAGCACACCCACAACTTCCTGGTCAGGACAGCACACCCTGCACACATGCTGCAGACACAGCTTTGTCAGACCCAACACAGGGAATGGATCACAGCCTTCTCTGGAGCAAGGGTAATTCCTTGGAAGCTGCACAAGCGGCTCAATTACAGCTGTGAGAGCTGAAACATAAAAATGGGCATTTCTCTCAGAACCCAAACTCAGCACAGCTGGAGAGACTGACCCATGCTCTGTGGCAAAACCACCCCCAGTAATGTGGGTAAATGCTACAATGGGCTAATTCAAAAGCCAAATAATCAGAAACAAACTTCCTGATTTTGAAAACAGCACTGTGAATGTCCAATTCAATCTCTTGGTACTATTACTTCCAGCAAGTCTTAGTGAAGTGATTCATGAAGAACAACATCACAGAAAATCCTCACTGCACCAGGCATGGAAGCCTGGACAGTGGGAGCTGAAGTCTTGCATGAATGAGGCTGAGCTTACTCACTGCCCCTCCCAGGCAGGGCCCTCCAGCACATTCACACAGGCTCCAGGATTTATTTGTTACAAAACATGGGGAGAAGTGGGACAAGACAGTAGATCAGTCCAACCTTTAATGCAGAAGTGCTTTAGTTCAGGATTAACTCTTGCACAGCCACTTGCCAAATTCAAGAGAAAGAGTGTTTTCCCCCCAAAATGGCTGAGAATAGCTGTAATAATGTTAAAACACTTCATTCTCCTGTTTCAGGCAATAGGGATTCGTATTTATGCAGACTTGGAGATAAGGTTTTTCATTTAAGCCTACACATTCTGCTTAAGCCTTGGAGTTCAAATTACCCACCACAGTGTGGTTAAGACTGTATTTTGAGATTATTTATACTCCAGGATGTATTCCTGAAGGAACACTGAGTTCAGAATTACTAATATAATCAAGTCCTCTGTTGTACTGAGACAATCACTGTTCTCCCAAGATTTAACTGTTCTAACAATTGTAGGAAGAACAGAACAAAACCCCAAAATGCCAATCACCTCTACCATAGCCACACTCACTTTATTAAATTGCTTACAGAGGGCTGGCTCCAGGAGCCAGAGGAGCTAAAACCCCTATCTTCACCACTGAACTGGCATGATTAAGTAGCACTGACATGATTTTTCAGTCCCTCCACCAAAAAGTGGCACTTTTAACCCAACAGGAGTCACTGCAGATCCCTTCCCCTCTCTCCTTGCAGTTTAAGGTGAAAAACATCTTCATCTAACACATGTTAAATGTGAGCATAACAGTGAGCTGCTGACAGTGCTGCCTCCCATCTGCCTCAGGAGGAAGCTGTGCATGATAAGCTCTTTCCTACAAGGATTGTTTCTACTCTTCACAGATTTCTCAATCAGTAGGAAGTACATTTTTTCATAGCTGTGCTCTAAGTTATCTGCTTACAGATTTTAAATTCAAACAGCTTGCTCTCAGTAGCATCCAATTTAAAGCATGGCACAATTCAGGAAATACTCAAAGAAATCTACACTACAAATAATAAATTGCTGCTTTGGAGGAAGTGTGAGCTTATTGCTGAATGTTTTAAGTCTTCTTATTCACCCTAAGTTACCTAATCCAACAATTTTTCTTGCTAACAACATGTTCATTCTTTGATAAGGCCGATCAGTTACTAGAAAGCTGAAATACCCCTGAATTCTGTCACAACACATTCTGACTGAACACAAGACTTCAACGACTTCAACCTTGAAAGATTCAGGATGCCTTTGTGGATTTTACTTCCATGCTCCCAAGATGGGAACACTTCCCCTAAGTATCAACTCTTTGCTTCTGAAGTTGGTATCTGCCATGTGACAGGGCATCCCTGTGATTGTGAGGAAAGTGTTCCTATAAAGTCTCCTATAAGAATTCGCCTTTTTTTAATTCCTTCCATAAATGTAGCACATGGGAGCTGCAACAAGGTCTTCTCCCAGATTAGAGATGTGTGTGGATGTTGAGTGCAGCAGAGTGTGGGCATTCAGCTGAACTGTTGAGCAGTGAGAAGTGATCAGCACAACAGAGCCCCCAAAACCCAGGAGAGAGGGGGCACTGGAAGGGGCAAGTGGTACAGAACAGTCACCCTCATCCCAGGGCTTATTCCAGCTGAGTCACAACGATAAAGTTTGAAAATGGCAAACAAAAAGAGTCCAAAGCAGAACCCAGAGGAGACTGAGATGTTAAAACATACTGCAAATGTATTTGGGAAGTAAAATTAACACTAGGATGTATTTGATGAGTAATTAAAGCTGACAGCCACTAATAGGCAGTTCCCTGCCACCCTGGACCAGCCTCTTAAATTTTTGCCCCATCTTCTCCCAGTTGTCCTAATTCCAGTCCATCTTCCAGTATTTTCACTCATGCTGTCTATCACCCCACAGTCCATATGGTCACTTCAGACTCCCTAAAATAACACAGCATTTTCTCCAGTTAAGCAGCAATTAATCAAACTAGAACAGACATCAGTGCTTGGGGCTAATTTAGTGCTTCTAGGAGCAGCCAGTAGTGACTGAGAGCACTTGTAAGGAAACTGCAGCAGCCTGACAATCAAGCTTTTTTTCTTCATTGACACCATTTTTTCGGTTCTTTCAAGACTTTGAGCCTTGTGCCCAAGCAGATTCACTTCTGACAAGACACAGGGAGATGCTGTTTCACCTTCCCATCTGCTTCTGCAAATGCCCTTAGCTGGACAGAGGAGGTGGGAACTTCCATGGGATCAGGGAAAGGCAGACAGTGATGATGTCCAAGGGATGTACCAGGATCACCTGTCTGAACCAGAAAGTGCCTGGGAACATTATTTGTACTTGGAGAGGACAGGAGGCAACAGGAGAGCCTCAGTGCTCTGAGGGACACTGGGAAGGACAATGTAATCAATGTGCCAACTGCTGCATTTGATTACAAGGGCAGTGAAGCTACAGAACAGAAGGGTCAAGACATGATCATGCACAGGGTAGACTCCAAATATTCCTGAATAGCCATGGCTAAACCTACAAACTTGATCCACAGTTTGTAGATCTACAGTTTCAAGAGCTAAAAAAAAAAATCCAGCCTGTATCTTCTTTCAAGACATTTAAAGCCTCCTATTTATATTAAATATGAATACTGCTTCACCAGGCAAAGGCCATATTCCAGTGCCCCATAAGCTAACACAGTTCACAGACACTAAGATACTATTAGCAAATTCTTCTAAATTGTTCAAGCTAGGCAAGTTTTAAACCATGTTTCAGTAGTACACACTATTGGAAGTTCTGCTACAAAATTACTAACTTGGAGTTCTGACGCTCCCTTCAAAGAGAAATCCTTTTTAATGACAAAGAATTAGCAACTGCACCATTTTTTAAAAGCCACAGCTGTTCCCTTATGTATTGCACTCTGGGCATATCCTGAACATTTAAGTCTTGCATTGTCACACACTAGGTTTTGTTTTATATATATTGATATCTATTTTTAGTTGAAGTGTTCTGAGGTGAGGTAGCAGGAGTATGTACTCAGTGTAGTAAGACTTATCTGATCCACTGGCAAAGCTGAGGAGTCTCCCCATGGCCACAGGGAAGCTGGATGTCCTGAGCATCCCATGCCCAGGAATTGGCTGCAAACTCCATGGAGAGACACAGGACAGAGGCAGTGACCACAGAAATGGTGGATTCCAGCAGGAATGCAGCAGTTTTTAAATCTCAAATCAGTACTTCATTTTAGCAGAGTAAAATGAAATAAGCATTGGAGGTACCTTTTGAAATAGTTAGTGCTGGGGACCACTGTGATCGTAGAATATCAAGACAAATGCTGCCATTACTGTTAATATTTGGATGATAGATTCTTGTTGTAAATGCAACCTGCAGAAGAAGGAAAATTTCAGTGTAGGCTCACAAATACACATCACACCACATGGTAATGGACAGATTTATGGCAGAAGCCACTCACCTTAGGTGGTTTGAAGGGATAATCTGTTGGGAAGTGAATTGTCAAGAAAAATACTCCACCTTGATAGGGACTGTCGTTCTGTTAATGAAAAAGAATCATTGCAGCTTGAGGAGTTACTACAAGACCACCAGTCATAAAAAGCCATGAACATCAATTCTCTCATACTTACTGGTCCCATTATTGTAGCTTGCCAATGGAACACTGAAAAAGAGAAGAGATTTACTTCAGTTTGGAGAAGCTCAAGTAATGATCCACTTTCTTCCAGACAAAGCAGCACAGAAAAGTCTATTTTAAAAACAAAGCCTTCTGAAAGGCCGTAGGGAAGAGAGCCAAGGAATTAAAGAGAGACAGAGCAAAGCACTCAATACTCTGCAGTCCTCACTCCAGGGCTGCTGTACCACATATGTGCCCTGCAAAAAGTTCCATTACAAAAAATCCACAAAGTTCTAGGCAACTTTTCAGACTCAAAATTGTGAGTTTGAACTTTGCAATTTCTAATGAATCAGCACCCATGACTGCCCTCTGAGCCAGCTACAGCAAAGGCCCAGCATGAACTCACACCTGCTCTCCTACTCAGACCTGTGACACACGGAGGGGAAGCCCAAGCTCTGTGTAAACCACACGTACAGAGGTGACCTGAACCAGGGGTGTCCTCACAACATCTAAGCTTGACCTCCACAGAGGGCTCGAGATTTCACTAAAGCAGCAGAAAGAACTGTCCTAAGAGAATGCAGGAATGACAGTCTGCCCCACACTTGGAGCAGGATGTGCCAGGACACACTTCAGGTTAAAGGGACAGAAGTTCATCCTCACTTGTGTGCGTCTGCTCAAGAGAACTTTCAGCTGGTACCACACAGGATTTGTGAAGAATGTTGTTGTGCTGGAAAGGAAAACTGTCAGAGCTGACAGTCTGTAGGAGGCACACTGGGGAGTTCTCAGGGTTCCTGTGCCTCCACAGGCTCCAGTGCCTGTGCAAAGAGCACCAGCCTAGGAAATTATTTGTGAATTAAGACTGTGGAAGCTTCCCTCAGCATGGATGTCACCTACACGGCACCTTCAGGCCTGGGGAGTTGTAGATGACTCCAGCTGCTCCAAAGGAGGTCTTCAAGACAGGAGATGAAGGCACCTGGAAGTGTCAGTGCCTCACTGGTGTCCCCAGCTGTCAGGACTACCTGTGCCAAAAGCAGAGTGGTACTACCTGTTCTCATCCAGCACGAGCAGTTTTTAATTACACATGGTACAGGCATTACAGCTCAGGATGATCTCATACAAGGAAGGAGGAAAAAAACAGAGTGGGAGCAGCCCTGGAAGGCCAAGGGAGAAGAGTGTTGGGCTGGAACAAGTTTGTTTTAATCTACTCCTACATTTCTACAGGAATGTGTAACTTTCTATACACTTCAGCACTGCTGAGTAGCTCAGAAATGATTCAGAAAGATCTTAGCAGCTCATTTTTTCCTTTTAGAAAGGATACCTGAGCTTAGAGCTCTCAGCTCTAACAGAGATAGAGGATTTCACTACTTAAATATTCACTCCCTCATAGCCTGAAAAATTATTTTTCTCAAAAAACTTTGAGAAACTCTACATCCAATGCAGAATTAGGAAATCGAGACAGCAGCTCACACATAGCATTCACTCATCTTCAAGGGGTTCAGACAGTTTCCCAGGAGCTCCCAGTCACCTGAAGCAGGACAGGGAGAAACCTGGAGGACAAAGGGGCAGCAGAAACCCCACAGGAGATTGTAGCTGATCACAACAAAACCAGTAAAAATCTCACAGATGAGATTCACTGTGATTGCTCTGCAGAGGCACCAATGAAAAGAGAACCTCAAATAACCAACAATTCCCTTAAACCCAGCAAAACCCCAGAAATACAAACATATCCACAGGCAATCTTAACTTTTTGAAAGCTAGAAGGGACTTCTGTCTCCTCCCACTCAACTCCCACCTCAGACTTGGATGCTTGTTTAACCTAAGCTTTCAATCCTGCTAACATCCAGGACAAGTCTGGTGAATGTAGAGATAGATTTATCATGCAAAGCTTATTCCAACTGATTCTTTCCCTTGAAATCAGCCATATAGAGCTGGCTTTCAGTAGGTAAGCACAGGTACATGTTTGGAGAAGCCACTGGAAGCATACCAATGTCATCCAGTCACCAGCACATTCCCAAAACACAGGCCAGAGGTGGGTGGAAGAAAGCTAAAACTACATTGCCAAGAAAATCCCATTCCTACAGTTCACAAGGCATGAACAGTCCTTCATTTTCTGAGGTTCATGAACCACAGGGATGAGAAGTTTATAGCTGGGGACAGTCTGTATCAGCTGGAATAGCCACAGGACAGCCCTCTGCAAGCACAGCATGTCCTGAACTCTGGGAAATGTCGCTCTGACAAGGCAGCTGTGGCAAACCTGGAGCACAGGGAGCTGGGAGAAGGCACCTTTCTGTTGCTGCCACTGCTATCCACTTACACACATCCACATTGTGGCTCTCAAGAACAAAAGTCTTTCATTAGAGGTCTTTCAGAAAGGTTGCACCAGAACTGAATAGTACTTTAAAGCTTTCTGTACTCAGTAGTAACTTTCCATTCTCAGCCTCACCAACTTCTGTTAGCACCTCCTCTGCCAGACAATCGTCATCACCTCTGATAAGGCTTTGGAAAACACAAAGTAGGTTATCATGGCACAAATCACACTTGCTAATTTAAGGGAATAAAAGCCTCTGACTGGCTCTCCATCTTAGTCATCTCTTGTCTATGAAACTACAAACCTCTGAAATACTATTTGGAAAGGAAACAGGTTGTGAAGTAACTACTGCTAAACACCCTCAAAACCAAGCTGGGCTTCCACTCATTTGAAAGAGCTGCTGAATAGGAACATTTCCACTAATTTCAGTATTTTCACCCTCGGGTTTCAAGTGCTTTTTTTTAATGTAGCCCTACATTTCTACAGGGATGTGTAACTTTCTATACACTTCAGCACTGCCAAGTAACTCAGAAATGATTCAGAAAGATTCTGGCAGCATTTTTCTGTTTTAGAAAGGATACCTGAGGTCAGAACTCTTGGCACAGAGAAGGAGAGTTCCCTGCCTCACTGTCCCCTCTCTCAGGAGCCTGGATGCTTTGCTGACATTACTTGTCAGACCACAACTGCACAGCAAATTCAGTGCAGCTGTTCAGGGGGCATTGCAATCACAGCTTCCAAGGGTTCTCAAGGAGCCTTTTCTGCATGTCAGAGCTGCTACAGCAAAGAGTGTGAGCACAGAACAGAGCAACAACTCCCAGGCACACCCCAGGTGAGCACACTTGCACAGGAAGGCCGAGAAGGCTGCGTGAGGCTGTCCCTTGCACAGGACATGTTGATTTGAGTACAGTTTTCAGACACCATGTACAGTTCAGATATCTGAGTTCAGAAGGCTGTGGGCAGCTGCTCGCTGGTTTGACCACAGATCTGCTGAGGTTTTCCCCCATGAGAATTCCAGAACAGTTAATTTAAAAGGTGTAATTCAAGATGTGCATTGAGTTGCCCATCAATAGAGTGGGAATAACACCACTAACACACAAGGAAGGTGTAAGAGATACAGAAGAGCAGCAAATTTAAGATCAGGAGGGGGAGTATTATCTAGTACTCCAAAAGAAACAGAAGGATTCTCCTTGCTGAGGAACTGAACATTCCATTTCAGAAGGAAAAACATGGGAAAAGGTGGGTGCTTGCTGAGAGCAGATACTTACTGTCATCCCCGACAGGCCCTGCTGAACACTGTGCTGGAGGATCACGTGCCAGGTCGTTCAACTCCTAAAAAACAGGATGAGTTTGTTTCACTTCATTTCAAAAATAACCATGTCATTGCTCAAAGGTTGCTAGGGGCACTGTGGCAGCACCACAGAACTAATAACCAGGACTCTGGAAAGTAAAGTTGCAACTTAAACCCAGGAGACATACCTGGCACAGGTCTCAGTGACCTGTCCAGGCTCCAGAGCCCTGAGTCACAGCAATCCTCAGGTCACAGGGGCTGTCAGGTCTGCCTGCACTGCTCCCAAGCATTACCAAGGTGTCGTATCTTCTACGAGCCCCGAGTCACAGAGATAAAATGGTCTCACAATCCAACAACTCTCAGTATCAGCCTTATTTTAGTCCCTCAGTTGTAACAGTTCCAGTGCTGCTCCAGCTACAGTGATCCAGTTTGTCACCTCCACAGCCAGCCTGCAGCACACACAGCACCACAACTGGGGCTGTTTCACCTCCACATGTACACATCAGTGACCGTGGGTGGACTGGAATAAAACACAAGGCCTTCCATACCTACAGACCTCATTGAAACTCCTCACTTTTCAGTGGCTGTGCCAGTCAAGTTTTCCTCTGAAGAAATCCTATTATGAGTCTGAACAGGCTGAGTGACTCACAGTACACCTGAACTATTCTATTTCACTTCAATTTGAAGCAAAATTTCAGCACAGTTCAGAGTTACTGTTACCAGTAATTCACATCAGCCATTTGCACAGGAAGTCATGTTTGGTGGGAAGTGCAAATAGAGTAAAACTTCTAAGTCAAACTTTACCTGCTCCACTTCTGGCTCAGTCACTGACCTGCTTTGCATGATGGGCCTGAACATATTACCATTTTCCTCTGTGAACTCAGTCTAGAAAGCTGAACACACACCAGATAAGGATTACAACTATTATCCAGTGCTCAGGAAACACTCCCATGCTGCCCCTGTTGTGTGTTCAGCTTTTCACCTCCAGAACAGTCCAAACTGGAATCTCCATACCAGGCTTTTGGCAGACAAAACATTTAAGTACAATGATTAAGACAAGCTGATTGCAGGAATGGAAGAAATTTGCCATTTAATGGCCTTTTGTTATTTACAGGCAGTGATTAAGCTCTTGAACAGATGATCTCTGGGAGTTCCAGCTTCTATTTCCCAGGAACTGGGAGGCCACCACTAACCCAACCCACAAGTCACAAATGCTGCCTCACATCAATCACATAAATCTCTGGATTTCCCCCTCTGGATGCAGTGTCCCAGGAAACTTCACAGGCCCTGACACACACACAGGTTTGGGTTTTGCCCTCAGCAGCTTCCAGCTTCTGGATAACCCTGCTGGAAGCCTCCTTGACTTGACATCGGACTATGGAAGCTTTCCTGGTGCTCCTGCTGGGCTTTTCCACTGGGTGTTGAGCATGGACAGGAACAGACACTGAGCATGCAGCACCTGCTGAAGAGCCTTCCCCTCCTGGAGGTGGAGAGAGAATCTCCAGTGTCCTCTGAAGGCACAAAGCCCTCTGGAGCTGCTTCAACACCCTGAACCACCAGGGCAGCACAGGAACGTGCAGAACCTTCACACACCTTCCTCAGGGTCAGTCTAGTCATGGCTACAAAGAATGAAGGGAGTCTACATACAACAGGCATGAAAACTTTGAAACAGCAATGTATCTACTCTTTCTGAAGGTGCTTGGAGTACAGTCCACTTCCAAACAGTATTGGACTCTGGTTTTCTGGAAAAAAATATTCAGTGCTATTGTATTCAAAACCCCAAACACACAACTAAAAAAAAATACTCCTGACAACTTCTCATCCCATTTTACGCATCAGTACCATACATTCACAAGACTTGGAAGGTACAACTGTAAGACTCCACGTTTCCCATGCATGACCACAACCTCCCATGGATGATATTTAAGAACACCCAACATGCACCTTCCCTGCTACAAAAGGGAAATAGTTACAGACATGAGTCTGGGCACACATTCCACCAGTTAGTAGCATACACAGCCCCAGAGCTGCCCTGACACTCCCCCTACATCCTGCTGCCCAAATGCACCAACCACTTCACCAAACTGCACACAACAGAGGGACCACGAGGTAAGTCCCCACCAGACAGAGGCAGCAGTGAAGTTCAGGTGGTAGCAGTTTCTTATTAAAATACTATTTCACTCTTTACATTTTCAGTTCCAAGGAGATTTCCGAATTTTCTGAAGCCCTGAGTATTATCTCAGTAGAAAGTGATGACTTACAACAACCACTTGTACCACTTGTCTCAGTGACAAGGTGGCATTTCAGGACCTGCTCTGTAAATTCAGAGAGTTGAAACATCACAGATTAAAAGGTTTATGTAAAAACCAGCATGTAATTTCCTTGTGCTTCCAACTCTCAATTCAAGCCCCTCCAGCACAAAACTTCCCAAATTTTGTAGAACAACTTGGAGAACAAGTTCAGCTCCTCCCCTTTACCCCTCAAGACTCCTCTGGAGTGCAAGAGAGGCAAACACACCCCTGGATTCTCTGGCAGGGCATGGATAAGCCCTTTAACATGCCATGCCATTCCCTTCCAGCTGCTCTAGGACTCCCACTACACCTGCAGAGCCAAGTTTAGGAACAGGAAAGGAGAAGCTGATGGCTGCATCTACCCAGGTACACACAGAGAGGAGCACCCACAGCTGCTGCACAGAGCCAGGCCCTTGTCTCAGAGGTTGCTTCTGCCTTTTGCAGGCTCCTGTGCAGTTCCCAAGTGACACCAGACCCAGCAAGTCTTGGCTTCCAGTTGTTGCTGAGGGATTCTCAGAACCAGCTGGTTTCTGGAACTCAGAACAAATTACTCTGGAGTTCCCATAAAACTGGAACTCATGGAGGATTCAGCTACAGTTTGGTATCACCTACAAACCTGAATGTATTGGATCCCAAGTTGCAAAGCTCATTGTTTTTCCCTGTGGAAGATCAGGAAGTTTTGCTGGTCCATGATCAAGACTGACCTTGACCACACTGATATTAAGCCAAAACCTGAAGAAAGCCATAGCAATTTCTACTCCAGACAGTTTTTGATGCTTAAGCACACGTGGGTTTTGCTTCAAGAATTAACAAGCAGCCTTTAGATGAAGTTCCAGTTTGAGTTACTCAGCTCCCAGGGCTTTCCAGCTGAAGGCATCTTACAGAATTTAAAGTTTCTGCCATGTCCCCTATGCAAAATACCCCTGGGGCTGGGCCCGCTGCTGCGGATCCTACAATTAACCTGACCCATCTCAGAACTCTTAATGAGTCCCTTAGCAAAAATGAGGAAGTGGAAGCACGCCACAAAGCAAGGTTCAAGGTGTCCTGCCTAAAGGTCAAGTTGAACGAAACTACTATTAAATCCACAAAGGAGATGCCTTAAAAACTACCAAAATCTCACAAGAAACTGACATTTAGGCTCCAAAACCCAATTTAATTATGCTCTTAAGTTTCCAACAAATCAATCCCCACTCAGGGGTTCCAGAAAAGCATTTTAAGGAAGATGGAATGTGCTTATACCACAGATCCTCCTGCTGTGCTTCCCAAGTCATGAAAGGTGTCAGCTGCCAGCAAGGCCTCGAGGCTCACAGGTAAACCAGTGCCACCAGCCTTGCTCAGCCCCACGCTACCCTCATCCCTGCCCTCCTCCTGTTCCACTTCCCTGGAGCTGCTACATTGCCTTTAAAACAATGCAGGCATCCACAAACTGCAAAGAAGCTTTAAAAAAAAATCTATCAAAAAATCTATAAATGGTTTAAGTCTTATGAGTTTAACCCTGCATACATTTCAAGTTATAATTATCAACTCCAAAGACATTTGTTAGTGAAGTTCCAATTTACTCCTCTAAACAACAAATCCCTCCCCAGTCTAATACACTCCTGGTAAAACCTGCTCTGGTCAAAAGATAAGACTAGTTTTAAGGATTAAGTTAATGCTAATACAGCCTTCAGTAAGAAAAACCAACATAACTGGCAACATCAAGAAGCCAATCAGGCAAGTAAAAAGCCAGCATGCTTTAACAGTCAGCTCCAGCAATTTTACTAAGCCTTGGTACACAGCAGAGCTCCTCAAATCCACTCCAACACACCATACGTATTCCTCTGGATTATCCAAAGTCCTCTTAGCTTGAACTCCATGGGCTTTCCACTCTGCTCCAGTCTGAGCTGCTTTCACACCGTACTTTACTAAGAGACCATATTAGCTTGATTATAAACCTAATTTCTGCCTCAGGTTGCTGCTGTAAGTGAAATAAGCTTTTCATCTGCCTTTAGCAAGTTTACTTGCCTGAAGCCCCTGCACCCTTCAGCAACAGGCAGAGTGGGGAGATGTTACAAAATCCTGACTTATGTAACCAAAAAGGAACTCGTAGTCATTTCAGCCATGAAGTGAAGTGTTCCCAGCTCCCAACAGAGTAAAGCCAAGCAATGGGGAATGAGGGCCAAAGTCGAACTGATCACACCCTGCCTCACCTCAGGAACACAGCATAGAGGAGCTGCAGGGCCAGCAGGGCAGGAGGGTGGGAAGAGTCTGTGCACCTTCCCTGGGCCAGCAGCATCTCCCTGCCAGGTGCCAGGGTCTGTATCCAGAGGCATTTCCCTCAGCTCTGCTCTCCACCTGCCCAGCAGCACCGCGCAGGAGGCAGTCACACGTGCACCAAGGTCAGACCAACAATTCCCTACAGCATCCATAGGTGCTCTCCCACCCACAGGACTGTCATTCCAGAGTATCTGCCACTCTAATGCTGTCATCACAATTAACAGAAGTATTTTAATCCTTTCCTTTGGACAAAACATGCTTTTGCAATGCTTGAAGTTGCTCAGATCCCCCAACTTCGACTCCTCACAAGACTGCAAAAGTCAGAAGGCAAGTGAGCAGCACGAGAAGTCACAAAACAGCAATAACCAAAGCATATGTTATAAACAAGCTCTGATTAACTCTCACCTTTCCTTTTTATTTTTTTTCCCCAAAGCCCGAACAGGAAGAAGACCAAAGCAATGTGTAACTTCCTGCTGGTGTAGAATGTGAGTACCAAAACACCTCTCTAGCTAACAGAAGCTGCAGCAGCACTCTGCACACAGCTCTCCAGCACAGATGGGCTGTGCTGGCAGCTCCGCGCACGCAGCGAGAGGCCCAGCGGAAGGACCCGGTTGCTCCCACTGGCTGCTGTACAGACCTGGCAGCACAGAAACAACACAAACCTGTGTCTGCCTGGCACAGGTAGCACAAAGACCACTCTGGCCATCAATGCTGGTCTGCACCCTTGTCCTCACATCCCACCCACAGGCACTGCTCCTTTTGGCACAAGTGATGCCTCAGCATCTCTGGACTCCAGGACTACAGCAAGTACTGCCACCCTCTTCCACAGCTGCACAGGAACAGCTCTACAGAATTCAGTTTAGCTACCCCGATTTTGGGCCTATGCATTACAAGCAGTGGTAATCCCCAATTCCACTGCTACAGAAAGTGTTTTATTTGAGCAGGGCTCAAGCACAGCTGCTGCTTTCCCTTCCCCCTCACCCGCCAATCACACAGGGGAACCCGTGAAAGACAATGAGCTAACCTTTTCCTTGCTTTCCCATTCAAAGAACTCCAAACGGTGCCCTAGTTATCCAGTTATAGGTATTGCATTCCCTAAAGATAAGCAACACAGATGGGGATGTGGCTG
Organism: Cisticola juncidis; assembly: GCA_013400215.1. NCBI lineage: Eukaryota > Metazoa > Chordata > Aves > Passeriformes > Cisticolidae > Cisticola > Cisticola juncidis. The sequence continues at coordinate 37,454 of VXBR01007665.1, read as the reverse complement.
AATCCAAGGGGCTTCAGTTAAACCTTAAAATGGAAGGCCCTCCTGTACCTCCCATCCTGTCCTTGGATCGCTTCACACTGCTTTTCTTTTCTTATAAAATACATCTAGAATAAAATACATAATTTTTACATATATATATAAATACCATTTCAATTACTATACCTCAGCGTTACCCCAAAGGATGCTGCCTGGCAGTATTGCTTACACCCCAAACACTTCTCACAAGAGCAGACTGCAAGTTTCAGACCACTGATCCCATAAAAGCACCTAAACAAGAATCTGGAGCTGCACTGCCCGAAATATTGTGATGAGTAACAGAGGCAGCAATCAGAGCAGGTCTCACCCAGGCTGAGCTCTTCTGGAGCATCTGCTCAGGGAACAGCTGCTGCTGTGTGCACACATGTTACCCCAGCTCCAGCCTCTGCACAATCCCAGGAGCAACTGTGCCACCAGCGACACACTGGGACAGGCTCTGCAGGTGCCTGTGCTGCCTCACACGCCAGCAACAACACCGGCTCACTGCTCGCTCTGCCCCTCTCCCAGCCCAGACGAGTTCAACATACAAGAGGCCATTTCAGGTAACACTGTATCAAACCTTCACTCTTGGGATTTTCTCCTTTCCAAGTTCTCAGCCCTGTGTTATCCGAGGACACAAAAATTTTGACAAAAACCTCATAGAAAGCCTTTGTGATTCAGTAAAAACCTCAACTGCCAAGAGCAAGAGCCAGTGGCCAGACTGAGCCCGGCACACTGATATACCGTGACTGATAACACCCTTAAAAAAAAGCCAAAGCAGCAGTTTCCTCTCCCATCATGTCTCTGTGCTCGACTCCACTGGGATTATTCCTACCCAATCCACATTCTGCAGGCTTCTGCTCCTGCCACAAGCTGCAGCAGCAAAGGTCAGAAAGTGGCTGTGCCCTCGTTATCCTGACAGAGACGGCCACCACACACTCCCAGAGACCAGAACAACCCTGAGATGATGATAGGAGCTCTCGGCGGGGTTTAAAATAGCCAGAGCGTAAACAGCCAGCCATGATTACTGAGGCACTTACACTGAGACACCCACAGCAAACTCAGACTGCTCCTTCCAGCCTGTAGCTTCACACCCATCCAACTTTCAAAGCAGCTGGGCTGCTACAACAGGCAGATTTATTTTCCTCCCCATTTGCTGTTTTGTGGAAATGCTGCCTCCAGCCCCATTGCCTCCCTCTCCCCCACAGCCACCACACTCACTCCACTGAAACTCTCATTGCAGAGCTCACACAAAACTGCTTTGGTGATGTTCTCACTAATTCTCAAGGATTTGAAGACTCTCACATCCCTACACAGTCCCTATTATCTCTCGAGATTCTTTATTCTTGAAAAGCAGCATGAAGAGTCAGTCCACAAGCACCTAATGTTAACAAAGACTCCACACATGCAGCTTTTCTCCTGTCACAAACCAGCCTGGAAACACAAGTGCTCTCAGAGTGTTGACTCCTGACACTCAGCACGCACTGAACTACAACCAAGCAGCTTTCCTGAGTTACCTTACACAAGATTCAGCCTCCCCACGACAGCCCTGCCCTGCCTGTGTGTGCCCAGCCCCCCACAGCCACATTTACCCTATTCAGCATCCACTGCTGTGTCTCCCAGGCCTATGGGCCCATTGCCGAGGAGGAAGAGCTCTTCCAGAGAACCTGTGAGCTCCCCAGCACTGTGGGAGAGTCCTCACAACAGCCTCAGGACTACTAAGTAAGGGACAGAACACTGCAGAGAAGCAAGGCTCAGCTGGAACACAAATTCCTTATGTAACTCACTACCAGATCCACAGCTGGGAAATCCAAGAGTCTAAAATCATACTCCAAATACCTCCCTTCCCAGGGCTACCCATTCCACAAGCATAAGTAAGGCTTCAAGTTCTCTTCCATTTTCTTCTCCACCTGAGTTTTAACCTGATCAGTAGGACACATGAAGCTTCACAAAGCCTCCCAGGTAACCTACAACCAAAGCAGAGATGTTAACACAGACCCGACACTACACACGGAACCAAACAGGGCTACAGAGTGAGCTATGAGGTAGTGGGTTTACAGCTGGTTCTAGAGAAAAAATAATTTACGTAGTGATCAAGAGGAGAAACACTATGGAAGGGCCGTTTCCTACACTAAAACCCTGTACAGATTCCAAACTGACAGCTACACATTTTGCAGGGAAAAGGATACAAATTCCCTGCCTGAGTCACCAAGGTAGTACCAGTAGACTGCAATCGTCGTCGAGGGTTTTTTCCCTGGCAAAAGACACTGATAATCAAACAAACACTGTCCTAAGACGGCAATGGACCGGGCAGCAGTGTTTTTCCAAAAGACCAGGATATGGAGTACGGCAGAGCCCCCGCTCCAGGAGAAGGCAAGCTCGTAGCCTTCCCTACAAGCCTGCGGGATGACTCAGGCTGTAGAACAGCGCTGGCTCCATTAAAAGAGCAAACCACACGACTGTGTGACAGGTTTACTGCGCTCAGCGCTCTGCTGCCCGACGCCGCGATCCCTGTCGCTGCTGGAGGAGGCAGAGGAGCCCTCGGACACGGGGCTCCGAGAC
>VXBR01007665.1:0-34291 GCA_013400215.1 Cisticola juncidis | reverse complement strand
GGGGAGCGCGCGGAAGGATACGGCGGCGGCGTGAGAGCGCGCGCGCGCGCGAGGTGGCCGCCGCGGCGCGTGACGCCACAGCGCGTTCTCTCGCGAGAAGACGGGACGGGAAGAAGTCCCGGCCGAGCCGGGCCCGAGGCCGCGGGGACCGCTCGGGCCTGAGGGGACAGGACGGGCCTGAGGGGACAGGACGGGCCTGAGACCCCGCCAGCTCCGGCCTCGGCGCGATTTCTCCGCCCCCGGCCCCTTGTGGAGCTGCCGCACCCCTCACTTGCCGAGATGGGGCTGCCCGGCCCCGGCGCAGAGGCCCTGTCCTGGGCGGGCCGGGAGCGCTCTCGGGTCAGGCAGAGCCCTCTTGGAGCTCTTCAGTGACCGCAGGGGTAACTGGGTTGTCCTGATCGAGCCTGTGGCGGCTGCTCCTGGCCCTGGGAACCACAATTCACTTTAAATGGCCCTGAAAGCGCTGCTGGTGACACAGTGTCCCTGCTGCTCCCTGCTGCTCCCTGCTGCCCATGTGCCAGGTGGGGTTCAGGGTCCCTGGTGCTGCCTCTGGGCCATGGTGCGCTCATCTCAGGCTGACTTTGCTGCCAGCCTTCTGCAAATCTTCAGCATTTTTGGAGGCTGTAGCACAGAGTGTTGAATTAATTTCTTCTTCCTCCACATTTGTAATGGAGAAAATAAACCACAATTTCATAAAAATGCCTCTCTGGGTGGGATTTTTTTGGTTGGTTTGTTTTGTTTTTTCACAACTACTTTGGTTCATTCTGTGCCTTTCCTGGTCTTTCCTGTTCATTTTGGGCACCCCTTGATTGCCAAATTCCAGATAGGAAGGCAAAGAACCCTCCATCCTGGCCACAGCACTGGAAAGGCTCAAACACTGATCCCCAGCAGTCCTGGCTCTTAAAGCCAGCCCTGGGTTGGGGTAAAACTGCTTTTCTTCCAGCATCTTCTGCTTTCCTTTTGTATGGCCCAGCCAATGGCTGGTCCCAGATGAGCAAATTGATCCCCATTTCTGGAAGTGGCATCACGGATTCCTTCTCTCCAGGAGAAGCTGCTATGGTCCCTGAGGGCAGGACAGCCCCTCACTCAAACCTGGTCAGGCAAACATCATGGTTGGGACCATATTCCACAAAAGGCTTCCCACTCCTTGGGAATATCTCTGGAACCAACTTTTTCCTGTTTCCAGGGCAATTTTCCAAGTACCCTCAAGTCACAGCTCTAAGGACTTCATGACAGCCAAGATGAAAGTATCCTTTTTCTAGTATTTGCAGGAGAAGTGTTGGATTTTGTCCCCAGAAAGAGAGAGACAAATTATTTTGTCGTGGTTGTAGTACCAGGGATAATGATGATCTGCTGTTTGCTGCCAGCTGGATGCCAACTGCTCCACAAGATAAGAAATGGAAGCAGGAAAGTCATTTCCATAATGGTTTTTCACAAGGTAAGACCCAAGACCTCCAGGAATGACATTTCACAGAATTCCAGAGTCACAGACTGGCTTGGGTTGGATGGGATGTTAAAGATCAACCCAGTTCTACCCCTTACCCTGGGCAGAGACACTTCCCACTGTCCCAGCTTGCTCCAAGCCATGTCCAACCTGGCCTTGGACACTTCCAGGGATCCAGGGGCAGCCCCAGCTCTTCACACACCCCCTCATGGCATTTGAGGAGATGCCACCTGCACCTTCCTCCCTTCTGTGTCCCAGGGCCAGAGCTGCTCCTGCAGACACTGTGGGTGTGGCTGTCCCCATCCCAGGGACACTGCTGAGCCCTGAGCTCCTCAGGGAGCTACTGAGGGATCTGCCAGCACCATCCCATGCCAACATGTCCTGCTCTCAAACATCAGAGCATCACTGGAGTTCTCTGAGTTCTGCCTTGTCCTCAGATGACTCCTGTCTCCCTCTGCCTTTCCTTCACCAGCTCCCTCTGATCAGCTCTGCTCTGCAGGGTCAGGCTGCAGTGCTGTATTAGGGAAAAAAACCCTTGGAGGGCTTAGAGAAAGGCACAGGAACTTAAAGGAATAGAAACTTCTCAGCCAAGCTGGCTAAATCTAATTATTCCATGCTTTGATAACTTATGAGGCCGTGGTTAGAGGGTGTGAAAAAGTCACTTTAAGGGAGAAAAGACACAACTGGAAAAGAGGAAATCTCCAATGTTGGGCACACAGTGGTGGGCAAGATTCAGAGAAAAAACTCCCAGAAAACGACCAGGAGCAGTTCCTGTCCCAAAGGTGTCTGCCCACCAGTACCACCCCAGTCATGGAGTCATGGAATGGTTTGGGTTGGAAGGGACTGGAAGCTCATCATGTCCAATGCCAGCCTGTAACAACTCTCAAATGAGCAAAAATGTTTTTTTACCCAACATGTAGGTGGGGACTCAGTGCCACAGGTACCTGCAGGTGCTGGCAGGTGACAGACTCAGAAATCACAGATTGATCCACTGACATCTATTAAATTCAAACTCTCTCCTAGGAAAGTTCTGGTGCTCCAAAAGAAGGCAGAACCTCAGTGGGTGAGGGGTGTGCAGCCCCTCGATCCCAGGGATGGAGGGATGCTCCATCCTGCCACCAGGATTTTAAATCCTTCATAGCTGAAGGGGTCCAGGCTGGGATCAGGGTGAGGAGGGATCCCCCAAGCTGGACACATCTCTGGAAAGGCATCATGTACCCCTGTGGGCTTTGTGAGCTGAGATCAGACAGAGTCTGGAGGCCAAGGGGGAAAATCCCAAATCTTCAGGCCAGGAGACCTCCCTGGCCCCTTGACTGCCATCTCCTCTGTCCCACAGCAAAATGTTTGGGTAAGAAGGTTGTCCAAGGAGCCTTTAGACAATGTTCTCAGGCACAGGGTGGGATTCCTGGGGCTTTCCTGTGCAGGGCCAGGAGCTGGACTTGATAATCTTTGTGGGTCCCTTCCAAGTCAGGATATTCCACGATTCTGTAGTTTGTGAAAGTGCTTGGCTCAGCAGTGAGAAATGATGTGTGCTTAGGAGCTTCAGGAAGCAGCTCTCCTGCTGACCCACATCTCCTGCAGCACACGGTGGCTCCTCACTGCACCAGTCTGGCCTGGTTCACACAGCCCAGGGCCACACAGAGTATTGCAGAGCACTTTATTTTTGCTATTTTAGGGCAATAAAGCAGCCCTGTCACCCAGGACCTCTGAGGGACACTGCTGGTGCAACTGCAGCACTGAAAGCACCGACTGCAGCACTTTTAGTCCAGGGACCAAAGCTGCTTGTGACACTAGACTGGCACTGGAACCCCATCCCTGCAGGTATCCCTGGTGAAAGCTGTCACTGGGCAGCCTGCCCTCTGCATGAAGCCAGCAGCTCTACCTGCTTTCACATGGAAAAAGGGAAATTAAAGGAAGGAAGTGCTGCTGCTGTGCCCATCCTGCAGCAGAGCCAGCTCTGTCACGCTGCTGCCACCTGCTCACAGCCCTTCACCCAAGGGATGCCAGGAAAAGCACCCTGTTCCTGGCCTGGCTTTTGGTGGGGGACATGCCCCTTGATGCAGCCTCTACCTGGGGGCAGGTGTGGGCACCACAATATGAGAAAGATCTAAAACTGTTAGAGAGCATCTGAGGATGGAGAATGGCTCAGAGGGACCACCCAAGGAGCAGCTGAGGGCACTTGGCCTGTCCAGCTGGAGCAGAGGAGACTGAGGTCAGACCTCCCCAGGGGCTGCAGCTCCTCCTGAGCTCCATCTCTGCTCCCTGGGACCAGGGACAAGACCCAGGGAATGGCTGCAGCTGTGTCAGGGCAGGGTTAGGTTGGATATCAGGAAAAGGTTCCTCCCCCAGAGGGAAGGGTAGCACTGCCCAGCTCCCCAGGGAATGGGCACAGCCCCAAGGCTGCCAGAGCTCCAGGAGTGGTTGGACAACACTCTCAGGCATGGGGTGGCATTGATGGGATGTCTGCGCAGGGCCAGGAACTGGACTGGCTGATTCCTGTGGGTCCCTTCAAACCCAGCATATTCCATGACTCCTTGGTTCTCCTGATCTCAGCAAGGGCTGCAGTGTTTGTGGGTTGCTGTAGACAAGAGTGATTTCTGTGCCCAGCTCAGCCTCACACAGCCTGCTTGGAGGTGCCATGGTGTTGGTCCACAGAGGGGCCTTGATGGGGTTTTTTTATGCACCTAAATTCTTCCAGCATCACGTATGACTTCTTGTTTCCTCTGCTTGAGGGAATAACAGCAAACAGGGACAGAGAGAATGTCAATTAAGACACAATCTGGAAAAGCAAATTGTTTACCAGAGGAAGTCCATGGAGGACAGTGGGAGCAGTTTCAATCCTGCCATTTCTTGTTGGCTGTGCAGAGGCACTGGGTGGCACTGGGCAGCACTGGGAAGCCCTGGGAAGCACTGGGCTCTGTGTTCCCAGGCAAGCTCAGATGTTGTAGGTGTCCACAGGAGGCCACAGGGATATTTTGAGGGCTGGAGCCCCTCTGCTCTGGAGACAGGCTGGGAGGGCTGGAGGTGCTCAGCCTGGAGAAGAGAAGGCTCCCTTGTGTCTAAAGGTGCTCTAAGAAGAGACTTGGGACAAGGGTCTGGAGTGACAGGACAAAGGGAAATTACTTCCCACTGCCAGAGATCAGTGTTAGATGGGATATTGGGAAGAAATTCTTCCCTGTGAAGGTGCCGAGGCTCTTGCACAGGTTTCCCAGAGAAGCTGTGGCTGTCCCATCCCTGCAAGTGTCCAAGGCCAGGTTGGATGATGCTTGGAGCAGTCTGGGATAGGGAAAGTTATCCCTGCCCATGGCAGGTGATGGGAATGAGATGAACTTTACAGTCCCTTTCCACCCTAACCATTCCATGATTCCAAAATCCTATGAAACCTCATTCCTGGAGTTTACACTCACCTCTTGGTGAGTCTAACAGCTGCAAACAGAAATGAAAGAGAAATACTGCAGGTGTCGATGTGCTGAGGGTAGAACCGAAAGCCAGGCCAGGCTCTGTGGGCTGGAGAGCCACCAGCTGCTTGGGGACCTGCAAGAAGGTGCAAGGGGGGTCAGGCAGCCCATCCACCACACTGAAGGGCCAACCTGAGCAGGTCAGCAAGCCCAGCTTTCACTGGGCTTCCCCTTCTTGGAAGAGGACAAGCTTTATCCCAGCACTGGAGGAGGAAGTGATTCACTTGATGCTTTAGCCAGCCTTTGTGTTGACGAAGCAAACAAGATGTTGGCTGTACCCACAGGCCCTCCTGGGGCTGGGAACGCTGGCCAGATGGTTTTCTGGGGTTTCTAAGGTACCACCAAAACAAGCAGCTCCCTGCCAGGCCCTTCCTCCCACTCTCTGGGTCTGAGGATGCCTGAGCAGTGTCCACAGAAGGGCAGCAGAGCACAGGGCGATGAGGAGCTGCTGAGGGAGCTTGGGGAGGCTCAGCCTGGAGAAAGGAGACTCGGGGGATCTCCTCTCTCCACAGCTCCCTGACATCAGGGTGCAGCCCGGAGTGGGCTCTGCTCTCAGGGCACAAGGAACAGGACAAAGAGAAATGGCCTCAAGCCAGCACTTCTAGAGGAGCTTTATGCTGGATATTACAGAAAATTTCTTGACCCAAAAGGGCTGTCAAGCACTGGCCTAGGCTTCCCAGGGCAGTGATGGAGTCTCCATCCCTGGAGGGATTTAAAAGTGATGTGCACTTCGGGACATGGATTTATATGGACTTGGCAGTTCTGGTGAAATAGTTGGACTTGATGATCTCAATGGTCTTTTCCAACCTAAACGATTCTTAAATTCTATGATTTTAATTAAATGTGAACCGTGGGCATGTCTGAATCAAGATCCTTGGGCTGTAAGCCTATGACAGCCTCCAGACACCCTGGCAGTGTGGGTCTGTGGGGACTCTCAGGATCTCCTGGAAGCCAGGGGCATTCCTGGACAGAAATCAATGGGACCCTGAGTGTGTTCTGGACTGTTACTCCCTTTCCCAGCCTGTAACTACCTAGTTTGGCTCCACAGAGGCCATGGATGACCATGCTGAGGGCTTTGCTGAAGTGAAGGTTCTTCCCTCATCCCTACAGCCAGTTTTCTTGCCATTCCAGGTAGCTGGGTCCATCAGATGTGATGTGAAATCCCTGATGGCTGTTCCTGTCTCATCCCTCAGGTGTTTGGCAGGGACTGCTGGGATGATTTGCCCCATCACTTTCCCAGGGTCAGAGGTGACCCTGAGCGGGCTGCAGTTCACCTCCTCAAAACTGGGTGTGAGATTTCATTCTCCCACTCACCAGGAACATCCTGATTGCTACAACATTCCAAAGAGATCAAAGAGGAACCTTGCCCAGGGCATCCATCTCCCTCAGCATCTTTGAGTGCATCCCACCTGCTCCTGTGGGCTTGCATATGTGTCCCCTAATCCATGTTCTTCCAGGATGGAAATACCTCTCCACTGCTTGGAACAGGAACTGGAAGTCTTGAGGGCCTCACTGGCCACCAAGAGCCTGGCTGTGGGAATTCCCTGCTGTGCTGCCAGCACTCATGAGCACTCTTCCCAACCTGGCATCTCCTGGAAATGTGTGGGGTGGAAGCATCCAGGGCAATGAGTCACCTTCTGCTAGATGGAACTTGAGTCAGTTTTGCTCCTGGAAAACTGCTGAGCTGAATCAATGCAAGCTTTGAAATCTACTGCCCTAGACAGATTAAATCACAACAAATTCTGGTTTCCTTTTTCCTTCCTCATTCCAGTTCCACTCAGACCATGTCCTGGCAGTTTTGGGGCTTTCCAGGATGTGCAAGCTCATGGATATCGAAACCTGGCCCAGCCACCAGTGCCTGGATTGCCTGTGGGCTGAGAGACCTCATGGATGCCCTGTGTGGGAGAGCCCTGGCACTCTACAGGCTGCCCACAGCTGCCAGAGTTTCTTTCATTTTCACTTTTCTGCGCAGCTCCACCCGTGGCTCCAGAAGCCCGCACATCGCAGAGGCTCCGGGTGCGTGTCTGCAGCAGCCCCTGAAGGAGCCCCCCTGCCCCGGCGGGAGCGCAGGGCGCGGGCACCACAGCCGGGGAGAGCCGGGGCTGGCGGCTGGAAACTGCTCCGGTGAGTGCGGCCACAGCTGTGGCTGCGGGGCAGGGCGGGCTGGCATCCCTCTGGGAGCGGGGTGACCGGCCAGGCTCTGTCCTGCCGAGCCCATTTGGGCACAGGGACAGCCCTAAGGCGGTGAGCGCAGAGGAGCCTCCCCAAAGGGTTGTGTGCTTTGGGGTGCTCAGTGAGCGCTGGGCGCACGCATCCCCCTGATCTGCTCTTATCTGCCCTTACAGTGCTGCCGTGGGCGCTGGGGACAGGCTGCTGCCGTGGGTGCTGGGGACAGGCTGCTGNCCCGGGGCTCTGCTCCTCGCCGCGCCGCCCCTGGTGCCCACCGCCCGCAGCCTCACCTTCCACTTCGCCACCCTGCAGATCGGGGCGCTGCTCAAGGGCGCCTGCTACCTGGCCGAGGAGATCTTCCACCTCGACTCCAGGTGAGGCAGCGGGGCTGACTGCCTGCGGCGCTCCTGGGACCACCCTGGGCTCAAAGGGCATTGCACCCTCGGGTTTGCTCCTGGTCTTTGTGCCCACACGTGCCCTCTGTGGCAATGATGTGCTGTGCCCAGCAGCACCTGCTGCTCTCTGTCCCTCTCATCTCCTGTCCCTCTCATCTCTTGTCCCCTCTCCCACCTGCCCAGCTCTCCCATATGTCCACGGATGTCTCCTCTCCGTGGTAACTCCCCAATGTGCCTTTCCCTAGGGAACAGATCTTGGCCCCCAGCCTTTCCCCACAACCCAGAGCTGAAGCACAGGGGGCTGTTGTCTCCCTTTGCTGTCCAGGGTGACATTCCATCTGCTCCTTCTGAGCCCCACAGGTGCTGCAAGGGACCCAAGCCCTCTCCTGACTGGAGGCACTGGGGTGTGCTGGGCAGGGTCCCACACAGCTCTGTAAGTGCTCTGGGAAGTTGGTGGTGCTGGCCAAGAGATGGGAGCAGCCCTGGCCACAGCTGCTGAGGGTGGGTGAGTGGCCCCCAGCCTGACTCCTGTCTCCCTCTCCTACCCAGGCACCACGGCAGCTTCTGGAGGGCTCTGAGCACCTGCTTCCCCCTGCGCTGGCACGGGGCCACGCTGCTCGTCTGTGGCTCAGCCTATGTGGCTCTCCTCGGAGATGGGCAGCCCCTGGGCCTCCACCTCATCCTGGCCAGTCTGTGCCAGCTCCTCATCCTTGCCCTGGGGCTCCAGGTAAGGCTCCCACACCTCCAGCCTGGCCAGTTGCCCAGGGGAACCCTTCAGCCCTGAGCAGCCATGGAGGCACATAGCCAGCTCTACATGGCCTCTGCATGTCCAGCCCACCCAGAGTCAGCCTGGTGGGAGGAACACTCTCAGCTCAGTCCTGAGTCCTAAGGACCTCAGTCCTCAGAGCTGATCTCCCTGGCCCCGTGCAGCCAGGAGTGTTGGTAGGAGGGCCAAGCTGCCTCCTAATTAGCACAGCCACTGCAGGGGATGGCACAGCACCCCCAACATGAAAATACAGGAGTATTTTAAATCTGTCAGTCAAGCTGGCACTTGAGGGGAAAGCAAAGCCTGTGTGGTGTGGGGGCAGAGGTGCCTCTGCAGCGTTGGGAGGGCGCTGCTGTGCCCCCACAGTGCTGGAGGGGTCACACAGGCTGCGGAAGGTGCTTCTATCAGGTGCCTGTGGGACAGGACACCCATCTCCACCTAAATGCATACACAGAGCCAGCAAAGGCCTTTGGAATCCCACCATCAGGCACTGGGGTGTCTCCTCTCCCATGCTGGAGGCACAGGGCAGATGCACAAGTTGCACTGGGACACAGGATCCCAGTGGAAGGTGCAGCCAGGGAAATGCCTGACTCACTCCAGCCCCAGTCCCCTCCTCTGCAGGGGCTGTGGGGGCTGTCAGGAGCTCTGCCCCACTGCTCTGCATGGTGGGGGAAGGGGCTGGCAGGGTTGTTCACTCTCCAGATCTCTTTGGAGTTCCCCAATCCCTGTGGAGAGCTGACTGTTGCAGAAGGGCACAGGTGGCTGCTGTCATCACCTCGTCTGTCTGTCCTTCCCTCCACAGAAGCCCTCAGCAGTGGAGATGTCTGAGATGTCCGAGAGGTCCAAGCAGAACGTTGCTCATGGGCTTGCCTGGTCCTATTACGTTGGGTACCTAAAAATAGTCCTGCCACGTACGTAGCTGTTTCCCTGCATTCTCCTGCCTACAGACAGAAATAGCTCCTAATAACAATCCTCCCACTTTTACAGTGTTAGCAGGGAAATGGGGAGCAAGGCAGAATGCAGCTGTACTCACACCAGGCACCTCTGCCTGATGCTCTCTTCCACCAGGCATAAAAAAGTCCATGGAGGAATTCAGCAGAGTCAATCCCAACCTGCTGGTGTGCAGGAGGACTTGGAAGCTCCACATCTTGGTCCCTCTGAACTGTGATGTCTGTGATGAGCTGGAGAAAGCTGACAGCAATATCCAGTATGTGACAGACCTCACTGAAACCACCCTGGCCCGGGCTGGCACCAAAAAGAGGGTCTACAAACACAGCCTCTACACAATCAGGGATGAAGAAAACCAGGTAAGCTGAGAGCAGCACTGGGAGCATCATCCCAAAAGCCTTGCTGGCCCCAGAATTGCCCATAAGGACAGGAGACCATGACCTCTCCTATTAGATACTCCCAGCTTTCACCAGGCTTCCATGAGATGGAGAGATCCCATTCCTTTGCCCCTTCCTGTTGGCTGCCTCCTCCCAGGCTCAGCTGCACAGATGGTGGGTGTGCTTATCCCCTCCTGGAGCTGACTGAAGTCCAGAAAACAGTAGAAAACTGAGCAGAAAAAAGCAGATGTGGACTACAGAGCATCACTTCCCATAGGATGAATGTTTCCTTGTGCTGTGAAGAGGTGCTTGAAGATTATTTGACATTATTTGACTCCCTCCTTCCCCCCAGTCACCCCTTTTCTAGGCTGGTGAGCCCTGAATCTCTCCATCTCACATTGCATTAATCTCTCCCACATCTCCTGGCAGACTGACCCCTGTCCCTTCCCCTGGGAGGAGGGAACACCCCAGTGCAGTGGACGGGGACTGGCAGAGCTCTGCTCCTCACCTGGGCCCCCTGCTTTGCCCTTTGGCAGTGGCTGAGCTCTGAGCTGCAGTTTTAAAGCCCTGCCTGCAGTGCCTTGAGCCTCTCCTGGCCCTGCTCCGGGGGAAGCACAGCTGGCCGTGGGTTTTCCCCGCTGCTCTGCACGCACTGAGGCCGCGTTCCATCTGCCAGGCTCCTGCTGAGTCACTCTGCTCCAGGGAGCTCCAGCAGCTCTCAGCCTGGACCTGGCCTTCCAGGAATATCTGCCCCTCAGCTTCCTGCCCAGTCCCTCACAGAGAGGCAGGGCCCATCAATGCACCTGCCCCAGGGCATGGCAGTAACTCCCTGCCAAGGCTGGGGACTTCCTGCTTCTCTGCATTTACCTGGGAACACATCCCTCTTCCTTCTAATTCACTCCATTAAACTTGCCAGTTTACCCAGTGCAAGACTCACTGGTAACACTGCTCCTCCTTGGCATGTTTATGGCTTTATGAGATTTCTCCTTGTTTCTTTGCTCAGCCTCCTTCCAGCTGTGCCTCCTCCACCTTTCCAATGTTTGTGTTCTGCAGCTCTCTGTTAGGATGCTCAGACTTAGAATAATGGGATCACAAAATATGCTGGGTTAGAAGGGACCCACAAAGATTATCAAGTCCAAGCCCTGGCCCTGCACAGACACCCCAACACTCCCACCCTGTGCCTGAGAATGTCCAAATGCTCCTGGAGCTCTGGCAGCCTTGGGGCTGGGACCATTCCCTGGGGAGTCAGGGCAGTGTCCCCCAGCACCCTCTGGGGGAAGAACCTTCTCCTGATATCCAACCAAACCCTGCCCTGACACAGCTCCAGCCATCCCCTGGGTCCTGTCAGTGCCCACCAGAGAGATCAGTGTCTGTCCCTCCACTTTGTATAGCAGAAAGCCACCAAGAAGGTGTGATCACACTGGAGGGATGTCTCCCTAGGGGACCAAATTCCATGGGGACAGGCTGCTCTTGGGAGCACTGACAAAGCCAGCAGCTGCCCCCCAGGGGCACAGGCAGCTCCCTGAGCACACCTGGCAGAGGGGACACCTGGACCTGCCAGGCCAGCTGCTTTCTCCCTGCTCTGCACGAGGCAGGGGGACACTGGGACCAGACCCAGTATCCCTGTTCCCGTGTTTCCAGGCCAAGGAGCTGCCGAGAGGTTCTGAGTGCTCTACCCAGTGCCAGCAGCCCTTTGCCCAGTCCTCCTGTCCCATGTCTTCCCCTTGCATCCCTGCAGCTCTGGCACTGTGCTGTGGAATACGCCACCCCCCTGCAGTCCCTCTACGCCATGTCCCAGGATGAGTGTGCTGCCTTCAGCCGGGAGGAGCGCCTGGAGCAGGCCAAGCTTTTCTACAGGACCTTGGAGGAGATCCTGAGAGGCTCCAAGGAGTGTGCAGATGCCTACCGGCTCATTGCCTACGAGGGTGAGTGAGGGGAAGCCCAGGACGGTGCCTGTGCTCTTCTAGCCCCGAGTGACCTCGGGTCAGTGTCTGTGCAGGGCTCAGCTGATGTCCCCAGTCAGGGGACCATGGTGGCCCCTGCTGCCATAGGAGGAAGAGAGGGGCTGCATTCCCACATGAATTAGGAATGTCACTGAGCACGACATCACTGGCTGGGTGAGGAGGGCATTGTCCCACTCTGCTCGGGGTTGGGTCAGCCTCACCTCGAGCCCTGGGGCAGTTCTGGGCACCACAATATGAGCAAGTTCTAAAGCTGTTAGGGAGTGTCCAAACAAGGGACATGGGGGTGGTGAAGAGCTCAGAGGGATCACACAAGGAGCAGCTGAGGGCACTTGGCCTGTCCAGCTGGAGCAGAGGAGACTGAGGTCAGACCTCCCCAGGGGCTGCAGCTCCTCCTGAGGGGCAGCTCCCATCTCTGCTCCCTGGGACCAGGGACAGGACCTGAGGGAATGGCTGGAGCTGTGCCAGGGGGGTTCAGTCTGGATATCAGGAAAAGGTTCTTCCCCCAGAGAGTGCTGGCACTGCCCAGGCTCCCCAGGGAATGGTCACAGTCCCAAGGCTGCCAGAGCTCCAGGAGTGCTTGGACAATGCTCTGGGACAGTGTCTGTGTGGAGCCAGGAGCTGGACTGGATGATCCTTGTGGATCTTTTCCAACTCAGGGTATTCCATGATTCCATCATTCTAAGGACTTCTTGCTGTGGGTCTGAGGAGCAGGGAAGGTGGTGGCAGCACTGGTTGTCCCAGCTGAATTCCCCAAGGGGACAAACCTGAGACAAGCTGTCTGTTGCAAGAAGTATAACAGCAGGCATCCAGGGGAAGCAGCAGCTCCCCTCACTGTTGATGGTACTGGAAGGAGTTGCTGGGGCTGTCAAACCCTCCCCAGCAGTGGGATGAGTGTGTGCTGGCTCAGTGCCATTCCTGCTGACAGGGAATGGGAGGGAGTGAGGCTTTCCCTCATTCTCATTATCTTTTCATCTCCCATCTCCTCACCTCCACGAGATGAAATCAGCATCTTGCTGTAATGAATGTTGTTTTTTCAGAGGAAACTCAGCACTCTCTAATGGGGAGAAGCATTTCCATCCAGTGAGGCAGTTCCCATCACAAGCACTACTGGGAATCCAACACATAGTGCCTGTAATTTTACACTCCTCCCCACTCTTTGTGTTTGAATTTTTGTTGAAAATGGGGCTGAAAGTGGGAAGTAGAAGCTGACTGTGGGGGAAATTCTGCATATTTTGCGACATCTCACACAGACTGTGCTCCCTGCCCAGAGCTCTGCCTCAGGACAACCACTGAAGGAAGGTTTTGTCTTTCTTCTGTTCCAGAGCCAGAAGAAGCAGAGACTCACTTCTTGTCCAGAGAGATCATGTGGCACCTGCGGCAGGAGCACCGCGAGGAGATCGCCGTGCCCGAGGGGAGCCACCCACACCCATCCACGGCCCTGGACTCGGCAGAGCTCAACCTCCAGATCAGCGTCTCAGACCTGCCCCAGCCCCTGCGCAGCGACGGCTTCTAAACAGCCCCTCACCCCCCCGGGGCTGGGTCCCCTTTCCCCAGCCCCCTTCCCCTCAGAGCATGTGCTGGCCATGGCACAACCCCCAGCTCCCACCCAAACCTCCTGTGTGCCACGGTTACTGGAGCAGCTGACTCAGCCCACAGCCCTGTGACATGCTTCCCATTTTCTTTGTTATGTTCAGCTCGTGTGTTCTTCTGTGGGTGTATTGTTTTTTTAATCTGCTTTCATTTGTGTCACATAAAGCACTTTCCTCTCTGGGACAAGTTGCAGTATCCTAAATTCTGGGCACAGTGTGCAGTCTGCCCCACATGGGATAGGGAAAGGCTTTTCCTCCACAGGGTGGTCGGGCACTGAACCGGCTCCCTGGGGAATGGTCATGGCTCGAAGGCTGCCAGAGCTCCAGGAGTGCTTGGATGATGCCCTCAAGGACAGGGTGGGATTGTTTGGGTGTCTTTGCACAGCCAAGAGTTGGACTGGATGATCCTTGTGGGTCCCTTCCCACCCAGGATATTTCACAATTCTGCAGTATGCTGTGGTGTTGGATGGGGCTTTGGAAATGCCAGCCACAAGTGTGCCTGTGTGTGCTGGGACAAACACACCCAGCCCACGTGGCCAGACTCCCGGGGCAGCTTCTGCAGGCACAGGAGCATGTGAAGGACTTTCAGGGGAGCCTCCAGCCTGACAGAAAGTGTTGGTGGCAGAGCAGCACCCAGGATGGGGAGATGCTGGGCAGGTACAGGCTGGAGCTGAGACAACAGCCTTGCTCCTGCCCAGCTCCTTTTAAAATCATACAACCCTGGAATTACCAAGGCTGGAAAAGCCCTCTAAGGCCACTGAGTCCAACCATTAACCCAGCACTGCCAAGGCCACCACTGACCCATGTCCCCAGGTGCCACATTGTGTGTTTTTTTAATACTTCCAGGGGACAGTGACTGTCCTGCACAGCCAATTCCCACGCCTGACAGTGCTTTCAGTGAATAAATTCTCCCTGATGTCCAAACTGAACCTCCCTTGGTGCAGTTTGAGGCTTTTTCTCTGGTGCTGTCCCCTGTTGTCTGGGAGCAGAGCCCCACCTGGCTGTTAAGGAGTTGTAGAGAGGGAGATGGTGCTGCCTGAGCCTCCATTTCTCCCGGCTGAGCCCCCCCTCAGCTGCTCCTCCCCTTGTGCTCCAGACCTTTCACCAGCTCCATTCCCTTCTCTAGACATGCTCCAGCCCCTCAATGTCTTTGTTGTCATGAGGGGCCCAGAACTGGACACAGAATTTCAGGTGCCTCACCTGGGCTATATATGTAGGACTCCACCTTTCATGCATGTGGGAGAACATGGTAGGAGATTTCTCCCCAGCTCCAGCCCAGTGAGCTTTCAGGAGAGATTTGGCTGAATGTTGGTCCTGCTGGGACTGGGAATTGGAACCCATTTCAGGACTCAGTAAAACCTTAATCTGCAGCCTAATCTCTGGGTACTGCATCTGTGCAAAAATGGCAAAAACGGCAGATGAAAGGGCTGTGAAGGGAGGGTTGGGACAGCAAAGGCCACTGCAGAGAGACAGCTGGTTTGCAGAGGCATCAGGAATCTTTGCCGAGGCCTCCAGGGTGTGCCAAGTGTCTGGTGCTGGGCTGACTGGAGAGGGGAAACAGCAGGTGAGGACCTGGTAGGAGTTACTGAGTGCAGGGAGCAGAGTGGGGTCTGGCCCTGGGGTGTGGGCAGGACACCCTGAGTGCAGGGAGCAGAGTGGGGTCTGGCCCTGGGGTGTGGGTAGGACACCCTGAGTGCAGGGAGCAGAGGGGGGTCTGGCCCTGGGGTGTGGGCAGGACATGGGTCCTGCTCACCTGAGCAGCATTCCCAATGGCACAGAGCAAATGCTGTGGGCACCTGCTGAGATGCAAGGGAAAAGCATCAGAGCTGAGCTCAGCAACAGCCAGCACAGCTGTGTGAGCAGCAAAGCCACTGCAGCCCCCGAGGACACCTTCAAACCCATCCTTGTGGGGCACAACTCTGTGTCCTCCTTGATGCCCTGCTCCTTTCTCATGTGGAAGCTCCTTATCTCACCCATCACTGCAGCCAGGCTGGGCTGGAGATGATGATAAGCTCAGGCCATATTAGAAGGGGACAGGTTGAAAGACAGGCACAAGCCCAGAGGAAATCTGACAGCACCACCTTGTTCCAGCAGCAGCCTGCTGCCAGCCAAAGGCTCAGCTCCCGCCCCTGCTCAAGGGCACAGCCGGGGCCAAGGTGAAAGCCTTTGCTGGCAGCGGGAACCGGAGGCAGGGCTGGATCAGAGGCAGGAAAATCAAACCTCAGAAGTGGCGGCTTGCTGCTAAGCTGGCAAACACAGGATAACCAGTTTCCCCTTGAGCTCTCCAACAGCACAAATAGCTCAGTTTTAGTGCTAATCACAGCATCCCACAGCAGGTCTGACTCAGACTCAGGGCTCTCTGGCTTGCAGGCAGACCCATCCTGATCCATGGGGAGCAGCAATGCCACCACACCTCAGCAAGGTGAGCTGAGCGGGTCCAGGGGCCACCACAATCCAGCAGGTCCCAGGTGCAGCAGGGAGGGAGATTCACAGCCAGGATCCTGCTGAGCAAGGCACTGAATGGCTGCATCCTCCCTCCAGCCAGGGCTGGAGCCAGGGCTCAGCTTACATGCAGCAAGGACAGGGCTTCTCCCAGCCCCACTTCACATCCCAGCTGTTTTCCCACCAAAAATCCAAGGAACCAGCAGCAGTGGCCCATTTGTGCTGCTCCACACAGCACAGAGCCTTAGGGGTAACCTCGGGGGGCTCAGAGCTGAGTCCCCTCACAGACCCCCTGAGGGGAGGTGCTCAGCTTCTGCCATGGCCTAGAAAAACTGATTTCAAGGAATCCCAGAATGGGTTGGGTTGAAAGGGACCTTAAAGCTCATCTCATTCCCACTCCCTGCCATGGGCAGGGACACCTTCCACTATCCCAGGTTGCTCCAAGCCCTGTCGAACCTGGCCTTGGACACTGCCAGGGATGGGACAGCCACAGCTTCTCTGGGCAACCTGAGCCAGGGCCTCAGCACCCCCACAGGGAACAATTCCTTCCTAGTGGCCAATATAAACCTACTCTGTGCCATGGTGTCTTGCAGGTGGTGAGGCTGGCAATGGGTTCACCTCTCTGGAGGTGACAGCAGTGACTGATCACAGGGCTCTGCTGCCCTCACATGATTTTTACCAATACCCAAAAATTTCCAAGTCAGCCTTGCACTAAAGTGGCACTTTTCCAACTGTTGTGATTGTGTTCCAAGAAAGGCCCTTGCATTCACCCACATAGTTTTATTTTATTTTAACTTTTCATGGAGTAAAAGTCCTACTTAAAAAGTGGCTGGTTTGAGGTGTCTGAGGAAAATGTCAGGTTCACTAAGTCCACACCTGCCTCTGGACAAAATTTGGAATCCTGCAAAGCAAGGAAACAGCAGCTCAGCACTCAGCCTTCAGCAATGATTGGACTTAAACTGGCTATTAATATTAATAACAATATTAATGCTTCTTCTTTGGGCTGCACCTGCCATTGCCTCCTGAGTCCCTTTCCTTTTCCCTGAGCTCAGTGGGAGCAGTGTAATAAGCACTGGGAATGGATCTAAATTAACTTGGAGAGCAGCAGCCCAACAGCCCAGAAGGCTTCACGGACCTGCCTCTGTGCTGGAGTAGCACCCACGAGACTAACACATACATAACCCCCAGCACCACAGGTTTTAATTAAATTGTGCCAAGCACCTGAAAGCAGCATTTCCCACAGCTCCTCAGTCTTGCCTGCAGTTCTCAGTGCCTCTTTTCCAAGCTGGATGTGCTGCAGTCGGGGTCTCTCTGGCTGTGTCAGCTGGAGCGCAGCCCCAGCACGGCTCCGTGCGGCTTTGGGCTCACACAAGAGGTGGAACAGCCCCAGGTTGTTTTCCTGAACATCCAGTCCTAGGCAGGGACTGGAAACTCAGGAAAATTTCTTCACTGAAAGGGTGGTCAGGGAGTGTGACAGGCTGCCCGGGGCAGTGCTGGAGTCACCGTCCCTGGAGTGTCCAAAAAACGTGTGTGTGTGGCTCTTGGGAGCTGGGAGCTTTTTAATGTTTTGTGTGGTTTTTCATTTTTTTTCGCTTGGCAGGGCTGCGTTGGTGGTTGGATTGAATGATCACAGAATCATTTAGGTTGGAGAAGAACTCTGAAGTAATTTTTGTTCTTTCCTTATTCTGTTATTTGTGGGAGTGTGTGTAAATTCCTCCCTGGAGCTGAGGGGCGCCCCTCGGAGCGATTGCTCGAGGCTGTGAGAGATTTGCTCCAGGCACTGAGACAGGTGAAAAGCATCAATGTCTGTTCAGTAATTACTTTACGACCTTTAGTAGCATTTAGTATCAATATTACTTAAAAAATATTGCATTGCTCTAGTAGCTAGAACTACCTATATTGTGCAGTAAATGATTCTGAATAAGATCTTTTAGTGTAATCCTTACAATCGTTAAGTATTTTATTTATATAAATATTTTTGGGTTCCCATCCTTAATCCTGAAGGTCAAAGTTGTATAAAGGCGCAATTGCACCGCGTTAGACATAAACCACTGGCCAAGCCCGGGACTGGATCGGCCTCCTCACGGGGGAAGAGCCCCGGGAAGCTGCGGACCCCATCGGCCCTGCGCCGAGGGGCGGGACGGTGGCTGTGTCCGGCTGTCGCGGAAGCCCTGACCGCGCTGAGGGGCGGCCATGAGCTCTGAGCCTGGCCCGGGGCAGCCCCGGAGGTGCCGGAGCCCCGCGGGGCCGGTACCGCGCTAAGCCGGGCCGGGCCGGGCCGCGCCACAAGAGACAACGCCGCCCCCCCAAGATGGCGCCGGCTGGGCGCCGTGAGGGGGCAGGGGCTGTCAGTGTCACGTGACTCCGCTCCACCCAATCAGCGTCGGGTGCCGCCTCCGTGGCGGGAAGGGGCGCGCGGGAGGAGTCGCTGCCTCCCTGCCAACCAATCAGCGGCGGGACCGCAGGGGGAGCAGTCACGTGCCTCCCCGCCCGCCAATCAGCGGCCGGCGGCGGCGGCGCCAAGATGGCGGACGATAAGGTGAGTGAGGAGGGCCGGGGCTGAGGAGCCGCCGGGGCTGTGGGGAGGACGCGCCGGTTCCTCCCGCGGGGGAGGCGGGAATCACCTCCGTGTCTCCCCCAGGACTCGCCGCCTAAGCTGAAGGACCTCGCCTTCCTGAAAGGGCAGCTGGAGAGCCTGCAGCGCAAGGTGGAGGACGAGGTGCAGGCCGGCGTGGGGCAGGTAATGTGCGGGCTCGGGGTGGGCCGGCCGGCCGCCCCCTCCGAGAGGGACTGGTGGGGGAGAAAACTAATCCCGGGGAAAAATAACCACAGCTCACCCTGTGGCAAGTCCTGTGTCGCCCCTCCCCGATCCCGCCCGGCCGCGCCTCACTGTGCTCTCCCCTCAGGACGGGTCGCTGCTGGCATCGCCCTTATTCAAAGGCTTCCTGGCGGGATACCTGGTGGCCAAACTCCGCTTCTCCGCCGTCCTGGGCTTCGTGGCCGGCACCTGCACGGGGATTTACGCTGCCCAGAACTACGCCGTGCCCAACGTTGAGAAGACGATTCGGGACTATGTGAATTCGCTGAAGAAAGGCCGGGACTAGCGAGGAGGAGCCCGGAGGCAGCAGGGACTGCAGGAACGGTGCTCCTTAGGTAGCAGCACGGAGCATCCCCAGGGCTCTGCCAGGCACATCAGCTGCACCCTTCTTTTCCCTGGAAAAGGGCTTTGCACCGCACCACTGCGACACGTCAGGGGGCTGGTGATGGGTGTTTGTTGGGCATTATGGCAGCAGTGATCACTGCACTAACCCACAGCAGCTTGAGAGCACTGAGGGGCTGCCAGCTGCCTTTTCCCCTCACCTTTCCCTCTGCCCCTGTGGAGGGAGGGGCTGCTGTGCCCAGTCACCTGTGTGCCCTATAACCCGTGTGCCCTGGCAATGTGCTTTGTGTGGCTTCTCAGG
This sequence comes from Cisticola juncidis, assembly GCA_013400215.1. Lineage (NCBI taxonomy): Eukaryota > Metazoa > Chordata > Aves > Passeriformes > Cisticolidae > Cisticola > Cisticola juncidis. The sequence continues at coordinate 15,278 of VXBR01007665.1, read as the reverse complement.
AAGGCTTGTAGTTCTCCTCCTAACGAGAGACAACACCCTGCTCTCCTGCTGCATCACACATGTTGCAGGGAACATCCTGCTTGAATCAGGCTCATTAAATTCTTGGTATTTGGTCTCTTCCGTGTTGCAGGGTGAGAGTCTGTCTGGCCTCTCCACACTGACAGCAGCTCACCCGTGCTGGCTCTCTCCTGGAGATGGGAATGTTTGGGAATGCTGCTGGCTCTGCCAACAGGCTGCTCCAGAGGGGGCTGTGGGCGCTGATGCTGCTGCTGTCCGTGGCCATCTACGGCTCCCACGCCCCCCTCCTGACCCTCTGCAAGGTGGACGGGGCCATCCCCTTCAGCTCTGCGTCCGTGGTGGTGCTGGTGGAGCTGACCAAGCTGGCGCTGTCTGTGGCGCTGCTCCTGGCGGGGCCGCGGGAGCCGCTGTGGCCGGCGCTGTCCTGGCGCCACGCCGCGCCCTTCGCGCTCTCGGCGCTGCTCTACGCCGCCAACAACAACCTGGTGGTGCACATGCAGCTCTTCATGGACCCCAGCACCTTCCAGGTGCTCAGCAACCTCAAGATCTTCAGCACGGCGCTGCTGTACAGCCTGCTGCTGCACCGGCGCCTGGGCGCGCGCCGCTGGCTGGCCCTGCTGCTGCTGCTGGCCGCCGGCGTTGCCTACAGCCTCGGGGGGCTGCGGGGGCACGGCAGCCCCGGCGGGATGAGCCTGCACGTCACCCCCGTGGGGCTGCTGCTGCTCTCCGTGTACTGCCTCATCTCTGGCCTCTCTGCTGTCTACACTGAAGCCATCCTGAAGAGCCAGGCGCTGCCCCTCAGCCTCCAGAACGCCTTCCTGTACTTTTTTGGGGTCCTGCTCAACCTGGCGGGCTCCTTGTGGAGCGGCACGGAGGGCGGGTTCCTGCAGGGCTTCTCCCCGTGGGTGCTGCTGGTCGTGCTCAGCCAGGCTCTGAATGGTCTCATCATGTCCGTGGTGATGAAGCACAGCAGCAACATCACCAGGCTCTTCGTCATCTCCTCCTCCATCCTGGTCAACGCTCTCCTCTCTGTTGCCCTCTTCAACCTGCAGCTCACCCTCCTCTTCTTTGTGGCCGTGGCGTGCATTGGCCTGGCTGTGCACCTGTACTATGGAGTCACATAGTCACCGCCTTCCTCCCACGTGTCTGGGCAGCCCCAGCCCTCCTCAGGGCTGGAATCATTCCTGGTGGGTGCCTGCACAGCTCCAAGGATCCCCCAAGGAGGGGTGCTGAGGAGGAGAGCACCCTGTCCCTGCTTCCACAGGGAAACTGCCCTGCTCCAGTCCAGCCAGGCTCTGTGCCATGGGGTTCCCATGGGATCAGGCATGCCCAGCCTTAGAGGGGGCCCTGAACCCCTTGTGCATGTCTCATAGTCTCAATATATGCCAGGAGAGGTTCAGGTTGGACCTCAGGAGTAATTTCTTCACAGAAGGGGTGATTAAACATTGGAAGAGGCTGCCCAGGAAGGTGGTGCAGTCACCATCACTGGAGGTGTTGAAGGACATGGCACTTAATGCCATGGTTGAGTTGACAGGGTGATGGTGGGTTGCAGGTTTGACTCGATGATCTCGGAGGGCTTTTCCCACCTACATGATTCTGGGACTCTGTGTCCCAAATCCTCAAGCTGCTTCCCCATACCACAGTGGCCTGGGAATGCTGTAGCAGTAACTGGCCCTGCTGCACTTCCTGCCAGCCCAGCATGGGCCTGGTGCTGTTTCAGCTCCTGTGGATGCTGCTTGATCCCTTCCATTCCTGGTGCTGCTTCCCTGGGCCTCTCCCACCTCCATGGTTTTCCAGCCTAGCCTCTGCCTGGAGCCCTGCAGTCCTCAGGCCTCGTTTCCCCTTGCTGGGCACAGTGTCTCTGCAGAGCTGACAGGGACTGGGGAATACGGGAACTTTCACCCAGCCCCCAAATTTGTACCAAGTTCCTGGCAGGCAGAGGCCACCCAGGGTATTAAAGCTGCGGTTCAACAGCATCTGTGTGTGTGTCCTGTGTCTGCCTGCCCTGTGAAACACTCGTGAAACACTCATGGGGAGGGGCACCCACTTTATTCCATGTGGCCACAGCTGAGGGCTGCCAGGCTGAGCCCCTGCTCCCACGGGCAGGTTCCCAGCACAGCAGGGTTTCCCTCAGGAGCAGCAGCCAGAGCAGGCAGGAGGGGAGGCTGTGCCTGGGATAACCCATGTGACTGAGGCTGGCATCACTGGTACAGGGAGAGGTCCCTGTCCTGCCAGGCCAGCTGGCCCCGCTGTGGGTGTGGCTCAGGGGCTCTGTGTGGTGGCACTGGCTGTGCCTGCCTGTCGGNNGGTGGGCCACGGGGTTGTGGGGCGTCGCCCGGGCGTGCCCTGCCTGTCGGGCACCCCGCAGGTGCTGGTTGTGCTCGGCGAGTTCCAGAGTGTCCCGCAGGTGCTGGTTGTGCTCTGTGAGTTCCAGGGCACCCCACAGATGCTGGTTGTGCTCAGTCAGTTCCAGGGCACCCCGCAGGTGCTGGTTGTGCTCTGTGAGTTCCAGGGCACCCCGCAGGTGCTGGTTGTGCTCTGTGAGTTCCAGGGCACCCCGCAGGTGCTGGTTGTGCTCTGTGAGTTCCAGGGTATCCCGCAGGTGCTGGTTGTGCTCGGCGAGTTCCAGGGCATCCCTGAGCACCTCCTGCAGCAGCGCCTGGTGCCGACGCTCCAGGGCCGCCCGCTGCTCCTCTGCCAGGCGCCGCTGGGCCCGCAGCACCTGCAGGATGCCCGGGGTCTGGCACAGCCCTGGCACAGCCAGAAGAGGTGTCCCAGCCCTGCCTGCCCACCTGCAGCAGGTGCTGTCTGCAGGCCTGCATCTCCTGGCGGTGATTGTGCAGCAGGGCCTCCAGCTCCCACTTGGCCGCCTCCTGCTCCCGCAGCGCTGCCTCCAGGCTCAGCCCCAGCACGGTTACCTCCCGCTGCCAGCGCTCTGTGTCCCGCTGTGGGGGACAGAGACAAGGCCAGGGCAGCTCCGGGGTGTCCCTGGTCCCTTGGGCTGCACTAGGGAGAGGCTGGGCTCTGCCTGTGCCCACCTCCCCGCTGTGCTCCCGGGCTGGTGCGGCACCGGCTCCGAGCTCTTGCTGGAGCTGCCGGCAGTGCTGGGCCCGCAGCCGCTGCCGCTGTGCCCTGGCCAGAGCACGCTGGACCTCTGGGGATGGGCATGGCTGGCACCGGCTCCCTGCCTGGAGAGGAGCAGAGCAGGCTCAGATGGCACCAGGAGCTGGTGCTGGCAGCACAGAGCTGGCCCTGTGCAGAGACCCTGCAGGCTCCCACTCACACTGTCACATCCGGGCTGTGGCTGTGACACTTTGCTCTGGGATGGCTCCTCCTGCAGCCCCTGCCCTGTGCTGGTCAGAGCTCGGCTGTCCCCTCCCTGGCTTCTGCTGTCACCCCATCCTGTGTGGGGACAGGGGAGGTGGGTGAGTGTGACATGGGGTGTTGAAGAAGGACGTTCAGATGGAGAGTGAGGCCTTTCCCACCGTGTAAAGCCATGCTCTGTGCCCACATATCCTTCACCCATTTGTGGGATGCGTGCCTGGCCCCACGCTCCGGCTCTGCTGGCTCCAGGCTGGCCCTGGTCAGAGCTGTCTGGGTCCCAGGCTGCTGGCCTGGCACTGTATTCTCTGCAGAAACCTGATCCTGTCAGAGAAGATATTACAGGGACACAACTGGAATTCCAGGCTTTTCCTGCACCAGACTGTCCCTGGATGAGGTGGCCTGGTCTGACCTCTGCCCACCTCAGCACTGGGCTGGTGCATCTCACTTGTCCCAAGCACCTTGGCCATTGCCTGCTTTTTCTCCCACCTTTGACTCTTCAGCACCTGGAAAAGGGGGACTGGAGGTCCTTGCTGGGGTGTTTCAGATGTTTCAGACCTCCAGGCCTGGCTCCAGGGACACACCTCACCCCTGGGGCAGCTTCAGGCCCTGCCCTCAGGGCTGGACAAGGGTCTTGAGACCAGGATGGGTCAAGAGGCTGCACCGTACCCAGCCCAGGGGGTGAGTGCCACCCCAGTGCCATGGATCCGGGGCATTCCCACCTGCAGCTCCCGCAGGGCCCTCCGCAGTCGGGCCACAGCTGTCCCCTGCTCAGGGAGGCCAGGTCCAGCCAGCAGCTCCGTCCGCAGCCCTCGGATCTCCCTCCTGCGCGCCGCAATCTCCTCCTCGGGGTCCCAGAGTGTGGCACAGATGGTCTTGGCCACCCCCTTCACCCTCTCAGCCAGTCCCAGAGCTGCCAGGATCTCCTCTCTGGAGGTGTCTGGGAGAACAGCAAGCCCTGGGCAGGGGCCACGGGGGGCCACCAGCACAGGGGGTCCCAGTGCGATGGAGATGAGTGGAGCTGGTGTCCAGCTTCCAACGACTGCAGGTGTCCCCGGGCAGCAGCCAGGGACCGAGTGCCAGGTGTGGGGCAGGATGGGGGGAATCCCCTGGGAGGGGACATCCAGAGGGTGTCCCAGTCCCAGGGGCTACCTGGCAGTGACACACAGAGCAGCAGGAAGGTCAGGCTGTTCCCCTCCAGCAGCCGCTCCACGATCCAGGGCAGGCAGACAGCACCAGGTTCCCTGCACTCCCTACATGTGGGGAGAGACACCCCAGAACAGGGCTGGCTCTCAGTGCCAGGCAGGCTGAACCCCAACCCACAGAACCCCAGGGATGATTGGCCACACGTGTCCCCAGCCCGTGTCCCCGAGGAGTGGTGACACCCCCTTGGCTCCCAGCCACAGGCTCCCACTGGGCTCCCTCCTGCTTCCCCTCCAGGAATGGAATTCCTGACCCACAGCAGGCACACGGGTGTGCTGGGGTGGGCACACAGCCCAGCCCTGTACATACAGCCTGGGGCAGGCCCCGGGGGCCCCTGGGGACACCAGGATCCTGAGGGCCGAGCGCTGGTGCCTGCCTCCCTCCAGCTGCCGCTCCACGGTGAGAGTGAAGAGGCTGCCGGCCCTGGGGAGAGGCTGCTGTGGGAGCGGGGCTGCAGCAGAGCCAGCCCCAGCACCCCATGGCCCAGTCCTTCCCAACCCGTGGGATCTGGGCCAATCCCTCACCCCTGCACGGCTGAGCGCCCGTCTGTGAGGGGCTGCTGAGGGAACAACGCCGGGATGGCGCCCAGGCCCCGGGCATAGGCACTGATGGCAGCCTGGGCATCGGGCACGGCCACTTCTGCTGCCTCCTCCACCATCCTGGAAGCAGAGGGAGACAAGCCAAGCGAGGAGGGTGACATCCACCACTGGACTCGCTGAGGAACACCCCTGACCTTGCTGTGGCTGGGCACCATGCTCCCTGCCCAGCCCCACTGCTGGTGTGGGGTACCAGCCCCCAGGAGAATCTGCTCAGCCGTGGGCATCGGGTACCTACAGGCCCAGGGGTGCCACATCCATCACTTGCAGGGCTCGGCCATCGGGACGGAGCAGGTCCCAGGCTTTGTCGTGGGTGCTGACCTGGAATGAGGGGGCTGCATTAGGCACGGGGCAGGAAAAGGGGCTTCAGGCATCCCAGGGGCCCAGACTGCAAGGTGAGGGTTGAAAAGGCTGATTTTGGGGTAACTCCCAGCTTTTCCTGGCACCAGGGAAGGGCAGAGCCCTGGGAACGCCCAAGCCCTGTGTGGAGCTTATCAGATCCCTGGCAGTGTCCCAGAGCCAAAGGGCAGGACCCAGCCCAGTGGTGGGAGCTGGCATCACTCCTGTGCCCATCAAGGCCACACTGGAGGGACCTTCATGCCACAGGGAGCAGTGAGTGGCCCAGAAAGCCCAGAAGAGGTTAGGGAGCTCCCCTGATCCTACCATGCTGCTGGAGCCTGGGAGGGGCTCTGTGGGCAGCTAAGGCTTCCCACATCTGGGCAGTCCTGGAAAGAGGTGAGAACACCTGGGATCCAAAGGTCTCCAGTCCCTGGTCACCCTCTGGATGAGGGGACTGGATGCCAGTCCAGGGCAATATGTGCTCTTGGCACAGCAGGGGCTGGGCAGTGGCAAAGAGGGAATGGGAGCCTCATCCCAGGACATCCTGCCCTGTTTCTGCCCTACCTGGACCAGACTGACCATCTGCAGGCTCTGTGTGTCATCCCCCAAGGCCTCCAGTTCTTGGAAGATGGTGTTGATCACCTGTGGACAAGCTGGGAGCTGTTGGTTCCCAGGACCCGTGGCTGGATCTCACCCCAGCCCGGTGGGATCAGGGTCTGTTGGGTGACCCAGGAGCCCAGCACTGCACAGTTGTGCTGTCCCCTCTCCCTGTGCCTGTCCCCTGTGCCCTCACCTGCCAGATGACACTCTGGAAGGGCAGCTGTGTCCCAGGGCCATGGGGGTCCCACAGCAGCAGGGACATGCTGTACCCAAGGGGAACCAGGGCCAGCTGGGGTCTTGCTAATTCCAGGACCTTCTCCTGGTAGGAGAGACATATCCAGCAGGGCAGGGGCAGCCTGGCACAGCCATGACAGCCACAGCATGGCAAGGCCAGCTTGATGCAGATGGCCCTGGCTCATGTGGTTGGGGACAGGACACAGAGAAGGACTTGGGGCTCTGGGTACCTGTCCTGCATCCAAGTGGAAAACACCATCGACAGTCAGGGAGCTCTCCTGGTGTGAGGGAGGGGGAAAATGTTCAGCTTTCCCCTGTCCCAGCATGTCCAAGGCAAAGGAGGGACTGGGCACACTGGGATGGAGATGGCAGGGGTGGCACAGAGGGCCTGGCATGGGCAGGGGTGAGGAGAGACCCCGTCCCTTCCCCTGCTCTCTGGGAACCCCCAGGAGTTCCCTACAAGGGAGGGGCCCATAGGGGTGTAGGGCAGGATCAGCCCAAGACCTCAGCTCCCATCAGGGCCTCAGGGGTGGCAGGTGCTGGGACAGAGCCCCTGCTCCCCCTGGTTCCCCAGGGACCCTGCATGGCCCTGCCCTGCAGCTCTCACCTGGGGCTCCTTCCCAGCAAAGAGGAGCTGTAGAGGGTCCTTGCTGCTGTCCACACAGCTTTGTCCTGGCCCTGAAAACACCGAGTGTGGGATGGTGTGGGGGGTCACCCCCACCTGTCCCAGCCCTGTCCTGTCCCCCTTGCAGCCTGGAGCTGCATCCCAGGCTTCACATCATTCCCAGACCAGCCTGGCCACTGGTCCCAGTGCCACCACAGCTGTGGCTGCCCCCTGTCCCCTTGTTCCCTGGTGTGGGGGTTCAGGTGAAGCTCTGGCGTGTGCTGAGCTGTACCTGCTGCCTGGTGCAGTCCCAGAGCTGCTCTCACGCTGACGTCCTGCTCAGCCTGTCGGGATGGAGGGGAAGGAGCCACACTCAGCACCACCAGGAGCTGCAGGAGACCCCAGGGTGCTGGGCAGCCCCTGATAGGTCCCTCCAAGCCAGCCTGGGCTCTCCCCCACCCTGACACTCACCTGGTCCATGGCAGCGTGGCAGCAGCCGCCCCTGAGCTGCAGTTTGGCCGGGGCAGGGATGGGGTTACCTGGGGGATCCAGTTCTGCTGCATTATTGATGGATGTGGGCAGAGCCAGACCCAGCCTGGAGGCACCTGCTCCAGGCTGAGCCCTGCTGGCCAAGGAATCAGCGGCAGGGCAGGGAACCTGGAGCCCCTCACAACACTGGGGTGCTCCCAGCTCCAAGAGGGGCATCTCTGCCAGCCATGGCTGGGAGATGAGGGACCTTGGACTGCCATGAAGTGACCACAAACCACAGAATCACTGGAGATGAGTCACAGCAAGAGAGCACAGAAGGAAATGGCAGTGCTGAGGATCCCCACTGCCTGTGGGAATGCAGATGGGGGCCAGGAGAGACAGCCCAGGACAGACCCTGTATGACAGCCCCCTCTTCTGCTTTGGACAGGACCAGGAGCAGCAGATGCACACGTGTCCCTGTGACTGCCTGTTCCCTGTATGGAATGAGACCAATGCCCCTGCCCACCTGGACACAGATGGACCAGGCAGCACTGGGGGCTCCATCAGGGGCAGGACAGGTCACATGGCAGGGACAACAGGGGCATGTTGGGGCTTGGGGAGTTGGAGGTGGCCAGAAGGAAAACCCCTTGGCAGGGTGGAGCCCTGGGACAGAGCAGGGCACAGGGCTTTGAGGGGTTCCCCAGCAGGTGGCTGGGCAAAGCCCCAGTGGGATAAAGCAGGGGGAATGCCCTGCTCCACAGGGGAGCCCAGACTGGGGATTCCAGGAGCATCCCCAGTCCTCCCCTCAGCAGCCCTTGGGGGTCCTGTGAGCCTTCCCAGGGAGCTCTGTGGGAATGGTCACACATCCCCTCACGCTCTGTGGCAGGGCCTGGCCACAGGGATGGCCCTGTGTGGTGCTCCTAAGGGATAGCAAAGCTCCTGGAGATTCAGGAGACAGGGATTTCTCCTTCCTCATCCATCAGCCAGCAGCTGCTGCTCCCTGTTCCACACCCAGGCAGCCCAGCATTCCCAGGGTGCAGGGGCACCATGCTGTACACCCTGGTTAACACCAGCAGAGCTGAGCCTTCCCCACACCCTCAGCCACCAGCCACCCTCCCAGAGCCCAGGGCAGGGCTGAGCCTCCCCTCGGGCTGCTCAGGGCTCAGCCCCACAGCCCCTCCACACACCCTGGATGTGCAGCAGAGCCCGAGCCCATCAGGATCCACCCCATGTCCTGTTCAGCTCTCCAGCTCCAGCCCTGGCCCTTCCCACTCTGTTTTCCCCCAGCCCCAGCCAGCCCAGGCTGTGTTTGCCTGCAGGTCATGTGTACCTGTGCCCAAACAGAGAGAGGGAGGCACACAGGAAACACCCAGGCACAGAATTTAATGTCTTTAATGCAGGACAGGCCCTGGGGAGGAAGAGCAGGGCTCTGCCAGGTGAGCCTGCCCACCTGGCACCAGCCCCTTCTTTGTGCAAGGACACGGAGTGAGAGGACAAGGGAATGGCTTCCCACTGCCAGAGGGCAGGGCTAGATGGATACTGGGAAGGAATTCTTCCCTGTGAGGGTGGGGAGGCCCTGGCACAGGCTGCCCAGAAAAGCTGTGGTGGCTCCATCCCTGGAAGTGTCCAACGCCAGGTTGGACAGGGCTTGGAGAAACCTGGGCTAGTGGAAGGTGTCCCTGCCCATGGCAGGGGCTGTGATGAGATGAGCTTTAAGGTCCCTTTCAATTGAAACTACCCTGTGATTCTGTGATTCTTCCCCATCCCCATTTTCCCATGCCTGTCTTTTCCCCACCCACCTCCTTCCTCTGAATACTCCCCAGAGTATTCTGCATTCCTGGGCTCTCGCTCAACATCCCATAATCCATTTTCTCCTTACTATGAGATATTCTCTGAATAACCCAGAATAAACCCATTTTTCTCTTATCACTTAAAAAGTTTCTGGTTAAACCTCCTCAAGGTCCCACTTGGACTCACCCACCAGTGCCTGAGGTTGAGGTACAAGGAGCTGCTCTAGCTCACTGGCATTTGTGTGCAGGGGAGTTTAATTTAGTAATTTTCCTCTTTTGTGGTTTTTTTGGTTTTTCTCACAGGCTGAAGAACAGGCAGGCAGCATCCTGCCAAACCAGCCCTCCTGGCCCGGCCACAGCCTCAGCTGAGGAGAGGCAGGATCAGCACAGGGGACATGGGGGCTCCAAGGATGGGCTGAAGGGCGGAGGGGGGCTCTGGGCAGGGACCAGCAGAGCCCAGCAAGGCTTGGGGCATCTGAGTGCTACCAATACGAGCACGATGGAGCTGAGCTCCTCTTGTGCAGGGCAGGTGACAAGGCAGGGACAGTGGGTCTCAGGGTCTTCATTCCCTGAGATTCTCCTCGGGGTTGCTGTTCCCTGAGGTAATCAGGTTTTTCATCTTCTCTTTGCCCTGAGTGTTTCACACCGAAGGCAGAGACGACAAACTGAGTCCCCAGTGCCTGTTCCAAGGTTGTTTATTCTTCATTATCTCAGTTCTGTCTCAGCTCTGCAGGGCATCCCCAGCAGAGCAGGACATGCGAGGACTGGGCGGGTCAGAGGGTCCTGGACCCTTTGTACCATTTCCCTGATCCAGCCACCGTCCAAAATGCACTTTTTATTTACAGAATTTTACCAATGCCTACTACCTATGCTAACATGGCATTTCTACCCTAAACCAATCTCTAAAATCCAACTCAGCAAAAGATGGGGGACGAGAGCAAGAACAAGGAGCACAGGGGCCACTCCCCAATTCCTCCATCTTGTCTCTTCAACCCCATATACTAAAAATCCCAGATTCTACATTTACATTCTATGATCAACTAAATACTACTTATTTTGAATTCTCTCAGCTTGTGATTCTTCATACACTGTGGGCATTCACTGCCATGGCAGGGATCAGAGGCAGTGTCCTCCTGGGCTCTGTGTGAGGCTCTGACCCCCCTGTACAGATCCCAGACCCCCTGTCCGGTCTGCAAACCCTCCAGGGTGGCCAGAGGGATGTTCTAGACTCCGAAAAGTGGGGACGTGTTGGGGCTTAGGCAGTTGGAGTCAGCCACAGGGAGATCCCCTGCAGGAGGGTGTGGCTCTGGGTCAGAGCATGGCACAGGGCTTGAGGTGAGAGGTGCCCCAAAACTCAGCTGGGCACAGCGAGAGCGGGATAACCCTGTGGACAGCCCTGCTCCAGCAGGGAGCCCAGACTGGGGACACCCAGAGCCCCCCAGCAGAACGGGGACCTGGGGCTGTCCCACGGAGCCCCTGTGGGGCAGCACTGGTGGGGAGGGCCCCGGTGCCCCTCAGCCCCTGTGGCAGGGCCTGGTCCTGACCAGCCAGACAGCCCCAGCCCCAGCAAGCAGGGCCAGGCCCACGCAGAGCGGGGCCACCACAGCAGCGGGGTCACAGCGCAGCACCGACGCTGGCACCTGCGCCACGGGCCAGCCCCGGTACTGCTCTGGAGAGTGGCACCTGTAGTCCCCGGGCCAGCCCTGCCCCAGGTGCCCCGTGGCTGCCAGAGCCTGCAGCCCCCCGGCCCCCGAGCAAGAGCAGCTGAAGGGGTTGTCAGCCATGGCCACGTCCTGCAGGCGCCCCAGGAGCTTCACCTGGTCCCTGGGCAGCTCCGAGATGGAGTTGTTGTCCAGGTGAAGGGTGTCCAGCTTGGGGTAGCTCCTGATGGGGGGGATGGCCTGCAGCAGGTTTTGGTTCAGGAAGAGCTTCTTCAGGGAGCTGAGGGAGATGTCTACAGCATGGAGGTGGTTGTGGCTCATGTCCAGCACCTCGAGGCTGGGAGGCAGCGGTGTGGGCACTTCATCCAAGCCGGTGCTGGACAGGTTAAAGTGTCGGAGGGATGCTGGCCACTGGCAGGAGGAGGATGGCTCTGCTGTGAGCTTGTTGTGGCTGAGATCGAGGTGCCTGAGCCCCGGCAGCAGCTCCACGCCCTCACACACACCGTGGTAGGAGCTCAGGTTGTTGTGGTGCAGACTGAGGTTCTGGAGCTGAGGGAAAGCGCCCTGGCAGAAGGCAGGGCTGAGGCTGCCATCGCTGAGGCTGTTCTGTGCCAGGTTCAGGGAGCGCAGAGCTCTGAACACCCTCCCGATGGCACAGGGCAGGCTGGTGACACGGGAACCGGTGACAGCCAGCTCCTCCAGGGCCTCCAGCCACGTGCTCAGGCTGGAGAAGGCCCTTTCCTGGCCCGTCAGGGGCGCAGAGGTCACGTTGTGGAAGCTCAGGGACAGGATGGGCAAGTTCTGGCCATCCATGTCACTCCAGTCACCTGTGCCCTGGAAAATGCAGCTCTCAAAGGCCAGCTCCCGCACATGGGTGTAGGAGAAGAACCTCAGCACACGGGCGAGGAGTATCTCAGGCACCAGCACATTTCCAATAATTATTTTCTGGACCACCAGGGAGTCCAGAGTGTCAATGACAGAGGGGTCCAGGTTTGTGATGGGGAAGGCGATGTATTTCTCCACATCCCCTCCCTGAAACTCCACCACCGTTGCTGCGAGGCACTGGATGATGCTGCCAGCCGTCTCCTCAGACAGGTTGTAGCACACACAGTGCTCCTGGGTGCGGTTGAAGAAGCACCTGCTCCTTCTGCCTTCTGCAGCCAGCAGCCCCAGCCCCAGCAGCACAGCCACACTCATGGAGAACAGCCTCAAAACTGGGGGAGAGAAGGGGGATGGCAGCTGAGGGGACCGCTGAGACCCAGACTGGAGGGGTGGCTCAGGCAGGTTCAGCCCTGCCCTGGGGACAGGGCACTGCCCTCGTCCCTCCTGCGCCTGCCCAGCCCCTGAGCTGCGACTCGGGCAGTGAAACACCCCTGAGCTGCACCTGCGGCACCCTTCCCTGAGCCGGGAGCCTCCCTAGCTCTGCGCTGTCCTGCCTGATCTGCCTTGCTGCAGGCCCCCTCCTGAACGACCAGGAAACGCCCGGAGGAACTACACAGACAGTGAAGCCACAGGGATCGGTCTGACCAGGGAAAGAGCCCCAGCTCTGTTTGTTCCTCTGTAATCTGGGGCAGGAAATTGCAACAGAGGGCTTCATGTTTTCTCCTTCCTCACCCAGCAATTTGATTTATCACCATCCCCCAAAGGGGTGGTAGAAAATGACCCCTGCAGGTCTGAACACACCCCTGTCAGCACCAGAAGCTGGTCAGCCACCAGAGTCTGATCTCTGATCACCAGATCGCAAAAGAAGGAGCCAGCAAAGATTAAAGGCTTCTAAAAATGTGCAGCCTCAGCTCAAAGGGGGTCTTTGGGGGACTCCCGTCCAGCCTCCTGCTCTGAGCAATTCTGTTGCCGGCACCAGCTCCGATCAGCCACAGCTTTCCTTGGCCCCATCCCAAAGCCCAGCGAGGATGGAGCTCTCCCTCCCCGCTGTCCTTGCCGTGGCGGGGCTGCCACCCTCCCCTCCCGAGGCGCAGCACCTGCCCCGGCGCCCCTCGCTGCAGTGGCAGCGGCAGCGCGGCTCTGTTCCGTGACTCACCGGGCAACTCACACCGAAACCTTCCCTTGGCCATCTCTGCTTCCTCCAGCTGCTGCCAAATCCCGGCTGAGGCGCCAGAGGCTCCAACTGCTCAGCTCCGTCCGGCACCCGGTCCTGCCCAGCCCGCCGCCGGCCGAGCCCGCGGTGCTCCAGCTGTGCTCCAGCTGTGCTCCAGCTGTGCTCCAGCTGCCGCCGGCGCTGCTGCCACTGGCGCTGCCCGCCTCGGGTCCCCACGCCCGGGCTGGACTCACACCTCGTGCTCTCTCCCGGGCACAGCCCTCGCTCCCGCTGTGACTTCCTGAACTGCACGGAGCCACCCCAATCGCTTCTGCTTGGTTTCCCTGTGGCTGCGGGCTGGGAAAGGCTGCGGTCGGAGTGCCAGCCTGCTCACTTTCCCGGGAAGGGTGACGGAACAGGTTCCCCAAACGCACTCTTGGGACCAGCCCTTGCAGGTGCTCTGGTACTGCTGTGCCTCAAGGCTCACCGGGTGCTGAGCACCCTGCAGGAGGGTACAGGACCCTCACACTGGCATCCAGAGCATGCCCAGCTGCCTGTGTGCCATGCAGGATGGGGATGGCACAATCCCCACCATTGCCCAGGCAGCCCGAAGCTGCAGAGGGCACTCCTCGCCCAGAAGGAGCCACAAGTGTTCCAGAAACTGCTGGATATGGCACTGAGTGCTCTGTCTGGCTGATAGAGTGGGCAAAGGTTGAACTCGATGATCTTGGAGATCTTTTCTAACCTAACGGGTTCTGTGATTCTGTGATCTCTCAGGGTTTTTTTTCCTTTGCCAGAGGTTTCTCTGCCTATGTTGGATTGAGAGGGGGCTTCAGAAAGGTGATGAAGCTGCATGGCTGGACAATGCAACTCCCAGACTGCTGTTGTTAATGTGGCACTACACACTGGTGCCACAGCTGGGGTGGGGTCCCTTGCTCTCTGGGACTCTTGTGCAGAGGTCCTTAGCAATTCCATGATTCCTCTTCTACATCCTCGGGTTGCATGAAATTCCTCAGCACGAAGGACATGGAGCTGCTGGGGCAAGTCCAGAAGAGCCCACAGAACTGCTCCAGGGCTGGAGCCCCTCTGCTGTGCAGACAGGCTGGGAGATGGGGCTGCTCAGCTGGAGAAGGCTCAGGGGAGGCCTTTGAACCTCTTCCAGTGCCCAAAGGGAGTCCAGGAGAGGGACTTTGGACAAGGGTCTGGAGTGACAGGACACAGGGAATGGCTTCCCACTGCCAGAGATCAGGGTTAGGTGGGATATTGGGAAGAAATTCCCCCCATGTGAGGATGGGGAGGCACAGACTGCCCAGAGGAGCTGTGGCTGCCCCAACCCTGGCAGTGTCCAAGGCCGGGTTGCACAAGGCTTGGAGCAGCCTGGGATGGTGGAAGGTGCCCCTGCCCATGGTGGAGGGGTTGGAACGGGATGAGCTTTAAGGTCTCTTCCCATTCAAATGGGTCTGGAATCCCATGAAACTGCTGCTGAGTGCGTGATGGAAAAGTCACAGCTGCCCCCTGAGCTCTCCTCCCGGCCCCTTCTGACGAGCCCGGACCTCTGCCCGGGCCGGTACCTTTAATTCCTGCCCCCAGCTGCAAATTCCCCAAACACCTCCCTGGGGAAGCACCAGCTCCTCTGCCCCTCGGTCCCCCTCACCACGGGGAAGGTCCTGGGGCACCGAGGCCGCCTTGTTTCATATTTCTGCTGAATCTTTGGGGGCTTTTTTTGCCCTCAGCAAAACCAGCACCCATCCCTGCGGGCGCNGCCCGCCCGGGGGAGCGCTTTGCATCTCCGCGCTTTAACCGCGGGGTTTCTGCCGTGAATTCCCCGTTTCTTCAACAATCCCCCACTGCTTGGGTTTTCCAAGGTCTCGCCTACGTCTCAGCCTGGAGAAAAGGAGGCTGAGGGGGAATTTCTGGCTCTGCACACATCCCTGACAGGAGTGGACAGCCGGGGGGGTGTCGGGCTGTGCTCCCAGGGGACAGGAGGAGAGGGAACGGCCTCAGGCTGGGCCAGGGCAGGTTTAGGTTGGATATGAAGGACAATTTCTTCATCAGAAGGGTGGTCAGGCCTTGGGACAGGCGGCGGTGGAGTCACTACTCCTGGGGGTGTTTTCCAAAAACAAGTATATGGGACACTTGAGGCGCGGCTTGATGGCCGTGGTGGTGCTCATTTGAAGGCTGGAGTCGATGATCTTGCAGGGCTTTTCCAGCCCTAATGATCTGATGATCCCGTGAAATCCAGCCTGGGGTCCCTCCAGCTGCTCCTCGGGCCTCTGTCCCGTGTCCCTGCCCATTATCCCAGCAGTGGCTTCGCTTTCTCTGTGCCCGGCCCTCAGCCCCAGCTGCGGGTGCATCCCTGCCCGGGCATCCCTCCAGGCTCGCACAGGGGGAAGGGGCAGCTCCTCCCTG
>VXBR01007664.1:0-20687 GCA_013400215.1 Cisticola juncidis | reverse complement strand
CCCGCCCGCTCTGCGCGCCCGCCAGGTGCCGCCGCGCCTCCAGCATGGCCCGGCAGCCGCCTCCGAGCCGTGTCCCGTCGCCTCCTCTCCTCCCCCTCTTTCTCCTCTCTGCCTTCCTCCTCCTCCTCCTCCTCCTCCTGCCCTGCCCGCGCGGCTCCCGGGGGCGGGTACGCTGGACACTCCCCTGCCTCGCCCCGCCCGTGGCCGCGCCCCCGCGATGCGGGGAGTGCGGGACGGAGCTCCTTCACGGAGCCGGGACCCCGCGATGTGCACGGTGCGGGATGGACCTCCCGCACAGCACTGGGACCCGCGGCCCCCTACTGATTCCGGAGGTGCTTCCGCAGCGCTCCCGTGTGTGTGGACGGCGGGAGCTGGTCTGCGCGACTGGGATTCCTCTCCCGCAGAAAATCTCGTGTCCTGGGCTAGTTTGGTTTTGGGTGGGTATCTGTCCTCGTCTATCAGGGAGCAGACGCTGTTCACGAAAGTGTTTTACCCTCCGCGGAGGAATTTTGCCCTTCACAAACTTCTGTTTGTAGGTGCTGTCCCTGAGCTCTGCCGAGTGCTGCCTCGGCTTAAAGTCCCTCGTGAACATCCACACAGGGAACTCACGCGGAATCACAGGATTATGGCATGGCTTGGGTTGGAAGGGCTTGGCTTGGGTTGGAAGGCTCCCCATATCCCAACCCCCACGCCATGAGCAGGATCACCTTCCACCAGACCTGGAAGTCTGTTCTTCCCTCCCTCCTCACGTACGATGTCATCCTGCCCGAAACTGGAAGGAACTCAAAGCAAGAATGAAAGATGGGGCGATATTTCAGAAGCAGCCCAAGGCAGAGGGTAGGGAGGTCTCACGTCCGACCACTACACACTTTTTTTTTCTTCTTTTTTTTTTTTTTTTTTTCTTTTTTTTTTTTTTTTTTTTTCCTCTTTTTCTTTTTTTTTCCCATCTCTTTTCCCTACCTGGGTATATAGAGTCATGAGAGTGAAAAAGTACTAATTGTTTAGTGAGCTCAAAAGGCTCTCCAGAAAATTTATGTCTGTAAGTCGCATCCTCTCTACATGCTTTCATGGTGAAAGACCACATATAAATATTATATTAAGCTTTAATGTACTTGCCGAGTGAGAAGGATGCACTGAACAGCATTAAGCTGTTGAAAAACATTTCTGCAGGTACAACCCGAAAGTCCGGGCTGCTTGCATGACAACAAGAAGAGTCATCTTGAAATTAGGAGCGGAAACGACTCGTTAAGTCGTCTGAACTCTTGGTTACTTTGGCTGGCACGTCGCAGTAGTTACAGCATTTCATTTTGCAAGCCCTTTGTCTGCCACTAAATTCTGCCAGTGACAGGGTGACAGCCCTTGCCTAAAGCTCTGGTTTTACATCCGAGCTTGCAATTAATCACATTTTTCTTTGACACTGGAAGTGTTTTGGTTTGAACACCTTACATTGTCAGCAAAGACTTGAAAGGAAGAGGCTTTTTTGAGCTGGGTGAACTACAAAATTAACAGAAACGGTGCAGCTTGATAAAGAGCATTTGACACCCATAATCCCATGGCTTTTTCTGCTTGCATACAGCTCAGTGGTGCCCACACCAGGTGTGCACTTCATCCATCACAGCAGGGCAAAACCTCCTGATGGCACTCAGCCAGCAGTGGTGGGGAGGCACAGAGATATCCAGCAGATTAGGGCAGATAAACAAAACAAAACAAAACAAAACAAAACAAAACAAAACAAAACAGCCAACCAAAACAAACAAACAAACAAACAAACAAACAAAAACCAACAAAAAACAAAAAAACAAAACAAAACAAACAAACAAACAAAAAAACCCAAAACAATCTCCCAACATTAATTAAGCCCACTCTAGCAGAAAAGATGTGTTATCCTGAGCTGTAGTCCGATGTAATGCTCTGGACACTTGGGAGCTTGGTAGCATCCACCAAAACTTTTTCCTGTCCCCACTATAACATGCACTAGCACAACTCACCTGGCAGCACTCAGGTGTGCTACAGCCACGCCTTCAGTAAGCTACACAGGTATCCCTGCGATTGCATCACCACTCTACAGCAACTTGGATTTTATGTATCAGTCTCCACGCCAGAGATCTCCCTGAAGAACTACTGCCAGGAAAGAAAATATTTCTCTTTCTTCCCAAGGATTGCTTTGCTGTTGCAGAGATAGTGGATATATAGGAATATAGGAATATAGGAATACTTAACAAAGCTTCTGATATTAATGCATCATTTCTCTACAGTGGTGCTAATTTTACTCTTCTTATCTCTGTTTTACAACCAAGAATCCAACTGTCACAATTACAAGGCAAGCTGCACTGTAGCAGCACTGTGGCAGCCCAGCATGCCTGCACCCCCAAGTGGCAGCCTTGCCTGTGTTTTTTGTTTGGTTTGGTTTGGTCTTTTTGTGTTTGCTTTTTCTTGAGGGAATAATCTCGTAATGCAGCCCCTTTATTTTCCCAATTAGGATAAATCTAAAGGGACTAACTACACTCAGTACCTGGAGGCCTTTTCCCACTGAGAGCCTGTGACTAGCAGCTGATTAAAATTGCACAGAAATAACTTCTTCAAAGCCAGGCATTGTTTATTCAGCCAAAAGGGATGAAACAGCAAAAGGCTTTTCTGCCTGGTTCTTACCTAAAGTGCAATACCTTCTTGTTTTTAGGTTCTCAGTAAGTTTTATTCAATAAAACCTATCTTCCTACCTCAGAATAATCAGACATTTTTGCTGCCCCACTCTGCTGAGCTCCTGTGCTGCTTCCTCCTTCTTGCTCCCCTGTGTTTTGGGGATGACCCAAGACTGGGGCATGCTACAGGAGTCCCTTCATCCAGCACCTTCCTTCTACTCCAGTTTCTCTCCTTAGCACAGGGCAACACAACTCCAGCTCAGCACTGTGAGGCTGGCTCCGTGGTGCAGACTGTTCCTTCCAAACCAAAGGGAGCAATAACCTCCATATAGGTGCTCTTAAGATGGATTTTCTAAAGACAGCCTATGCTGTTTACTGCTCCAGCCTGGGTTTCACCCAGGAGTTCCTTTGTTGTTGTGCTGCAGGGTCACACAATGACTGCTGTCATTGGTGTTGTTGTGGTTGCAGCATCTCGTAGCGCTTCTCTCCTACAGTGACCTGTCCTTGACCTCACCTTCTCGATGAAGATTCTAACTTGACGTCCTTCAGTGTCCTCCAAGGTTCAGAAATTATTCATTTTTGCCATTTTTTTTTTCTTGAAGCAGATGCCTTGTTGACAGCAGGAAAACCTGCTTTCTGATTCTGTAAGTATAGGTATGCAAACATCAATTTTATGATGGAAACCCTAGGACCTTCAGGACATCCTGAAGGTTCTCTTTTCCTTTTTCAAGTTACATATTTGCAAATCCTTACTGTCTTCACAATAGTGAAGGCACTTTGCTGAAATATGGGCAAACTGGAACTGGGATGTCACAAGCCATTGGAGCTCAAGCTGACATTCTACCTTTTATATCAATATTAATATATATACACAATATATAACATCACATTTTTGTATTTGTATTTTGATATTTACCCCTAAGGCAAAACTCTTCTTTCTGTCATGTGGACTCGTTATATGCTTTGTGGTTTGGAATTTAAGAGAGAAATGGGCTCAAGAACTGCCATATATTAATCCTTAATATTTCTATCTTCCTTTTTCTGCCACCCATAGAACTCAAAGACTACTTTTAACTTTCCAGACTGTTCCTACACTTCAGGATAATTCCTGCTTAATTTTACTTTGCTGCATTCTAAAACCCAAATATATATTTTATTTGTTTACCAATCACTCAGGATCAACAACTCTATTGCATCCAATTTTTTTAATGTTCTTCCTTACAAATGATCAAATCTGACAGGATTTTCTGCCTAATAGAATTGCCAGTCAGGGACTGTAGAGACTGCCTGTATCTGCAACATCCCTCCTTCACGTTGAGGATTTCTGTAGACATTCTGGAGCAGAAGGGGTAGAGTGGAGCGACAAATCAACTGCTGACTTTCCAAGGGGAAAAAAGAAAATAAAAAACCCAAAACATTTTCAACAGAGAAAGAGCTAATTCATGTCTGGTAATGTTCCCACTGTTTACCTCCATCTTACTTTCATTAGTAGCTTACATTTCCTGCATTATTTCCTGTCTTGCCTCAAATGTTCCAATTAATCATTTGAAGTTCTGTAGTACATTAAACAGGAAAAAAAAAGAAATTATAGTCTGTAGAAATGTAGGCAGCCATGCTGTCCTTAGATAAAGACCCATCAGTAACGGGATAGCAAGTCTTAATGTATAAGATGAAGATGATTTTGGCATAAGGGAAAAATAATATTAATGTTTAGCAGTGACATCAGGTCTAAAATTTGTTGCACAAAAGGTGAACCAAGTTACTCCCACTCATGCTGCAGCAGTAGGAGAGCAAGAGCTGATCCTTCTTGTTTGCCAGTCTCTTGCCAATTTTAGATGTCATCCAGACAACACGAGTATAACCTGCCAATTACCCTATAACACCTTTAGGGTATCTTGGATACTGGCTTTGTGGAGGAGATTAGTTTTATCACCAGATCCCATCACAGCACCCGCCAGATCAGAACTTCCTTAGAGCCAGAGACCAGGACAGTCTCAAACTGCACAAGCACAAATTATATTGCCACCTTTGTTATAATTAGGGCTATAAAAAGCCTCTGCTGCACGGAGCAGAACTTTCCATTTTTTTTCTTTTTCTTCTTTCCTTTTTTTTTCCCCTAATATATGTACTTTGTTCTTCAGGGATTTGTCAGACACTGTTCACCATATCTGGCTGCTCTGATTCTGCAAGTCATCTCTATGTGTTTGAATCAAGAAAAGAGATAATGCATCTATCTGTCACCACCACAGCAATGCCACCAGAATTATTCCTGGGGTTGACACTGCCTCTATAAAAAGGGAACAGTTGGTTCTTTTATCTCTTCCCAAGCACAGCCTGATCCCTTACTTCTTGAACATGTGAGGTTTGCCATTAAGTCAACGTGTGTTTTGTGGAAGATCCTGCTTTCCTCAAACCTTTCTGGTGCAAAAGCATTGTCATGTAATGCTCCATCACAAGAAAGAGGGGGAATTAGCTGTGCAACACAGGAAAACATTCAGACTTCATTAAAAAAAAAAAAAAAAANAAATTGAGATTTTAATAAAAAAAAAAAAAAAAAAAAAAAAAAAAGGCTTTTTCTTTCAATCTTTTTCAGCGTAGGTTTTTTTTTTTTCCTTTTTGACTATTTATAGGAAGGAAGCAAAAAATTAACACCCTAGTTGGGTTTTAGTTCTTTTACTTTGGAAACAAACTCTTATTTTACTGCCTATAGAGGATAGTATTAAATAATCCTGTCTAAATGCCTGAGTATGTTTTAAAATTAATCCTTTGCCTTCAAAAATGTGAACATAGGAAGTACCCAAAGGCATAGCTGAGAAGAGCAGTGCACAGGTTAAGGTGTAGGCCCAGCCAGTGACATGAGGCATTCTTATGTTTCATTCTGTAAACATTCTGCACAACCCTGCAGCTGAGAAACTGACTAATTTCAGTTGGGATTATTCCCTGTCTGCTTGTGAAAAGAATTTGGATTCATGGCAGTTATTCCAGCTGGACTATGGTGTGTGGGAACTGAGTGCTGGTGCACATGTGCCTGTTCAATGGCTCCGCAGACAATTCAGCACCAGTGCCATGTGGTTCTGGCACTCTCTACAGATATCAGAAAGTCCTGAGTTAGAGATTAATGTCACTCCTCTGACTGAGGAGTCACAGATAAGGTAAAAAAAGCAAAGTTCTGCCCTGATGAAGTGACACTTGCAGCAAGCTGCAGAGAGTAGGTTATAGAATCATAGAAGCATGGAATAGTTTATGTTGGAAAGGACCTTTAATGTCACCCAGTGCCACCCCATGCTGTGAGCAGGGACACCTTCCACTGTCCCAGGCTGCTCCAAGCCTTGTCCAACCTGGCCTTGGATACTGCCTGGGACCCAGGAAGGGCTACAGCTTCTTTGGGCACCCCATACCAAGGCCTCCCCACTGTCACAGGGAACAGTTCCTTCCTTTGCATCTAAACCTACTCTCTGAGAGTTTGAGAAAGTCTTCTGACACGGGAGCACATTTCTGCTCAGGATCCTGCCCCAGCTGGTGGTGCTGTGAGATGGTTGTTCCCAGAAAAACTCAGAGGACTGTAGGGTACCTGCATTTCTGAGAGGCTGATGGGTGCTCAAAGCATCCATGTGAGGGGTGCTGCTTCACCCCTTGCTTTGCTGTCTAAACATTTTTAAAATGCCATCCCATTCCATAGTGAGGAGGACTCTGACTGGCACCTCCTCAGATACGACATTCCCATGCCCTTGGTGGCCTGTACACTTCTTCCAGCTTCAAATACATGTACTTAAAGGAAATCAGTCAGTAGAAGAGAAACTATCTGACTGAACAGCCCTCAGTTCCTTACAAAACCAAGCCAACACACACCTCTCTACTTCTCAAGTTTATCTCTCTCCAGTGGCCCACAGCTCCTAATTTTGCACCTGCACAGTGTTTGCTTTGCACTAGTATAGCTCATTTTGCCCCCAATCTCTGGATTGTTTCTGCTCCCTTTTGCAAGAAAGCCAAATCACCAACATTAATGGGAGCTTTGGGTCATTTACACTCTTCTACACAGCTGCTCAGGGAAAGGAGTCCAACAGCTCTTTGAGATCTCCAACAAAGCTGACCTTGTCTCTCATGCCTCAATATCAGAAACTATTTGCATCCTGAGTCCTTGAAGGAACATCTCTGAAGTGCAGCCCAGTGATCCAGGTGGGCTGAAGGTGGAAGGATTCCCTCTCATGCAGTACATATTTTAGCCTCAGAAATCTGTGTTCCCTGTTTTGGCCAACACTTGACCAAATCAAGCTGAATTTCTACAAAGCACACAAGCGCTGTGCTAGACAAAAGCTGCTAAAATTCCAAGCACAGCTCTTCAGAAGCTACCTTAAATTTGTAACAGCCAAGGTACTGCTTTGGTTTTAGTGCTGAAGCTGCTGTTTTGCAAAGTTAAATGTGTTGCACCAAAGTCTTTATCTTACTGTTATTATACTAGAGTTTCAAGGAGAACACCATGAATGAACTTCGTGAAAGAGTTTCATTTCAGACACCTAAAAACATATTTTTATGTTAGCAAGTATATGCTTCAACCATTTAAACTCTAAGGAGTTTTTACAGTGTCAGAGGTTGTGTACTTTTGTAAATCTTTGCAATAAATAACGACAGGTTTTTTTGTTTAGATTTTTTCTGTGTGTTTATTTTATTGTGGGGGAGAAAACAAGATTTGAAACATAATTTTAGAAATTACTTTGTCTTACTTTCAGTGCTCATATTTCACAGTTTCTTTTAACAGCTCTTTCACCCAGAATTTCAGAACTCAAAGGAGGAACCATTAAATCACTATAAAGTATTTAAGGGCATGGTGACACCTGCATTTCAGGTGTTTAACTGCAGACTTTGCCAAAGATCTTGTGATTTCA
The DNA here is from genome assembly GCA_013400215.1 of Cisticola juncidis. NCBI lineage: Eukaryota > Metazoa > Chordata > Aves > Passeriformes > Cisticolidae > Cisticola > Cisticola juncidis. Next base: position 13,165 of record VXBR01007664.1, on the reverse strand, counting down.
AAGTCAGACAATATTATTAGAGCCAAAAGACTTTTTGTTCTCAGTCTCTTGTGTTGGGATGCATTTCAAATCAACATCATATGTGCATGAAAAATTTCAATTATTAGTTCTGTATCAATCAAGTAGACAACTAATCAACATGGTTTCTTCTGATATCTGGCAGTCCAGTGTGACAGTTTGTAGATAATTCATGTTAGAATTTGACAATGTAAGAGGTTTTAGAAGTAATTCTATGCCACTGCAGTGAGTTGGTGGAGCCATCCTTTCTCAATGACAAAGTTTTTTTGCCATAGAAAGTTATTCTTAAATGGTTTTGGGTTGGTTGGCTTTTTTTTTTAGTTGGTTCGTTAGTTTTGTTGTTCTTGGTGTTATCTGCTTCAGGTTAAGAGCTAGAAATGTCTCTTCTAAATTGATATTCATCACATATCCACAAAAAAATAAAAGAGAAAAAAAAAAAAAGGGTTGAGGGAAGGAGATGTGCTAGTTTGCTAGTTTCAGTTACATTTCTGAAAGGTAATATTTTTCATGACTGGCAGAATATTTTTCCCCAAGATGAAAAAGGGCATACTCATCTAAAGAAGATACAATAATCCTCCTTTTTTTCAGATTGTTAATGGTACAGCAGACAGAAAACTTGCTTGACACAAGATGCTGAAATTTTGACCTGCACTCTGACTCAAGCAGTACAGGTGCTTCACCTGGCTCTCTGGTACATCAGTTAAATATCTGGACTATTTCTTTCTCCTCAGGGACTCTACTTTTCCAATAAGTGCTCTGGTTCTCATTATAATTTTGAGAAATCATCATTTTATCTCATTTGATTTCATCTCGATTGACAATCAGAGCAGATTTTCCGGGCAGCTGCTGAACAGGCTGGGGTGCAGCAGCGTCAGCTCCTTCTCCAGGGAATTTTCAGCTTAAAACTAGAGCCAAAACCAAAAGTTTTGTGGAGGAACAAAGTGAATGGGAAAGAGTAAAAGTAAACATGACTTTTTGTGACAAAGTCAGATCTGTGAACACAATTCTCTTTCTCTTACTAATTGTGTAGGATATAGGTCTGGGGAAATAAAAAGTTCTAGGATGATTTGGATTGTCTGAGTTAAAATCTCTTTTAGCCTTCAAACTGACATTTGTGTTCTCACATGAGGATTGTGCAAGCCCCAGAGAACCAAAAATATAATCTCTATTTTTGGGGGGCAGTTCAAAATCAGGATGTCTCTCTGTGGAGGAGTAGGGTGCTACAGTACTGCTTTAGCAACTAATTTTATTAGTACAACAGTAGTAACAACCACTACCCTAAAAACCACTGCCAACAAGAATAAAACCAACAAAACATTATTATTATCATTACTATAATTATTGTTATTATTCCTGTAATAGAAATGAAGAAACTCAGAGACCCAACATGTATTTAGTAAAGGAATGTAGAACAGACAATGTTTATAATACCATTTTCATGGGGCACACTGGCCTATAATTCAACAGAATTTACAATACATTATAACTACATATTTTTAACAATGTAGACAAATCCTTATAGTATTGAATTATATAAGTAGGCACATAATATTTTCCTTTTTTGTTAGGTTTGTACATTTTTCTGTCCGTTTATTCCTTTCACATATCCTGAACTGCTGCCTGATTTGTGGTTCTGTCACATATAAAACTTCATTGCTTAAAATTGTGAGTTTTGTCTCTTAAGCAAGAACATTTTAGAGGGCCATTTTCATTACACGTCTCTCAATCTGAAAAATCTTCTCATTTAAATATTTTCTTTATGATAAAATATGTTTCTTTATATGCTTAGTTCTTAAATGTACTCAAGAATTATAATTTTCACAAAGGTAGCTTTTTTCTTTCAGCTTTTTTGGTTCTAGTCAGCTAAATATGAAAGATTAATTACTGCTGTAAAATTCAGTTATAAATTATGTATAGCTATAACATGGAAGTTTATTACTTGTCAAGTTTTTTGGGTTTTCTTTGATTTGGCTTTTTTTGTTTTGTTTTTAATAAACCGTCAAAATATTTCAGGATCTTCCAGAGTAGGAAAATCCAGTAAATTCATTCACCAGAACTGTAATGGGGTATAAAATCTATTAAGTAGTAAGGATTTGTAGCTTTAGTAATTAAATTAGCAATATTGGAGCACTACAGCTGGAGAAGAACAAAATTAATGCTCAAATCTTTTCTTTTTGTGGTGGGGATGGAAGAGGAGAAAAAAAGGCAGAAGCTGATAAGAGCAGCCAAAAATATTTTTCACAAGAAATTTTTTTCATTAAACTTTGGAAATTCAGCTTTTCAACCATACATATGCAGGCAACTAAGAATGATCAATTTACATACAGATTTTTCTCTGTGCCAAAAAAGCTTCTTCAACACTGACAAGGTTTAAATTCACTTTTACAGCCCTCAGAGGAATACAAAAATATTGTGTCTGAAATAAAAAATAAAAACAAACAAACAAAACAAACAAACAAACCAAACAAACAAACAAAAACCACAAAACAAAAACAAAACAAAACACCAAGAAAAAGAAATTATGGCCTTTGAGCCTGAAGAAAAGTCAAATTCTATTAGTTGGATAAGAAAGAACTGTATTTCAATGCCAAACGTTATTTGTTGACTCGCATATCATTCCTACTTCTGGCAACTAAAGGCCCTGGAGATAAAATAAGTACCCCAACCCACCACTCCTTTAGAGAGTTTTTGTTTTTTTCCCTGTTTATCTGATTGTGTCTGGTGACACAGAACTGGGGGAGTTTCTGATCCACCTGGAGGCTGAGCTGCCACTTGGAGGCACCTGGGCAGGCTGGAGGGTTGGATGGAGAGAAACCCAGAGAGGTTCTTCCTGTAAGGGCACAGCAGGTCCTGCCCCAGGGCAGGAACAGCTCCCAGGGCCAGCACAGCCTGGGGAGGACCTGGGGATGCTGGTGGGGGACAAAGTGGCAGTGAGCTGACAGAGTGTCCTGGGGCCAGCAGGGCCAGGGGGAGCCTGGGGAGCACAGGGAAGAAAGAGAGTGGGCAGCAGGTCAGGGAGGGGATCCTGCCCCTCTGCCCTGCCCAGCTGAGGCTCCTCTGCAGTGCTGGCTCCAGTCCTGGGCTCCTCAGCACAGGAGAGAGCAGGAGCTGCTGGAGAGAGTCCAGGGCTGGTCACAGAGAGGATTTGGGGTCTGGAGCCTCTCTGTGCTGGGCAGAGACTGCGAGAGCTGGACCTGGTCAAGCTGGAGAAGGGAAGGCTGAGAGGGGATCCCATCAATCCATACAAAATCTCCAAGGGGTGCCAGAGGATGGGGCCAGGCTCTGCTCAGTGGTGCCAGTGCCAGGATGAGGAGCAAAGGCCATCAAATAAACCACAGCAAATTCCACCCCAGCAGGAGGAAGAACTTCTCTGCATGGAGGGGCAGAGCCCTGGAACAGCTGCCCAGGGAGAGCCTGGAGTGTCCCTGTATGTCCCTGAGACATCCCAACCCCAGCTGGACATGTTCCTGTGTCACTGCTCCGGGGGACCCTGTCTGGGCAGGGGCTTGGACTGGGTGAGCTCCAGAGGTCCCGTTCAATCTAATGGTTCTATGGTTCTGGGAATCTGAAAATTCAGGCCTTCAGCCTCGTGGAATGCTGTCTGAAAAACTTAAAGAATCTGGGTGTATTCTGAAAAAGGCTTTTTTTTCTTGCATGTCTCCATACCCTTAGGAATGTTCTTTGCTGTGGTTACAATTCTTACACCCTTTTTCGGTTTATCCAATCATGTCTGACACTTACTACAGTGTTTTAACTAATTACTCATTTTTTCTTACCACACATTCTGTTGCCCTGTTGGGTTTTGTGGGGGAAAGATTCTGGATATTTTTTTTCCCTTTTTCACATGGGACTGGTGTTGCTGATACAAATGACAGTAAGACCAAGGAAGAGTATATGATTCCATGTTCAAGTATTATTTGTTTGTTTTGTTTTTTGTTTGTTGTTTGTTTGTTTTTAATGGGTTTCTAGGTTTTATTGTTTGAAATTTATTTTGGCTTTGTTTATTGGTTTTCTGGGGTTTTTTCATCAGGATGACTTCTTTGATATTCCTTTGATGCACAATTCTTATTCCATTTTCCTGTTTGATGTGAGACTTCTGGAAGGCCATATTCCCACAGTAACTTGAGGATTTTTCTTTTCAGCTATTTGAAGTAACTTCTAGAGTCTAGGTGTTTGGATGTCCTAAAGCATTGGGAAGATCAGTTACCAAATAAGACAGTTTTGTCTCTACACAGACAGGAAGAAAACCACGAAATTTAGAGAGCTGTTGCTTACACTGGTGAGAAGGTGCAGAATAATCAAAGCACAGAGGTGAGGAGGTCTTTCTCCACGAAAAAAAGAAATTAAATTAAAAAATAAAATAAATTAAAAATAAAAGTAAATAAAAATAAAAATAGATATAGATAAATAAAAATAATAAAAATAAATAAGAAATTTTTAAAATGGAGATGTTTTAACCATAGCAGACTGATCAGAGGTTCCTTTTACTTGCAGGGCAAAAGAAAATAACTAGAAACATCCTCAGAGACTGAGGAATGTAAAGGGGGGGACATAAACTCATTTAGAGGAGACTGAAACATTGAGAAGAAAATAGGATAAATTGTGAGAAGCTGGTGGTGCAGTTCTGACTTTGGAGCGTAGGACAGATATTTTCAAGATTGGAGTGTCATGGAGACATTGCAGTTAATTTTGACAAAACAAACAAACAAAAAAAAGGCCCAATAGCACATGTAGAAAACTGAGCATAATTAGTTCTGTTGCTTACAGCGAAATTATTTTTTTGATTGCTTTTTAATACAGATGCTTTGGAAAGGGAATTGTAACACATTTTGTAAATGGACTTACTGGCTGTAGAAAAGGCAAAATAAACATTTCTCTCTGTCTTTATCTACAGTAAGAAAAGAGATGCATCCATGAACAAATGTTAGCATTAATGCTTTGATGAGCTGCAAGAAATACACATTTAGTCAGCAATTTCAAAAACCAGACTATTACACATAAAGTTGGTGATATCATCTCCAATAAAAATAATAGATACTTTTTAACAGTACAGACCACCAGTGTTTGCTGAGCCCATAATTAGTGTTCTGGCTGAACTTCAAATGTTTTATATATTCAATCTGCAGCCTGATTTTTGGTTTACCACCTCTTAAGTGTATTTCCATACACTTTAAAAAGTTATCCATTGAACTAATTCTTTTAGGACATTATTTTCTCTTGCTATAATTTTGTTTCATGGAATGGTAGATCTATGAGTAGTTGGGAGGGACCTTAAATCTCATTTTGTCCCACCCCTTGCCATGGGCAGGGACACCTTCCACTATCCCAGGCTGGTCCAAGTGTCCAGCCTGGCCTTGGACACTGCCAGGGATCCAGGGGCAGCCACAGCTCCTCTGGACACTCTAAGCTGGAGGCAGCTCTGCAGGTGGGGTCTCACCTGAGCAGGATAGAGGGACAGAATTTCCCCCTCCCTTGATGCTTTTGATTCTGAGTAAAGAAAAATAGGAAAGTTGGAGTGTGAGATGCTTGCCTTTCCATGAGGAAGTCCTCCTGTAGCTTGTTCTTGCTGTCCCATAGAGATCAATCCACAAAATCAGAAAGTTTATAAACATGAACATGATGGCATCATTCCTCAAGAATTCCTCCTACAATGATGATTATTACAGTAAAATTATCAGTGCAAAAAGCATTGTGATTTGTAATGCTTTACAGATTAAAATGGGATCAGTTGGAGTAAACAATCCAAGGCAAGAATTCACTTTAACAGCACTGTTTTTGTGAGCTGGAGTAATTTGTATGTTCACAACAATAATCCTGAAAAACCTCATATTTTAAAACATTCATTATGATATAAAATGGCAATTATTATGTCTGTTTGCTGTCTGAGAAAACAGTTTGCTCCCCTCTTTGATGTCTTTGATAGCCTGTTCAATTAAGGAATCATAGTGACGTGTTTGTTTCTTTCCTAAACTGAAAGGATATTTAGAACATCCTTAATAATTTCTTCCTCAGCACTGAAATTCCAAAATACTGTTACAATTGATTGCAAGAAATAGATACATTTATCAGAAACAGTCAAGGAAATCAAACTTCAAAATAATCAAGAAATATTCAAGAAACAAAATGTCAAAACAGTTTCTTGAAATCTAAGCAGAGGCAATTTTTTTTTTTTAAATTGTATTATTTATTATTACAATCAAAGTTAGATGTAGTAAGGAAGAACAAAACCCTTATTTTACCTAAGCGATGTACACTATTTTGAAGGCAGAAATCTAAGAAATGCACTGATTAGAAAATGTGTATTTGCTAACACCTGCGATTTTCCAGTCTTTTATCTCTGCTGTTCTTGGAAAGGCACCATGATTGATTGATTGATTAATAATTGACCGATAGCCTCCTTGAACATGCCTGTATCTTGTCATCTCTTCATTCACACACAAATGATCCTAACCTATAGTGTTAAAATATGTGTGCTGAGCATTCAATCAAATTCAAACCAAAATTACAAGCAAACACTGTAGGAAACTAATTTATGTTTCCACTGGAAAAAGTTGAGTATGCTTATGACATAAACACAATATAAATCAATTGTTATTAATATTTTATGAATTATAAAATTATTATAAATAATATAAATAAAATGTTTAATTAATTTATATTGTTTATATGTAATTTTATTTTAAATTTATTAATAAAAAAGAAACACATTCTTCCTCACTTGCTCTTAACCCATATAACAGCATGAAACCCTTTCCTTTATTTGTTTTAAAACCTGATTTACACTTGCAAAACAATGCCTATAGGTTCATAGTTATTCTTATTTATTTTGCATGGTCAATATCTCCCCTTCTCCCCTGAAACCATGATTTACAGGAAATAAATTTACAGCAAAACAAGATGAAGAAAAATTGTTTAAAAACCTCTGAATTATTCAGAGTAGGGAGGGGCACTGTGTGATACACTGAGGAACAGATAAAGCTTTCATCATCAGATATATGCTTCCTGCAACTGTAACTTGTTGTATTCAGTTCTGCTGCATCCAATACATCATCAATTCCCAATCCCTAAACAAGGATTATTTATCCTTTTATATGCTCTGTCTTCAACAATAATTGTACAGAAGAGTTCATTCCACAACAATGTTCAAAGATTCAACAGCACTCCATCAGGAATACCTCCAAAATCCAACCAAACCTAATCAATGGTGCCACAATATTTTGTTTCTTTAGTTCACCAGCCATTCTTAAAATTCTTTGCAATGTTTGATGAGAACTACTTGTTCTACATTGTAATTTTTTTTTTTAATGTACATTGGGTTGATTAACTATGAGAAGCCTGCATTGATTATCTTTAGATTCTCTCTGTTTCTTGCAGGTAAAAAGAGAATTCACAATCCCATTTCCTGGAGCAAATGAAGACTTATTCCCCATTTGTTATGATTATTCTATGTGAGAGTGAAAACATAAGTAAAGAGTACAGGTCATCCCTCTCAGAAGTAGAAAGCACCACAAACATTGTAATATTTAATCTGTATTGTTCCCATTAAAAAGTGCTATTAAAAAAAAAAAATACCATTGCTATATTCTAGCTTTGAGGTGTGTGAAAAGTTGTCCAGAATAGGAAGAATATAAGCAGCTGAGAAATGTCTAGAAATTGTGAGAGATCTCCACATACTGAGCGAAACTTTCTTCCCTGTAGCTAAAACTATACTGTATGTTGGGAATTGTTATACTGAACTGTAAGACATTCCAATGGCACCTGAAACACCTGAAATACTGAGGCACAGAATTTCCTGTGCTGGAAGCTGCTGCAGGAGGGATAATAGAGGGATTTCAGCCTGCAGGACACCTTGGCATGCCTTTGCAGATGTTCAGGCACATTTCTGAATTCAAACCTGTAGGAATGAAAGTTTTAGATAGATTTTCTCACAGTTTACCATTTACCAAAACTTAAATGTCTCTTAAATGGAAATAATTTAGACAGTGCTAATACGTTAATGCCACTGGGGTTTTTTTAAGCTTATCTAATTAGGTTTTTATTGTGTATTTTGCGTTCTTGGGATTGATTGATTGTTTTTTTAAGGCAGAATTCCCACTTCATAGATACCTCATAGAAGTGAAGGTCTTGAGAAGTCAGCTTCCTGTCCCAGACTTTCCATATTAAGTTTCCAGAGTTCCATCACACAATTTCCTCCATTATTGACTTGATCACAGACCTACCTTTGAGGAAAACATTACATAATCTTCAGTTCTCTTTTAATTTTTTTTTAAATTTTATTCTTGTCTTGGAATATATTGTAATAGATTACAATAGATTCCTAGAGATCTCATCTAAATCACCTGTTTTGCTTTTAACTCCTGATGTCCTGACCATGCACCCCAAGGTGACACATCCTGCAGGACTTGCCTGCTCTGTTAACTGCAGAATTACACAATAAAGGTCAAAACCACCAGTGTGCTCTCAAATCACCCCGCTCTGGGCAAAATAAATGGATTATCTATGTGGTTGTTCTTTTTTGTTTGTTTGTTTGTTTGTAAATGGGGGTGATATTGATTCCTGACCAGACAAACAATTTCCCAGTGTAAGAGAAACATGGGACACTCTCAAAAGAGACATTAAATGAAATGCAGAAGCGCCCTCTGCTAAATAGTTATTGCAAAAATATTAGGAGGACTGCAACAATGAAAAAAGAAGATCAATCTTGTAAATACTGTCAAATATCGAACGTAATCAATCATATAGCAAGCTGCTTTAGAAGGACATATGTGTCTATTTAGTGAGAAATTAAGTAATGTGAATCCTCAGCCAGTGGTTTCTTTGAAATACCATTAACTTATTAGGTTGAATTTAGGATGAATTTCTAAATTTATTGCTATTTCTAGCACCTAGGTGCTACTACTCAAAATGATACTTGGAAATATGAAGGAAGCTTATTGCTAAGAACTTGTTTGTGCACTTTGAAAAACTTTTCTGTATAAAGAAGTGGTGACAGCTTCATGTATCAGTTTAAAAATTGTTCTCTCTGCCCAAATGTGTCATATGTTTGATTAATAGATTTTTCAGTGAATGATTTCTCAGATTCTCTGCTATGTCTTCTGAAAAAGAATAAACACAGTGTGCCAAACAGCTCTTCAGAAATGTATAAACAAATAATTAAGGATTTTGCAATTTATTTATTGAACATAGGGCATAAGAGAGTGAAAAAATTCTTCATTTGCTGAATTCTGTTTATAATATTTTGTAAAGTATAAAATCTACCAAATTTTCATTATTTTTAAAAATAGAGCAAGGAATTTATAAAATAGTTTCCGTAGAAAAGTGATTTAAAACATAAGTTTCTTTGGTTTATTTTTTGCTTGTTTGTTTTGAGTTTTGCTTGTTATTTTTGGTGGGTTGTTTTTATGTGCTTGGGGTTATTTTGGTTGGGTTTTGCTTTGGGGATATTTTGCTTGGTTTTTGGTTGGGGGGGCAGTGTTTGTTTGTTTGTTTTGTGTGTGTGTGTTCTCTTCTTTCTTTTTAATTTTGGGCAAGCCTCCTCCAAGATTATAGAATAATGAAGACCAAAAATTTTATACTGAGTTCTGAAGTGGATAGTACTGCTGGAACTAAAATTGTTTCTGTGTCAGATGTGGGCAGTTTATCTGGGAATATAACTCAGGCTTCTGCTTAGATCCTGACATTCACCAGGGAAGGAAAGAAAGGACTTTGATAAACAGGTTATTCATCACGACATTATCTACATTAAATTCAGACTGGTCGTTCTTCACTAGATTCTCATATTCTGAAGGTGTCTTTTTTTACTTGTTTTGCCAGGGTTTGCTACTTCTGAGACAAATAAATGAAGAAGAAGAATAAATGAGAAGATAAAAGATAAAATCTTATATATTTCTTTAATTTGACAAATTATCCTGGGCTATGATTATTAGAATTCATCATCAGTCATAAAGTCAAATCACAGAGATTCCTATAAACACCTTATTTGTGTAGATAAAACAAGTTACTACCTGTACATTTTTCTTTCAGACATCCAGTAATTATCATTTGTTAATCTTCTCTGTGAATACAGATTATGAATTCCAACCTCCAACTTTCCTTTTGTGTTTTCCCTATTAAACTTATTTATTTTTTCCTTGGGGAAAAAGCACAATGCAAACCAAACTGAATAGAAAGCAGTTTCACAGATAGAGAACATTCTTAATTTTTTCTCCCTGTAGTCTGAAGTAGAGTTTCTTGGACTTCTTATAAACTATTAAGATTTACTAAAGTGAAATATAAGTAGTTGAAGAGAAATTTTTGAGTATGTGCAGTCAGGGATATGGAAGTAACCCACCCAACTTTGTCCCTTCAACTTTTAGACACATGATTCTGCAAAGATTCACTATGTTTTAGTACAAAAAAGCACATGACACTTCAATATCTTTGGATTTATATTTGGAATAGCCCCTTCTCCTTCCTTTTTTCCTTCCATCCTAAGTTGCACATTTTAACCTCCCATGCTCCCATGGACTATATAAACCGCTGGAATAGATGATGTGCAGATTTTTAGTACAGAAATCTGTTTCACACCATTGAATTTCATTAATTTAATTGTGCCATTTTGGTCCTATTTTGCAGGTTTCCTCTGGATGACAAAAAATTCATTCCTTGAAGGAAGATTAAAGCCTTTAACTTGATTTGTCTTATATTGAGCGTATGCTTGCCATAAGAGCAAGGAAAGAGAATCAGTAATTACTTTTTATAAAAGGTATTATTTAATCAAAAATGTATATCTGGAAAAGGTAAGACTGTCCATGCCATATGGCAGATTCAGCCTTTGTAACCCGGCACCCCAAAAAGGTCTCAAAAAGGAAATAAAACCACCTCTTCTCTCAGCCCCTGCAGCTCAGTAAAGATAGACCTCAAAGTCCTTTTGATAAGAGGAGAAATAATGGTTTTGCAGGAGAAATTAAAAATTATGGAAGCTCTTAATAGCAATTAATTAATACAACCTGAGAGCCATTGATAAGGAAAAAAAAAACATAACTTTTCTTAACTGATCTGAAGAAAAAATTATCTACTATTTCCTCTTGCTGAATAATTCATTGAGAATCACACACATTTTATATAACATTAAAAAAAAAAAAAAGAAAAGTTGCATCACTCAGGCTAGAAAACAATTCCCAGGCTTCTAAAAATTCAGTGAGCTTAGATAGGGAAACATCTTGTCTTTTCTGACATCAGTGTCTAATGAGGCATTACTTTTGCTGCATAGGAAAATATGGACAGCAACCGGTATTTATACATGCAGGAAAAGAGACTGATTTCTAGCTGCAGTCCTGGAAATGTTGCTAAGCTAACTTTAAAAGGAATAAAATTTGAGGGTGAGGCTTGCTGAAGGATGCACTCTGTACATGAACGACTTGTTATTAATTAACTTAGTCCCAGGTTAGCTGTAAATGCCTAACATTGTGAATCAAAGACGTTAAATTCTGCTCCTATCCAAGCCCATGAAAGAGTCACTCATTAATTTGATAGTTCAAAAGGCAACTTGGCATTGTTCCTGATATTTGGGAGTGGAGCACTGTGTGGAGTAGTGTTTCTAGTGGTAAAACAGAGTGTTTTCTTCCTCCTGTTACCCTGTTGAGGAGAACTCAAGAAACAACAGAAGCTCCTTGTTCTTTGAGGCTGAAGTAGTCTCCATGGAGCAGTTTTAAAACATATTTACTGTTTAAGGTGTTTCCTCCTTTCCAGAACAAGTTAAAGAACAAGTTAATTGAGTCACTGGTATAGGCATTACAATGATTTATGTCTGTATTTTCAGTGATGCAGGCTGCAATAGAAAATAATACTAGTGACGTAACACTGTTATTACTTACTTTAAATGCTTTACAGAAGCACTATAAGTTGGTTTTCTGCTTCTTATTGAACAGAGAGAAGATAGACAGTCTCCTCCAGCTTTACCTGGCCATTTGTTCCAATTTGGATGATAATATTTGAATAATTAGAAGTAAATTATTGAAGAAAGTTCTTTTTAATTTAAAAAAAAAAAAGAGAGAGACGAAAAATCCTCCTTTTTTTCCCCTCTCAGATAATATTTAGAATATATTTATATATTTAGGTAATATTTAGGTTATTTTGTATTGCATCATAGAGCTTCTACTATAGATGATTTTTAAGATTTTGCCACCTCATTTCTTGGAGAAGTTTCCAGTGTAGAGGTGCTGCTCTCCAAGCATCTCTGTCCTGCATTCTGCTTGCAGGAAGAATTTTAATGATGTGGAACAATTAAATTTTATGGCACATAATGGTCATTTTATGGCCTTTAACAGTGGTACTATTTGTGTTGTACTACTATTTAATGGCAGGTACAATTGTATTTTGGGTTTTACACAGCATTTCCCAGTCTGCCCCAAACAGGAGGAGGTGACTGAAGTTCCCAAACTGAAAGCAGCACTGCACCCTGCTTGGATATGGGTAGTACATGTCCAAGATAATAAAATTATTGTCATTATTTGGGGATAATGAACACTTGAGAAGGATGAATTTGTTCAAACTCAATGACCCATGGATGTTGTTACCCTGATCCTGGGATCAAAGGGTTTCCTCAGAGCAAGGAATAGGATTAAGTAGTAGAAGCCATAAAAGCTGTAATTTAAGATTTTTTTGAAGTGTAAAATCTGTTATGGGACAGATATCTTTCTTACCATCATTATGACTGCAGAAATTGTGAACCCTCCAATATCCAGTGAAAGGCTTTGGAGAAAAGTGAGTATATTGTTTAAGAATTTATCTTCCTTTCCATTCCACCTCTTCCTACACCTTCAGAAATACAGGGCAACGAATAGATGTTAATTACTTTTCCTGAGAAATGTCAATTAGCCAATGGAGTAAGTTTCTAGCATGCTAAAACACATTAAAAAGAAAAAGAGCTTTTTAATGCAGATTTTTCCAAAATGCTCTCTCATTCCTTTGACACTCAGAACAGAATCCAAACTCTAAATCACCATTATGGATAAATACAAAGAAAAACAGTAATCTTTAATATCTGGACTACAAAGCTCATCCTAAATAGCAGACTCAATTTCATAAAAGTATATGGAATCCCATAGTTCTCTTCTTCTGCTCTTAAGCCAATTGTAAAGAGATATTTAAAGACAGATATAGAGAG
>VXBR01007663.1:322227-351559 GCA_013400215.1 Cisticola juncidis | reverse complement strand
CATTCTTTTGGATCGTGACACTATCTCACATGCCACTACCTCATCCTTCGCAGAGATACTCCTTTATTCTTATCTGACGTGTCATACTAGGTGAAGGGGAGACTGATAAACTTCAGGAAGGACTACTTATCTTATAAAACAGGGCTGCCACAGTACTATCCTGAAGCTTAATAAAACCTTCTTGTTCCTCATTTATCCCAGAGTGGCTACCATATCCTCTTTCACACATTATTTATTAGCTTCTGAAAATGAGAATGTTAACTCTTTTGCATGATGGACTATCCATTCTCCTGGGCACCTTATTAATTTTCATAGCTCGAGGTATTCTAGTTTGTCTGTCTCAAACATGTAAAAATATCTGGCCAATGTTCCAAGCCCCTATCTGTTACAAATTCTCTTTTGAGCAGATCCAGCTGCTTCCAGTATTTTTTCGGTTTTCAAGAAAAGAACATGTTTTCCTTCTTTCTTCTGATGTGCTGGGCTGGAAAGAAAATGTAGCAAAATTATAAATTAGAAACTATTAAGCAATCAAGAAACACAACATATATTCAATATCAGAACAGTTTTTATTATCTCTATTTTGATAAATAAAAAAAATAATAAAAATAAAGGTCTTATGGAATGATTCACCATTTAATTTGCAGGTCAAACATCCAGCCAGTAAAAGCTATAAGAAAGAAGAAAATGTACTATTATCCACAGCTGTTAAAAATTTAGATACACAAATATGAACTACAGGTAGGATTGCATCTCTGTGTTGTGCTTAAGTGGGTAGATGATACCTTTAGATACACACTTACAGATTAGATGTGTTTTGCCATCTATCAGGTGGGAAAGAAGCACCTGGAATCATCATCATCCTCATCATCATTATATTATTATTATTATTGTTGTTGTTGTTGTTGTTATTGTGTGATTGTCTATAGAATTTATCTAATTGAATTTTGCTAAAGCATCACTTTATCAAGTCTTGGTATTACAAATTATGCTGTCAGTACTTTTGTTTCATTTTAGTTGATAGCCCATTTACATGACCTATGGCTGCTAACAACTCCTATATTTCTATGTGTATTTCTACAGCAGCACTATCTGTATCTCTTTTTTCAAGGTGCTTTGTGATAGCCTTTGACAATTCTCTTGGCAGCTATAGCTCCCCATGTGACAGGCACAACATGTTCTGCAGGCCTGACTGGCTTCTGTTCATATGTGGGTCTAAACAATTGAGAACCAATCACTTATTCAGGGAAGAGGGGTCATGTTTTGCATTTCAGAATGTCTAAATAAACACGCTGTGAATGTTTTATGAATGAAACAGTCATAGTTTATTTTTAGAAAAAACACTAATTTAATATACTAAATAGTATTTCTAAAAAGCCTACTATTTTAAGGATTCAGAAAATAAAAAAAAAAAAATCTGTTGTGCTTTCATTTTTCTCATGAGCTTGCAACGCAAAGGGAACTTTTGGTTCTAACAGAGTCTTTTGATGTGAATTTTTCTTTAGATTAATTCCAACTTGTTTTTTTTCATCCTTTGCAGTGAATATGCTAATAGAATTTACTGAATACAGCTCTTTTTGTAAGTTTCTGCATTTTTCCTTTACTGTAAGCCGTAAATCAATAGTAACTGATTCCTGGGGCCAAATATGTTGACAGCAGCTTAATCAACTTGTGTCCATGTTACTTTCAATGTCACCTCTAGCCACAAGGCAGTAAACTCTTTCAGAGCATTTTTCTTTGAACTGTTCTGCTATATTTTCTCTTTGTTTGTTTTAGAACATAATTCTGGCCCTTTCCCTTACAAAGTGCTTTTAGTCAGCACTTTTAGAGAGTGCCTCTTTCCTCCCAGCCCTACTTGTCTTGTATTTCCTTTATACTTTCCCTCCTAAGAATTTGAGCAAGGCCTTTTTGGCAAGATTAGTATGCCTGATATTTTTAATAGACATTTTATGATTGCAAAAACTGTACTAAGACTGAGGTAAAGTACTCCCTATTTGTGCTATATGAGTCTGTTTGTGTCAGATATCTGCCCAAATTCCAGTCACGATTTCTCAAAAAATACAACATGAAATAAATTTTGTAAAATCATCAATTGGAAATATCACTTTGGAAAAGAAGTTATGAAAGAAGAGAAATAAATAAATAGGAATATTCTGTATCCAAAAAGATAAACATCTAGTAGGTCTTTCTTTTGTTAAGTCATATTGTTGTTTGTAATGAAGAGTCTAGAATTGTTTTGTACACTAGGTCATCAACAGCAATATTTAACATCCTAATGTGAAAGCTTAACTGTAACAGGTTGATGAACACAATTAGTAAAAAAAAGTATTTTCCTAACAAAAGTTTTAATCAGCCACCTAAACTACTGGATGTAACAAGGAAAATGCCCCATCAGTTCCTCAGCAAACAGGAATGCTGCTATCCTAAATCTATAGAATTATTTATTCATATTATTGTAGAGTATGAAAATTATACAATTATAATGGTTTCATAAAGCCCTTCATATATCCATGCCAGCCAAAAGTCAGCCTTACATCACTTTGTGAGATCTAATCTCTAAAAGTCAGTACAAAAATATGGGGTTTTGTCTGGCAATTCAACAGAGGTGTCTGTCTTAGAAAAAAATCTGTAAGGAAGAGCTACTCATACATTAAATAGTAAAGTTTACCTTTGACGTTATTGTTAAAGAAGATCCATGATATGTGATTAGCCTTTTTTTTTTCCCCTTAAAACCTTCTTTTTATTTAAGACAAGATAGATACTTGGTGGGAGAAAGTAAAAAATAAACTGTAGTGGATTTGGATACTAGATTAGCTTCAGAATTTATAAAACAGTACATTCTGAAACTAAGCTATTCTACTAATAGATCACCTTCTTAGATAGGATCTAGACATATATTCCTTAGATCTAGCCTTCTCTTCCCCAAGTGAAGAGATTGTTTCAGTCAGGCAAAAAGTCCTGTTGGCTTGTGCTGTGGCACCTGTTTGCATTTACTAGTCCCAGGTGTTACCAGTTAAGCTCCAGGACACATCCAGAAAAGTCTCTCTGCACAGATCTTCTGCCACTTCCTTCAAGACCCCTTTCTTCAAGAGAGATCTTTATCTCCTTCCCAGGATTTTCAGATCAGTGTTGTCTCTGTCTAAATAGTGTATGTACAAAACCTATGGACAGCCTTCTAACTGATAATTCTATCTCATTTTTTGTCATTTGAAAGATTCAGGACTTGTTTCCTTTCCTCACATTTTACCCAAAATGTATAGCCAGCCTAAACCAGTTGTAGCTGGCAAGCAGGTTTTTGCTTGAGAAATCAGTAGATTTACACACACAATTACCTGGTCCCTGTCATTGTTCACAATTTATTTTTTTGCCTACTATTTTGCCCACAAAATGCCCCAGGCAATTTTTAAATTTTGAATATGAGATTCAGGTATATGCAGTTACTAAATTCATCTAACATTTAGACAGATATAATTTTCTGATTTGACTTAAAATGTCAAGTATTAAGAATTTATTTTAAGTAGTAGCCTACTTCCTTTTGATCACTCCAGCTTACGATCCCAGCATGTAACCTAAATCATCTTAAAATAGAAGCTGAAAGCAAACAAGTAAAATTAGTAGCTCAGAAATCAAGATCTTTTCCTGAAATGTGTCCTTTGTCCAGTTCAGTTCAATTTAAACCTGTTTTTTCCACACCTAATAAAAGTAAGGGAGCCTTGTGTTCTCTGCCAGTGTTTCCTGAAGATTACTTTAAAGATGTTTTTCTGACTGGATTTCCATTTCAATGCACTAAGAAATTAAATATTTCTTCAGGTTTATTTTTTAAAATATATGTCTCCTGAATATGGGCTGGAAAAACTGAAATACACAATAATTCTAGATATTGTCACACAAGTGCTGTATTTGGGAAGGCACAGAATAACTATGTGTATAGAAAATAATATATAAAAAAATTCTCTTGCATAAGGCAAAGTCAATTTCATTTTGCTCAAGGAAAAACTCTGAGCTCAGAGCTTTTGCTTATTCTTTCTGAAAGTTTTATCTTTTTAATCTTTAACCACAAGAAATTACTGGTTTAATTTCTTTAATTCAGCATGGAGAAAGCTCAGGGGATCATATCAGTGTATAAAAATGTCAGAAGGGAAGAGAGTGTAGTGGGTGCCTGGCTATGAGAACCTCAACCAGCTGCTCTCATTACCCCTTTTTAATGGGGCAGAGGAAGAAAATAAGATGGAACAACTCATGGATTGAGATGAAGACATCTTAAAAGGAAGAGCAAAAACTGCACATAGAAGCAAATATAAAAAAAGAATTTTATTCTCTATTTTCCATCAACACCAAGCCACCCATCCACATGTTAGGAAAGAAAGGCTTCTACATGAATAGCAGTTGCTTGGGAAGACAAATAACATAACCACAAAAGTCTCTGTATCCTCCCCTTTTCCCTGAACCTTTATGATTATGTTGTAGGCTATTATACAGTGTGTGGAATATGACTTTGGCCAGTTTGGGTCAGCTGTCCCAGCTATGTTCCCTCCCAGTCTCTCACCCACCCCCAGCCCTACCAGCTTTTGTGGGAGGGAGAGGTTGGAGAGAGGTTGAAGTGAAAATCTTGTTGTTGTCCATTTAAGTGCTCAGCAACAGACAAAGCACTGGTGTGTTATCAACCCCTGTTTAGACACCAAAACCCAGCACCGTGGAGGCTGCCATGGCAACAGCCAACTCCATCTCAGCCAGAGCCACCTCAAGAACACAGAGACCGAGAATCCAGGGACAGCATGGGGGTCTGGTCAGAACATGAAATACAGGGGGTTCTACCTGGACATAAAGAAATCATTTTTTAATGTCTGGGCAGCTAAGCAAAACTACAAGCTGTCCTTGGAGAAATGCAAAAGCTGTCTAGACATGTGTAAGAACCCAAAACCTTGTTGTATGAGGCTCTTAAAAGAGCTTACTGTTTGTTCATGTACTTTCAATTAGATGCACTGTAGAAACATTAACAAGATATTCTCAAGAGGTTAAAACAATAAAAAACTTTACTGGCAACCACAGAAGATCAGAGAACTTTGGCAAAAATCTCTGAACAGCATTCAGTCAGCATAAAACATTCCACAAAGCACTAACTTAGCCCATTTCAACTTAGCCTGTTCCAAGCCCATCTTTTAAGTTACTAAAAACTCTGAGAAGAGGGAATTAGAAGAAGAAAGAGAGAAAATACATAGAAAAGAAAAAGTATAGCTACGACTCCTAGTCCTGGTGGCGTTCAGCTGATAGAAATTCCAAGAAGCGGTAAGGTCAAAGCATGTACTTGCCTCATGCTGTGGGTTAAATATTCTTTGGCTTTCCTGGGCCCTTCTCCCAGGTGGGACTTCCATTCATCTGGCCCCTCTGGGGCTTGATGGGGGCTCCAAAGGCTGGTATGGAGCACTGATGGCCACTGCCAGGCTGGGATACAGCCCTGGGGAGTGGGCTGTGCAGAACAGGGCATGGCCTTACCAGGGCAACACCTGAGCTGCTCCTTCCCCTCACACACACACCCTAAATGTCTTGAGCTGGCAATCCCTCTGGTATCTCACATGTTCCTCTGAAACCTGCTCTGAGCAGCCCAGACTGAGCAAAGGAGTTGAACAAGGTGACCTCTGGAGGTCTCTTCCAACCTGAAACATTCTGTGATTCTGTCACAATAAATAAAGGTAATTTTTAGTAGGCACTCATCAAAATATATAGAATCTTCAACACAGCACAGCCAAGGGAAATGTTATTGTCTATAACATACCATTGCTTTATGTTACTTTACCTTAATTTCAAATAAAAAGATACAGACCAATCAATTCATCATAAACAATGTGACAAATGGGTACCTGCCATTATACCATAGAGGTGTTGAACAGAATGAAAGAATTTTTGTGGGCTTGTTAGTATGTCAAGGTCAAATTGGTAGATCTAATATTTATTCATTTATTTTTCATAGAAGTTTTCTACACTTAATATGTGAGTTAAACTCACATGGAAATATACATGAAAACTTTATTGAGAGATTACATGGGGTTTTTCCCCTACACTGATGCACACATGAGACACTTTCAGCTTGATTTTACAGGATTTTCCCTAATGAAAGTAGAATGAACTTCTTTCTTATTAAATATACTGAGTTGATACATATGGAAAGTAAAATCATTCTATTCTAGTCTATGAGGTACACCCAATGAAAAATTATGGAAACATTATTGCTATAATTCTCTATTTATGGTCAAAAGAAACCACAGAAGATGTGAGCTGACATTATTATTAAAATCAAAGCAATATGTAATAAGAAAGCAGAGTGGGAAATTCTTCTCAAGAGCATTCACAGGTTCTGTAGCATAATGAAAAAAAGCCATCTTCAAAAATACTGCTTAAAAAAAGTCCTAAAAAATTGTCCTAAGTTCATGAATATGAATATTCTTACTCATCTACACATGATCTACAGTTTTAACTAAATCATTATCTATTAGTTTGGGTATTGTCAATTTTACTGTTTTCTTACTGTAGGTATCTAACCATTTTACTCAGTGGCAGAATAGTCTGAGGCCTAGATGACACATCTTTCTATAAATTGTATTTTTCTTCTTTATTCTCTTTAAATACAAATCTATGCTACTTTATTTAGATAAGAGCCACAAAGTAAAATAGTGTTTTAATTCAGAGCTGGAGAGTGCTTGTGAGTAGGATTTCCATATCATCCCTTTTACTTAATTTTGGTGTTCACTATGGATAAACCTTGAAGCCTGCAGACTTAATTCCTTTTCAAATGGAACCAAACTCAAGGAACTGCTCTAGTACTGAATTTAATATACAGCAGCTGCTAAAGAATTTTCAGTCCATGGCACCACAGTGGAAATACTGAGGGTAAAGATGCCATAACACATATAATGTGATGTCTACACAGCCTGCTAAAGGTAGATGATACCTTTAATATTTGAAAGCTGTTTGTTTTGTAGATCACTGAGTGCAACACAGGACGCTTCATAAAAGTGAAATTGCATTCTGAGAACAATGTAAACTTCTCTTCTTGATTTCTGCTGAAACAGAGCTACATTTTTCTGTAGTGAATTTAATGATTATAATCAAGCACAGAAAAAGAAGAAAATTTTAAAAGGAACCTTCTTATTGGAGCTCAGTGTAATGAATAAGGGCTTCTCACTGCTGTAAAAGGCCTTTATTTTGACTATTCTACAGTACATGGAATCTCCACAGTGTCTATGTAGGAGGAATGTAGTACCTATGTAGGAGGAACCATCTGGAGTATATGCTGTTCAGCTATTCTAACATTTTTTATTGATGAAAATATAAATACAATATAATGAAGTTGAAATAAAAAATACTGTTTGGCAGAATTTATGGTAACAGAATAAGGTCATAGAAAAAATCCAGTTTTGAATAACTTATCATTGCAAAATGTTGGGAACGGGCAAATTTATTGGACATAGGTAGCTGCAAGTAATTAACCACTTTTTAAATTGTAACTTGAGTTTCATGAGGATTCATTACCGTATTTGTGTTAAATGTTTGTGCAGCTCAAAACAGTTTTTCCCTGTTTGACCAGACAAAGACCTGATGATGTCCAAAAGTACAACTACCTTTAAGTTAAGGCTACTGTCTCTTTGTATTGTGTCCTCAGAAAACATCAAACACTCATGAAAACAGTGAGTAACCTCAATTAAATTGTGAAATTCTTCTGCTTTCACGTACAGATATTGCAGTGAATGTCAGCACAGGAGCAGAAGACAACTTCTTCTCCCAGGTGATTATTTCATAATGGAGATTATAATTTCTATCACTTTTTCACTACATCTTAACTGTTTTGTCTTGCTTGGCTGCATCCAAACACTTAATGAAAGTTGCAGCTGTTTTTGTATAAAAGAGCCTGTCTACAAAGAGGGCTGGTTGCATGCCAGAGTTCTATGTATTCCAGCCATTCAAGGGCTGAATTCAAAGTCCTAAGGCTAATCTAAAAATGCAGCTATGGAGTACATAATTAGTCAATAGACAGACAACAATAATTTTTTTTCTTCCACTTCCAGCCCCCTAATTATTATGCACATTAATAAGCAAGCCGTAGAAGACTTGGGAATAATAAAAAAAGACATTCCTTTCTAAGTTTCTAGGCTTCTCGTTTTGAAGTATCTCATTGACATTGCATTTGATCTGAATTCACAACCAACTCACACTGGCATCTGGATCAGAGTCTCCTTAACAGTTTTTACCTCAAAACATATTATTCATAGCAAATGAGACAAAGAAGAGAAAATGCAAGTAAGCTAAAAGGAAAAAAAGGAGAGAAGACAAATTGAAAAATCTTGAAAGTTTTAAGGAGAGCTCTATGAGGGTTTTGTTTTCTAATTCTTTTTACTTGCTCAATGTAAAAATGTAAGCCTAAAAGACAGTGCATCACAGCTGCAAGATTTGGTTGTTTGTTTGTTAAGGATCATACCTATAATTTCCCTATTAAGTAGGTTGTTTTGCAAACATATTAACAAACACACAGAAGTTGTGAAACTCTGGTTTCTGAATAAGACCTACATTTGCATAAATCCCTAACAGATTGACAAAGGTTCATTTTGAAGCATTCCAAATGAAAAAAGATTGGAAAAACAGTGAATAGAAAAATGTATTTTATTCCCAAAAATCAATATAACCTGATTTGTGCCTTTCACTGTAATTTAAAAACTCCTATGTATTAGAGAAACTTTTGTTTAAGTACAGTCATTCATACTCATGAATCTCTCCCTTATCCAGCAAACATTTCAGACTAGTTTTCAATACTCTTGAATTAGCTTCCTAAAATCAAAATTTGTTCAATTTTTTTGTTTTGTTTTGGACTGATTTCAGGTGGAAAAGGATCTACATTACGTCCTCAACGGAAAGTGATCTCCCATTTTAGATAGTAGTGTATAGATATTTCTACATAACTAATGCTGACAATACTTAGAGCAGTATACCTGCATGGGCAAATCAAAACCATCACCACATTATACTCTAGGGGGTAATTTGTTGACTTTAGGGTGTTATACTCTAGGGTGGTTGATTTGTTGAATTTAAACCTGTATATGGACTGAATAACTCTGGTATCTAAAAGTGGATAAGATGAATTCCTGCCATGGTAATTAACAGAATTAACATATGGGTATATATTGTGCATGTGTACTTTGAATTAAAGCAGTAGGGAGCACTATGAATTAATAGCAATGCTATTCCCTTGTTAATGGCAGGTGTACTAGGAAACTAATGATCCATTCCCCAGGCTTTTGAAACTGAACTGTGAAAACAGGGTGGCTTCATATAAATAGAAAAGGTTTTTAGGCATCCTAGAACTTTAAACCTACCAGCAATTAATTTGAGAGAGAGCTCTGAGCCAAAGCTATATGATGAATATTATAATATTTTAAATAAAACATTGATTTAGGTGTCTAGGATCATGTCTTATGGTTTTTACCATGTAATGGCAAAATGTAATGACTGTAATGTAATGTAATGGCTGTAATGGCTGTAATAATTACATCATTTCCTTTAGCCAACATGCACAAGCTCAACTGAAATCACTATAGTCACCTTCAAAACAGGTATGGAGCTTGCCACAGTTATTTTATCCTCCCACAAACCCTACAAGAACTCTGTGTTTTTGTCCATAATGAACTAATTCTTAAATTGTTAAGTAGTCAATGAATCTTCAACTTAAAATATTGCTGCCTTTCTTAAAATTAAATGTATATATACAATATATCACCACCACCAAGTTCTTCAAGTTAATGATCTGCATCATTAACTTCCTTTCTGGCTATCAAATACTAATGCCTTTGCCAATTAGGAAATATAATAAGTATTATAGTAAATAGTAAAAACAACAGTAAATAATATGTTATGCAATATTCTCAAATATTCTATTTTAAAAAAACCCTTATAGTAATTATAATGAAGCAATATTTAAAGTGAATAAGTGTTTTTACTGCAGTCTGCTTTCCCCTTTCTTCTCCAATTAAATTTTTTTCATCCTACATGTACTAAAAAAACCACCAAAACATAAAGAACTGCTGTGGGAACTCTAACATTATTGCTATGACTGTTGCAATTTTGTATTATTTTTCTTTGTTATTCCCAGGTAAGATTGCTTTTTATCTAAGTTTTTTAAGTTTCTCCAACAAACAGATAATTTAATTATTTATCATCTCATTAGGATGCTTGTTGATAATAAATACTAAATGTGCAAGGTTTTTTTGTTGCTTGATGGTGATTTTTACATCTTTTGATCATTTTTGTTCCCCTTTGCTTATTATCACAAGTTTGTAAGGCCCCAATTATCTTTAATTCAAACCCAGATCCTTTATTGTAGAAATTTTTCCCGGAGCGGTAACTTCGGCGATAAAGTATCGCTATAAGCAACGTTGTAGGGGGTAACACGTGGTTTATTGTGAGGGCCTGCTTGTAGCTGTTACGCACAGCTAAAGCAGGCCAGGAAAACAGGAACAGAGAGAGGAGAGATCAGAGCCAAAAGCCCCAAGCCAAAAGCCAAAAGCCCCCGAGGTTCCGAACACTCCACATTAAATATCCCTTGGTTGAATAGACCAGCTAATACACAGTCCCATCACCACCGGTACCAGGAGAGTCTTGTTACATCATGTGAGTTGGTCCTTAGCTTAGCAGAGGTGTATTGTTTCATCATGGGAGCTGGCCCTCATCTTAGCAGATCGTTGATCACATAGATGGCTCTATACCCCACACCCTAGATGTCAAAGCATGCTTTCATTTCTAACTCGTTTGCTGAAACCACACTCCCAGAAACTAAATGACCATATTTGGAAGGTCTTTTTTCTTCATCCTGCCCAACACTTTATTTCAGTATTTTTAGAACATGAAAAAGACAAGGTACAAGAAAGCAAAACACATTAGCCTGTATTTCCACATCTGTATAAGAAATAAAAAAATCCAGGAACATCACTTTGAAACTTTTGTTTTTGGTAAGCGTCTATTATCACCAAATAAATACAAAGTAATAATTTGTACTGTTGTTGTAGGGTTTATTTGGATTTTTGTTTCTTTGGGTTTTGATAGTGGTTGGTTGGTTTTTTAACATCTGAAAGAGAGCCTTCTCAGAAACTTTAATGTATTATATAAGTGTAATAAAAAATACAAAATACAGAAATTGTAATTGTGATACTTGATTGATTCAAATAACACATTTACTATGTAACTAAGTTTATTACTTAATTATTTAATTCTGTGATTTTTAATTATATACAGCTATTTCCATTTCTCTCTCTATGGCTTTTCCCAAAATGCTGCATGTTGCCTGAAGCTATTCCAATCTTCAGTGTAAGATTTTGACGTTTTTAGGATGTGCTTATTAGACATTCAGGTGAGAGACTGCATTGCAACACCTTCTGTCAATCTCAGAAGTATTTTATGAACACTGTTGTTATGTATCTTCTCTTCCCAGAATAAAAATTACTGAACTTGGTAAGAGTACTAAAGACTTAAGTTGCATCTGAAAATAAGAACTAAAAAAAATTATATAGTTCACAGGTCTAAAAACCGACACTTATACCTACGATATCCTTTATTAATGTACATATTTGACCCGTATTACTAGTTATAAGGCTGGATTGCTAAGGATTCCCTTCCCACCTGGGTTAGTTTCTTTCCAGGTTTAAAGTGACATTAGATGATCTCTGAGCCCAGTAAAATGGAAGCTGATGAAGTCTTCCCAGCAGTGTCTGTCTTTAGTCATGAAATTCATATCTGACAAAGTGGAAGAATGATGTAATCTAATGCTTCAAATGATATTTAGAGAGAGTGCATTTCAAAAATCAACACTATGAAGTTACAATGCTAATCAAACACCATGTACAGAAGGGACTGGATAAAGCTGTACAAACTTCAACATTTAAGCAGGACAATAACAAATTGCTTTTTCTTCCACCCACCTCCATGCTTCTATAATTAAAGGGTAAGCTACTATTTACCTTGTGTTCTGTATTTATGATCACTATGCTGGATTCAAACAAAACAAACTTGTAACTTCAACACCCATTCAGCAACAAATTCTAGTGCTTCCAAACAGTCATGAACTGCTGCATCTGTGCAGTGGAACACCATTCCAAGAAAAGATGTTATGCCATAACAGCAGAGGTAGAGAGCAGGCATTTCATGGCTCCCAGTCTTACAATGTCTCCCAGTACTTAGCTTGAACCACACAATCCACTAATATGGCTATACTGTTTCTTGTAGCTGGTGCTGTATCTTCAAATTTTACATATAATACATATAATATCATTCAAGTAAGCAAATTAATTTATTGAGCAATATTCTGAATAAGATTAGAAAATTGATATTGTAAGTTAATAAGAATTTTAATATGTGCATTGCCCTTAAGGTCTAATAAAGACGTTTTGTATTTTCACTGTATTTTATAGTCATGAGTCCTTTCTCTGCCTGCATTGTATAGATCCCTCTAGTCCCTTTCTCATTCTGCAGCTAATCCATTCTCCTCAGAAAAAAAACAGTATTCAGCAGTTCTGCACGTTGCATATGAAAACTGTTCATCTCTTCTATTTCATCTCAGTTGTCAGTTATGGCAAAGCTTAGACAAAGCCTCTAAACTTTTCAAAATATCTAAAAACCTGAACAAAGACAAGACTTTGACATACAATGAAGTAGTGCAGCATTTAATGTAAATCTACTGTTGAGTGAATTATTCAGAAACCACTCATTTGGCTAAGTTGATACACTTTCTTTCACTTTCTCTCAAAAATAAAGGCTCATAGAGAGAAGGTAATTTATCACCATATATTTGTGTGATGAATATACTTTCTGAAATATTTCTTATTCTGTTTTAAAAAAACTCTCAGTGGAAAATAAAAAGAAAATATTTTTTTTGAACATGCTAAGTGTTCAAAGCTTTATCTTGCTCTATCTGTATGTTGGAGTAAGTTAGAATTAGTAGTATGCAGTAACATTGGTTCCAGTGTTGAATGAGCCTTGGGAAGCCCTAGCAGTGACTGGCCACCAACTGGATGTAGCACAGTCACCACCACTCTCTGGGACAGCCATCCAGCCAGTCCTTCACCCAGTAAAAAAGAGCACCTGTGCAAGCCATGGAGTGCCAACTTTTCCAGGAAAATGCCACAGGAGACAAAGGTTTTACTGAAGTCCAGGTAGAGAACACCCACAGCCTTTCTGTCATGCATTAGGCTGGTCAGCTGGACAGAAAAAAAGGCCAGGTTGGTCAGCAGGACATGCCTTTCTTTAACCCATGCTGGCTGGGCCTGATCCCTGGTTGTCCTGTACATGTTGTGGAATTGCAGTCAAGATAATCTGTTGCATAGTCTTAGACATTGAGGCCACATAGACAGGTCTGTAATTACACAGGTTTTTATATCCCATACTTCATGTTAATGATAAACAGAGTTTCAGTGGATATCACTATGGGAATTACTTACCATTTTGCCAAAGCAATATGTTGAAAAGACTTTATTATAAATATATGATAATAAGGAAAAGGCTACAAACGTCAGCAGATTCAAATCTGGAACTATTTGTGAGAAAGAAATCAGAAGTAACCCAAATCCCCTATAAAGTTCTATCCCCTCTGTTTTCCCCTTCATATCGTTACCAACTCAGCTTTTGCACAACTTCATGTAATAGCAGGAAGTGCAAAACACAGTTGTATCCAAACTAGAACCAAACCTGAAAGTTCAGTACCAGATCAACTACATCATAAAATTTGGGCTAGAAAAAACGTATACAAGCCCAAGCATTTATTGATATTCTAGTTAAAGAATTAAAATTGAAGAATTTTATTAGTAGAGTTACAGTGATAGTAACAGTTATGGACCAGTGTATCCAATTATTGGTCATTCCCTTCCATGATACAGTTAAAACTGATTTAACTGAATAGTATCTGCCTGTTTCTTTAGTGTTTTTCTTACCTTTCCATTTCTGTTGAAAAAAGAAAAAACCCAGCAAAACCCAAACCAAAGCAATCCCAAACAGGCAAATAAACAAAGAACCCAAACCACACCTGCAGATGAAAAGTCATTTGTATTCTCAGGTTCTTTACTAGAAGGGAAATGATGTCATTCTTACTCCATTGTCTGTTGAAGCTCTTATATTCTCTAAAACTCCCCTTTTCTTTACTAGTCCATAATCTATGATTTCCATGTAATTGTTGGATGTTCTATGGTATATGTCGATTGGACATTATTTGTTTCTTTATCTCTAAAACTGGTCCTCAACTTCCAAGGTAGTATTTCTTTGATACCCATTAGTTGACCACTGATGAATTCTATATAGTTGTGGGGACTCTCTTATCTTTTGGGCAGAAAGAGTGTACATCATTACATCATTACTCTAGAGTAATAGATAATTAATTTTTCCCAGAATAAGTGCTTCTTCTTACTGTCTCTCAGAAATAATGTTAATAGAACAGAATTTGTAGGCATTGACTACAAGAAACAAAAAAAAAAGTGTTATTATAACAGTAGGTGTTGCAATAAAAAAAAATTACGCTAAACTAAACTTGAAATAAATTAGATAGTATACAGCTAGCTTTTAGCAACTATACAGATTGCTGAAACTGTTCCAGGTAGGCCGAGTTCAGACAAAGCAAGCAGGGTCTGTTAAAATTCTGGGCCTTTCTATACTTATTGCAAGGCTGTGGCCTGTTAGCAGTATGGTAACATACTCACTGTGTACTGGAGGACAGCAAATTTACATTTGTCCAGTTGAACATGCAGTGATAAAGAGCTCTATTTCTCCTTTAAGAAAAGGCTGAAGGGAGGGGGAAATTGGTTTTTTTTTCTGTTTTCAGAGAGAAGATCCCAAGATGCTGAATTGTAAGAATGCATTAAATTGTTGATAACCAAAATCAGCTCCTGACATTGAAAACACTGGAAAAGTTCCAACAATATAACCCATTTCTCTAATTACTACAAAACAACACAGCTCTGCTGAAATCGGTTAAGTGCAATGTTTGGCAGGAACTGAGAAAAACAGAAAATATGTTTCTATATGTAAAGCCAAATTTTTGTTGAAACCCTAAGGCTAATCAATGATTATTGGTCTACATTTAGTTTTTATAGAACAAGCACAAAATTAAAAAAAAATGTATAGTACTAAAGGTTTTGCACTTTGCTTTTTATGGTTGAAATTCTATTTTGTAGGCAAATCTATGCAACACCTTGCATATGTTGGGTAATTATTTCAGATTTTGTTTTTTGGTCTCAAAAATTGCTTTTGTCTAGCAATCAAGACTACATTTTCTTATATGACCACTGGGGAGTTATTTATAGCTATGGGATTTCCTTTATAATCCTGCGCCTTCTTTTTCATATTGTATCTCATGTCTGCAGCTTTTTAGACTCCACTGTGTCCCTTTCAAGACTGCTGTTGTTCTATGATATCTGTATTTATATTGCTGCTACTGTTAGTGTGACAAATACTTCCTTCTATATAACATAATTACTTTCTACTACCATCTATAGAAGAAATATTCCACATGATTATATGAATCTAAATTAAAACTAAGCATTAGACTAATAATAAATAAATAAATAATTGATTAGTTAATACAATTAATTATTAATAATAATGTGATAATTAATAAACTGAGTAATAATTAGTAAACTGATGATATGGTTAAACAAGCTCATTTTATTCGGCAGTCTAAGATTAAGACAGACAAAACTGGAAAAGTCTTCAAGACTTGTAAAGTTGAATGAAGCTTGTTATTTCTTGCTAACACTGGTTCCTGCCCACTATTTTATTCTTAATATTCAAAGATAGACTATAGAATTGTTGCTAGCTCACAAGTTTGTAGAACACATTTTCTAAGGTCTAACCCATCACATCAGCTTCTGGATAACTTACCTACTAAGTAGTTCTCCAACTAAAAGTTCTGACTTTGTATCTCAGAACTGTTGTCTGTTGTTCTGTGATGGGTTGGCCTTGCTAAAACGCTAATTTCCTACCACACTGCACTGGCACTCTGATCCTCAGCAGGACAAGGAAGAGGAAAATAAAATGACAGTAAACACTTGTGGATCAAGATAAAGGCAATTTCATAAAGCAAAAGCAAGGTTGAGTGCACAAAGCAAAGAAAAAGTAAAAATATTTTATTCTCTACTTCCTATCATCAAACAATGTCCAGCCCTTCCCGAGAAGCAGGGCTTAGCATGCAGAGCAGTTGTTCTAGAAGACAAATGTCATAATGATGAATTATTATTCCTTCTCTTTTTTTCTTAACTTTTATGTGTGAGCATATGTTGTACAGTATGGAATATCCCTTTCTGGTGGTTTGGGTCAATGATGTCATGCCAAACTCTATTGGAAGAAGGTGGAAAGCTGGAGAGACAGCACTGATGCTGTGGGAACACTGCTGAGCAGCACCCAAAACACTGGTGTGTTACAAACACCTTTCTAGATACACAGCACAGAGCTATGAGGGTGCCATGGAGAAAATCAACTCCATCTCAGCCAGACTAAATACAGCATCACATCTTCAAGCTCTGCAGTAATAAGAACTTCAACAGTTACAGGTGAGTAATTATCATGCTATGTTCACAAAAGAAATTCCAGTACTTTGGGATACTGCAGAAGTTTGTAATTCACTCCCACTTCACGCTGGATTCACATACTGCAAACTGTATTTCAAAGCTTGTCAGACTTCCAGAAATAACTAGGTCCTGACCCACAATTGTTGAACAGAAGAGTAATGATTTCATGAAGTGATTTTAAGAGCAATTACCGGAGGAAAGTTCCCTGGGTCATGCTGGTTCTTTAAAATCTAAAGGAAATAAAACATAAGAATTCCCTCAAATGCTCTGCATTTGTGATACAATCCCATAAGTTCAGTGGCCAAACTGCAGGCTCTTTTCATGTATCACAATTTCAACTTTTGTTTTATGTTAGCTCTACAATCTTATTTAGCAGTCATCTATTCATGAATAGTACTATGCAGAAGTAAGTTAATATCTTCCCTGAAAACTAAAATGGTAAATTAACCATCCTACAGAACCTCCAGTCAAGCACACCTAACAAGATAAGGATATATTTTCAGGCCCAAATATGTAAAAACGCGATCAATTTGAAACACCTTTTCCGAAAATGTTCAAAGACCCTTGTTTGTATTCAATCTTTAATTGAAACTATCTCAGAATCATAACAAACCACAATTGCTGTTGTGGGAATACTATGTCAACTAAGGGGCAGTAACACTACGACTTCTTACTAAGGTAATGTTACTGACATAGTATTTAGGGACTGATATTATTATGCTGATTATTTTGCTTTGATGCTGCT
This sequence comes from Cisticola juncidis, assembly GCA_013400215.1. Taxonomy (NCBI): domain Eukaryota; kingdom Metazoa; phylum Chordata; class Aves; order Passeriformes; family Cisticolidae; genus Cisticola; species Cisticola juncidis. Next base: position 334,231 of record VXBR01007663.1, on the reverse strand, counting down.
TGTAATAGTAAAGATATTACTGCCAGAAGTAGAAAATGGATTTTCTTCAAAAGGAGAGAGAAAGAAGAAAATCTGTATCTATCTAGAGCTGTGAATCTGGCCTTAAAGTGGAGCCCAAGCCAGGGTAGGCACTATGCTCTGTAAAGTCAAAATATTTATAAGAATGTTAAGACAAATGAAAACTGGAACCCGGGTCTCGAGGAGATTCATTTCTACACATGTGGGTTCCTCATGGAAGCAGATGATTACACAGGAGTACTTCTAGGATATTTCTGAACTTACTGCCTTTGTAAAATTGCATTATAAAAAAACACCGGTTAAAGCTTTTGTATCTGCTGAAGAGTATTCTAACAAAAAAATGTGTATTTTTCTGGATAATTGCCAGAAGAAAAAAAATGCTTTTTGAATAGGATAAGAGAAAGTCATTCTCCATTTTCTTCCTGTAAAGTTTTGCACTTTTTTGTTAGGAAAAGAATCTAGATTAATGGAGCAAAGAAAAGAATAAATGTCTAACTGTACCCTTCTGACTCTGACAGTCATTTAAAATAATGTCTTGCATAATGCATGGACAGTATTAGGATAAAATGGGAATGAATAGGATGCTATCAGTTCCATAAATAGAATGAAAATTTTCACCATCACAAAGAAATTCTTAAACACTAGGTCATGGTTCTGTTTCACTGGCTTGAAGGAGAGACTTCCTTTTGTTCTGAATCCATTTTTCCTATTCCAGATACAGTAATATCATCTATATTTAAGTTTAGGCTGAGTTTCCTTATGAAGACTATTCTCAAGCAGTTCAGAAAAGTCTATTCTCTAAGCAGTAAGAGCCATTCCAACCGTGTTTTTAAAATGATTACTGGACTAATCAGTTTCATTCAAGAGTGGAAGGAACCAAATGGCCCACAACAACATGAGCCTAGCTACTCACAGAGTTAAGAGGACTATATACATATGCTAAAGCAAACTTCCTTAGACCTTTGAAATTGCAGGGTATAAAGACAGATGTTTGCTAGGCTTAGATGTTGCAACAGGCATAAATAGCACCAGGAAGAGGTTTTCCAGTGTTTCTGTAAACATTCCACTTCAGTTGTTCATTTTCAACTTTATAGATGGCCTTTTGTTCTTGTTCTTGTTTTCATTTTTGTTTCATCACAATAAGACATCTTTGTTATGTATATAAATACATAAAAAACAAAATTAAAAAAAAAAAAATTACACAGTTATTTTCAGAGTCTTATAGTTTTCTATCCCAAATCTCACACTGGAATGGCTTTTCTAAAACTATTTACTGAAGGAGAATTCTAGTTTCTATGATTTTCCAGTATCCATTCTTAACAGATGACAAATGATTTATTTTTGTAGCTCCTAATTTATAAAACAAACAAACAAGCATAAACGAGTAGACTTGCGTAAAATTTCACAGAAGAACAATTTCTCTATTTTCCTATGGAAAAAACTACCCTTTTAGTGAACATTGCATTTTATAACAAAACTGGTACTAGAAGCGACAAAATGATTTAAAGTTATTTATATTTCAACGTGACATTCTTCTAAACAAAAATCTGGGCTAAAAACCATCACATTAGGAAATTTTGGATGAAAAAAATGTGCACTGTACTTGTGTGACAAGACCAGACACATTAGGTAAGTACCTTTACGGGAATGTCTTTGGAAAAGATGTCTTATTGCTAAGTTCAAAATTAAATAAACAGTTAGGCTACTGGAACAACTTATGGATTTTTTCCCCTAGAACTGCAATATGAATTAATCAACATACAAGAAATTTTGACTTCCTCATATGAAAGGAAAACTATGCAGATAAACTGCTCAAAAAAAAAAAATCTACTTGTTCAACACAGACTTTGATTCCCTCCCATACAACCACATTGGTCTCTAAAGTATCATGGAAAAGGCATTTTTTCTATATCAAAAGCCTAAGAAAATAACAAGGCTTTGACAGTGTCATTACATTAGATCCTGAAAAGTTTTCCTTATACCATCAAACTCTCTACTTTTGAAACCTTGAAAAAAGCACAGCAACTCCCCCCAAAAATGAAAAAAAAAATAAAGTAAAAAGTGTAAGAAATGGAACAATTTTTAGGCGTCGAGTACCATTCATAGGTATAGGCCTAGAAATTACAGAATGCAGTATTGCAGGGTATCATTCTATCACTGTTTGTTATAAAGAAACATGACAAAGTTAGCCGGAAGTCCATTTCAGCACACGAGTTATTTTTCATCATTTTAGTTTTGTTCAAAAATCATATAAAAGCCTACTAGAAAGCTGTAGAAATAGTAGTTTAAGGAACTGGAGTCCAAAATAAAATGTTAAATTGCTTTAAAGCCTATTTGTAGTTCTCATGAATAAAGTATCAGCTCTAAAGACCAAAGCAAAAAATAGTAGAGCAGAAAGGCAAGGGCTTGATGCTAGAAAAAAAAAGGTATTTCCATCTGAACAGATGTTTCTTTGAAAGCTTGTTGCTTGTTCTCAACATTTTGAGAATTTCAGTCAATCAAAATATGGATTTTGCTTAATCAGGTGATTTTTTTTATCACAGAAATATATAATTAAGAAAATAGCCTGCAGCTGAATTATATGTAGCTAGGATTACAAAAAGTTTCATTCATTAAAAGAACAAAACTATAAAATGAAGTTAAAAGTTTCAAACATGAGAAATGCTTTTAGGGCCAGTTTTAATTTCAAGCTAGGCCATCAAGAGTTAATAAACTGAGGCTATGAAGAGACCCACTCTAAAAAAAAAAAGAAAAAACAAAACAAAAAAACCCCAACCAACCAACCAAACACAAAACCAACCAACCAACCAACCAAACAAAACCCCACCACCACCAACAAAAAAAAACAGGTAAAGAAATTTGTATAAAATAAAGCTGGAAAGGTTCCTGCCCACAGATCACTGAACAAGGGTCTACATTTAAGATCACAGAACTCATACAATCACATAATTATTGAATTGGAAGGAATTTCTGGAGATTATCTGGCCCCCATCTTCAGCTCAAGCAGTGTTTCCTAGAGCTAGGAACACGTCCGGATCCCTTTTGAAAATCTCCAAGGGTAGAGACTCTAAACCTTCCTGCGCAAAGTGTCAGTGCTCAGTCACCCCCATCAGAAAAAGTGTTTTCTGATGTTCAGACAGAACCTCCTGTGTGTCAGCTTGAGCCCATGGCCTCTTGTTGCAGTCCCCCACTCAAAAGAGCCTGTCTGTCTTATTTAGACCCTCCCTTCACACACTGATATACACTGATGAGACTTCCCCCCAGCTTTCTTCTCTCCAGGCTAAACAGTTCCACTTCTCAGCCTTTCCTCAGCATCTGAGTGGTGCAGACCTGGACCCAGCACTCAGGATTCATCTCACCAGGGCTGCTCTCTCACCCCCCCTGATCTGTTGAACCCTCCTAATGCAGAACAGGAAGCAGTGAGCTTCCCTTGCAGCAAGGACACATTGCTGGTGTAACGTTCTGTTTGGTGAAACTAAATTAAATCCAGACAAAGTTGCAGCAGAAGTTACTCTTCATAAAAGTTTGCTGAAAATAACCTCTGAAAGCTCTCATAGATTTATCATGTAGAAAAGGGATTTTGATTTCAGTGAATATTCTGATATAGCCTAGGATAATTAGACTTTTCTTTTTATAACTCCATCATGTTTTTAGCCCATAGCCTTTGATGCAATTTTCCAGACATTTTGTCTCTTCTGTTTCCAGATGATGATTCCCAGTGTAAAGCAAACTTTTTTTTGAAACTAATTTTTAAGTCTGTGGAAAAGGGAGAATGGTTTTAAACTAAAAGAAGCTATACTTAAATATGGTGTTGAAGGAAATTCCTTAGTGTGAGGGTGGTGAGACACTGGGACAGGATTCCCAGAAATCGTGTAAATGCTCTTACCCTGGAAGTGTTCAAATCCAGGTTTGGTGGGGCCCTAGGCAACTTGATCTAATGGGTGGCATCCTTTCTTGTGGCAAGGGGCTGGCAATTAGAAGATTTTAAAGATTCCCTTCCAACCCAAACTGTTCTATGATTCTATAATAAGTACTGTTAAGCTTAATGTGGTTCTGGATATAGAGAAATTATGTCCTATAAATTGGTTCTTGCCTCTTCATAATGTTGATAGTATTTGATAATTTTAATGAATGAATCCTGCTTGTGGGAAACAATTTACTTTTAAATGCCAATATTTTCCTTTTGTTGGAGATTTGGTATACTATTGATGACTGCTTTTGGTGTAATTTCATGTATGTATTATTGGTATGCATTAACATCCACAGAAATATTTAGGAGAATTTCCAAGGGTTGTAATGGGAACTTGATCCACCCATTTGTATCCAGAATAAAAATACCCTGGTGTTCAACAGTTAAAAATAGGACTATGAGCTCTGGGAAACAGTTTTCATTCCCCTATCTCATCTTAGTGTTATTAACACAGGGATTCTAGGTCAACATTAAACTGAAGATGGTTCTCTTGCTGTGATCTGAAATTCTCTAGGTAAAGGTTAATGGGGAGTAATAACTCTACCTGAGCCACACTTCTCCACATATGTCTTTCTGTTCACATTTTTACCTGGCTGATCACTGGCAAAGGAAAGGGACAATGAAAAGGCTCAGATCTCTGAGTCTCTGTGACTCAGGTGGGGATCAAACCACCTGCTAGCTGAATGAAGGGGCACACATGTATGGAGACAGGTTTAGAGAAGACTCCAGGAGTTTCTAGTCTACCTTAGGGGAATATTTAGGCCAAAGGCTTTGGAGATACAATTTTTCCAAAGACATTTTTGGCAGCAGCAGCTCTGTTTCCAAAGACATTTTTCAACTCTCTCCATGTGTGTTAGAAGTATCTAGTCTAGTGTTTTCCCTGTAGGCTGGTCCTACAAGGAAGCTTAATTAATCAAGTTTTCCTGCCCTTCAATGTTATGCTTCAGTCAAATCCTTTCTTATTGCACAGAGGCGGCCCTGCACTTCTTCAGTTCTCAGACAGTATATAGCAAGAATTGGTAAACAATTTTACTGTTTTTTCTAACTCTTTTAATACATGAGTTCTGGTTTTCCAGTTTGTTACAAAGGATAATTTATAAGATCTTGCAATTCTGCTTTCCTGATCTTAAAAAATTTCCTTTGGAGAACATCCAGTAATTCTTTTAAAAAATGATGTGTACAAATAGAGAATGCAATACATGTTAATTACCTTGAATAACTCCACCAGTATTCAAGATTTTTTTTTTTTTTTTGGTTATGGCCTGAGAGAAAACACATATCTGTAAATATGATAATTAATTTATGATATCTTTATTTATATATATATATGTATTTAGTTATTGGTCATGACTTTTTGCTTCAGAAAACAAATTAACTAGAATTAATGAACATTAATTTTTGAAAAATTTTGAAAATTTTGAAAAATCATAGTCCATAGCTCTATATGAGGCCTTTAATAGCTATTAGGATCCACTTGGCACCATAACCGACCCTTTATAAGATGCTGTAGAAGACAGGCATACAGGTAAAAAGCCTGGCACCATCATGTAAAACTTTAAGGTCATTATGCTTTTCTTTTAACCCGATCTTTGTCTTGAGGACTTTGGAGGACAGAGAAAAGAAAAAGGTTTTCAACTCTATGTTGCATCACAGTTATATACCATAAAACAATTATTTGAGTAATTGCTTCTTGAATTACTTTCAAAACCTTTCTGTAAACTATGGAAAATTAGTGAATATGAATTATGAAATAAAATACTTTTAAGATCACTATTTCAAGTAAGAAATGAGGACTAACATGATTGTGAAAAAAACAGAATTGTAAATACTCCTTCTAGGTTCCTGTTTGATCTTTTTATTTCTTAAAAAATACTTAATTCACAATGAAGGAGGAAGGGGACATATTTTAAAAGAACTTGCCTAAATGAAATTAAAAAAATATTTTAGGGATTTAAAATTAAAATAATCAATTTCAAATGCCTATATGCATACTCACTCCCATTTCTCGCCCTTTCCCCCAGCATTTACTGCTGAGCATGATATCATCTGGTATGGAATGCCAGTCTGGGTCAGCTGTCCCATCCAGCTGTCTCCTTCCAGCCCCTTGCCCAATCCCATCTTACTCCTCTTGGCTGAGGAGTAGGACAGAGTAGTGAGGAGAGCACATTTTGCAAGAACTACTCAGCAATAGCCAAGATTACGGATTTTTTTTTTAAAACTAAAAATTAAAATTATTGAAATTTTACCAACACTGTTTAAGCTAAAAATCCAAAGCTCGTCATCACAGGGGCTGGTATGAAGAAAACTAACCTAATCTCAGTGACAGTGTACATAAGGATGTGGCAGACATTACTGTGCTGAACTACAGAACAACAGAATCTCTAGCAAAGGTTTGAACCCTTCTGTTTGTTTATCCCTTCACTGCATTCCATCATAAAGAAAACCTGGTGAAGATATCTCTCAATAAGTGAATTCTTAGACTCATAAATTGAAGGCTTCAAAGATTTGTAGCATGTACTTTGCAAAAGTGTGTGTTTGAATAAACTTTTAAAACAAAATTATAAATACAGACTTCTACATCCTGGATTTCTTCATTAACTTTAGAGGAAATGTGTAGGAGTATAAAGATCCACACTGTGTGCACTGATGAATTGAGCAGGGCTTAAGGAACCACAAAGTAAAATCAATATGAACACAAGTTCTGAAAAAATGAAATAATAATAATTGAGAAGTAGATTCTAAATTTGATTCATGTACATACTATATGGTCATTGCAGAGCTTTAGCAGCTTTCCTGACTTTTTTCTTATAAATCCAGTGAAGCAGGAAAATTCTGCTTTCCATAGGAAGAGAGGACAACAGGATTCACTGCCTTGAATAATAACATATACTTGAATAGTAATTTATTTTTTACCCTGTCTCAACCAATTCACTGAAGCTGTTGGGGGGGAAACAGCCACTAATGGAATGTACATCATATACCAGCAACTCTGCAAGCATTTCCAAAATAAACAGTGCATTTGACATCAGTCACAGGGAACAATTTGTGACTAAGAGCTATGTAATAAACTCAGTTAAAGAAGAATGTAGAGAATACTTTTAAGAACATCTGAAGAATCCAAAAAGTGTTTCAGAAAAACTTTGCCTGATATTTCCTGAGTGGTTTCCCTGAACCACTCTCCATCCTTTATATGATTTAACAATTAAAAAAGAAAATCTGTACTTGTAACCTTGAGCATTCATGTACATCTCTTTCATAGTTCTGTGAAAATGAGAAAATAAGAGTGGAACATATTTTTGCAGGATTTTATTTTAGATGTGGACTGGTATGTTAAATTTTGTAGCAAGAATAAGGAAACATTTTTCTGGAAGACAATTCTGTGTCTACTGCCTACCTCTCAGTACTTTCTTTGAAACAATGATTTTTTTTTGGTTTTGGGTTTTGTTTTTTGGTGGTTTTTTTGTTTGTTTGTTTTTGTGTGGGTTTTTTTTGGTTATGTTTTTGAGGGTTTTTTGGGGGTTTTTTATTTGTTTTGTGTGTATGTGTGTGTGTGTTTTGTTTGTTTTGGTTTGATTTGGGTTTTTTTGGTTTTTTGTTTTCATTTTTTGGGGTTTTTGTTTGTTTTGATTTGGTTTGATTTGGGGTTTTTTGGAGGGTTTTTGTTTTGGAGTTTTTGTTTTGTTTTGTTTTGTTTTTGTGCAGAAGCAGGATTTGGTTGGTTTTGTGGGTTTTTTGTTTGTTTATGGTTATTTTCAAACTCTAATGCTCCACATCCTCTTGAAGAGAAGACTCATGACATGTAAACAGTTGGACAAGAAAACCCTTTCACCAAGACATTTTCTATTTAAAGAGGAATTTACTCTTGTAATCAGGTAATTGGTTGCAGTGCCTCTGAGAACAATCACATCATCATTCTGACATAATCTAGAGTTTATTTGTTAAACATTTTTCTATAGTGATGGATAGCAATATCGAGGCAGGTGGGTTAACCCTACATAGCACATCCTACATCCTGCAGCCCCATCCCTGCCCTGGCAGTCCAGGTTAGACTGGCAGTACAGACCCAGGGGCTCAGGGCACTCGTGCTGGATTCCTCTCTGGTGGCCTGGTCTCTGTGTGGAACTGTCCCGTGCTGGGCACAGCCTTTAACACGGTGTCTGAGGGCCACACCTGGTGTGTTGGTCTCAACCCATATTGGGCAACAGTCTCTATTACATTATAAACTAGAATGTCAGGACAAGAAGATACTGCCTTTCTAATCAAGTGGCCTGAGGCCAGTCTCTTATTTGCTCTATATCCAACAACGATTAGCACAGTTTTCATCAGGCTTTCTCTTACCCACTAGTTTTCATATGTTACAAGTATGAGAAGTCAGCAAAAATTACATAACATAAAAATTGTATCTATTACTTCTTTATATTCCAGCTCATCTTGAGTTAATCTATTCAGACCTGAAATCCTTTATTTAAGCAGTGATTTGGGGTAGACTTCATACCATGTCATTGTTTAAAATGAAATTCGCTACAGCTTTGCAAGTGAAAATAAGGCAGCTGACAAGTCAAGACATTACACATACTGGCAGTTGCATATTTGTATGCAGCTAGTTTTATAAGAAACCTTATAGCCTAGTCCTATTACATAACTGGAGAAAAAATCAGGCAAAAGGGTTCACCCTTTTTTGTCCCAAAACTGTCAGCTATGAGGTAAAATAAGAAATTACATGTGTAAACAAAAATCAAGGTAGGCAAAGATAACCTTTGATTGTTTGTGATCAGTTCTTCAGTTTGGGGCTGGAGCCTTCACCACGTCACTCCATATCTGTTTACCCTTTGTGATGTACTTTCACACTGTCCCACTACCTGAATGTGACACGTATGCAATGCTGCATTTCTGTTCTGCCTAAGTTCTGAACACTTCCCAAACCCAAATGCTTTCATGTTTATGACTGTTAGGAAAAAAACCCCAAACTAGCAGTTATGTCTTAATTAGCTTATATATTGTAAAAGAAAAGGGAAACAGTAGGTATGAGGTGTGATAGGTGCTCCATGTGGTATTGAAGGAAGAAATAAGATCAGTTCTGTAAGCCTCAGCCTGAACGAAGAGGAAGTAAGAAAATGCAGCACTATTTCTCAGCATTGAACAACAGATTTAATAACAGAAGTATCCCAAATATGGGCAAGCTTTTGGTCTTGATGGTTTTGAGTAGTTGGTTCACTGCTCTACTTATTTACATAGTTTGCCAATTCCACAGGAGCTTCATTTTCTAATAAATTATTTCAAAGCTCTGTAGAGTGTAAGTTAAGAAAGTGCTGATTTAACTCAAATTCTGCAATAAATTTCTGTGTAATTCTGAAAGTTTTATATATATATAAAAAACCCAGTTAACTATGACAGCAAATAGGTGTCTTCATCTAAAACTAAAAATTTCATTCAAATTTGCAACTCATTTACTTTATGGTTTTACCCTCAGAATAGTTGTCAGATCTCTATTGTTTTCATGAGTCTACTTCATGAGGCTAATTGAGATTTGTCTTAACTTTCCTTTTTTTAAACTCAACATGTAGTTTAACTTCTCAAAGGCTCATTATTATAGTTTATGTTTCCATATGTATTTGAATATTCACTCAATATAGTTACATCTTATAATCTATATCATAACCATTTCAAGAATTATCATTTTTTCTGCACTGTTTCAAAATGTATTTCTTTCCCAGCTCTTTGGTTCATACTTGTATCCAATTACGCTCAAAAAATATTTTTATATTACTGATTTAATTTAATAGTCATTAAATTCTAAAAAAATTCTGTGACACTAAAATGTAGGCTTTTGAGACCAGAATTAAAAGTCATATTTACTTCTAGAAAATGTGCTCTCACCTATATTAAATCTCATTTTCATACTTCATTATATTTAATATAGCAAAAATAATTTTAAAATATTGCAGACCTCTTTAATATTAGTGCAAGTCAATTTTGCAGACATAATGAGAGTTGCTTGTGTCTTCCTCTTGAAAGACAGAAATTTTATCCTGCAATGCTCAATAACATAAAAGAGATGCAGTCACCTTGTTGTCAACATGCTTATGGCCATTGTAGCAAATAACAGGTTTTTTCCTCTCTCTTGTAAGTTATTTAAGAATGATTTAAGAATCATTTGGACATCACTTTCTTCCAAGATTATTAAGTTTTTGGGCTGTCAGAAATTCAAAAACAAACAAAAAACCCCCAGGTAATCCTACCTTTGGCAGCACGCTGCTCCAGCTCCTCTTCAACACATGCAGGCTCCCTAAATAAGTCAGCAAAGTAATTTTTACATCTTAAATATGCTAAATCTTCCCAAAAGCTTTCCAGTTCTCAGCCTCTCCTTTTTATAATCCACACTTCTGGCAGTGTGCAGATTTTAAATGACTTTGTGATATTGCTTGTATTCCCAGTAATAACTCTTCACATCCGCTTTAAGTATTATGGGATTTCAGCACTTCTTTATGTGTAAAATCTCTTGCAAAAGAAGAAAAAAAAATTGAGCTCTCAGAAACTTTGTTACCTTGGAGGTCTCTGCCTGCTGGCCTTAAGTTTTATCTGCTACCATGAACTATCTTGAAGTCAGCCACTGTAAACTACAGACAAAAGTAAAATCTCTTTGCCAAGTATCGTGAGACTTGCTATAACATTAAAGTAACTTTCCTGATACAGCATCAATCCATTTACTCCAGTTGATTCTGAGATAAGCTGAAGGTGTATCAAAATCATTATTATGTGCTCTATGTTTTATTTCACAAACAATTACACAGAATGTCAATTTATGCTTTTATCTAGACAGTTACTTTGAATATTGTTGCTTAAGTACTGTTACAGTGAAGAAAAAATTCTGCATATGAAAGTCACCACTGAAAAGTTGCACACTGAAAGACATTGAACAGACACTCAGATTTATTGAGAAAGATACTCATCTGCTTTCTTTGCATTAGAAGTGTCACTGAGATAAATATCAGACACACAATGGTTTGCACTTTTTAATAAATGCAAATCTTTTATAAACATGTATTAAATCCACTGAGGAACAGACCAATCATGATAAATTCAAATGACTATATTGACTTGTTTGGACTAGAAATGTCAAATAGAACACTGATGAGACAAGTGAAATTAAATAAAATATCAACTGCTGGTTTTATTTATTTTTATGCATAGAATGTTCTTAGTCAAAAACATTATACTGTGCACCACTGAATGGAGAAACAAATAGTTTTGGCACATAACATTGAGAATGGATAGCTGAACAGAGAAGGCAAAGAGCTGCTTAATTACTGGAAACTAGTATTGAATCCCTATCAAGGAGTCTTGAGAGCAGAATAATATGCTTTTAAGTTCAAGGACAAGTAGTAACAAATTATGTCAATCCAGATACTGATCTACTTCAGGCCCTTGGCATCTTCTGTTTTACTTTGGTTTCTAAATGAAGACACAAACACCTGTTCTTGCAGCAGGTGGTATTTGTTTATTATAGCTCTTCCTGCTGAGTTTTAATCAGCCTGCAGCTGCAGAATCCAGACTAAGGAATGGTTATAATACCAGATTTTCATATATAAGCAGTATTGGTCCAGAGAAAATTTTTCATACTTCATTTCCATCATATGTTACCAATCATATAATTTCCTTCTCACATTCCAAGTTTTTAATTAAAGAGTAAATTCATGTATAATGCTAGTAAAAGAAGTTTTGAACATTGTGCCCTGAGGCTTTTATTTGATTATATTCTGTTATTGCAAAATCTCCAATTTTTGGAAGAAGATTCTCAAACCTCTGCCAATTTGTACCTTTGCCATTCTTTACTGGGAGAATCAAGAAGCTTTAAAAAAAAGCCAAGGGACAAATTAACAATATGTAAATTCCTCTATTCAAATGCAATTGAAATAAGAAGGAGGTACGTATGGGACAGGAGAAGCAGGGTAAAATTTTCTATTCCAAACTATAAGGTAAGAACACTGAAGTAATTATGTGGAGACATTATTAAGA
>VXBR01007663.1:279225-322163 GCA_013400215.1 Cisticola juncidis | reverse complement strand
ATATTATATATATATATATATTATATATATAAAAATACTATTTTCTTAGTGTTAAAGCAACAACTACTCAATGAGGCTTATAGAATACAAGAATTTGTTTAAAATAATGGAAGATAAGGCTAAAAAAAGCGAGATTTTACTGCGTGGAAGGACAGAGTCACTTCAGTGCAACTGCAGTGAAGCCAAATCAGGTAGTGAAACACTGGAACCTGTTGCCCAGAGAGGTGGTAGATGCTCCATCCCAGGAAACATTCAGGATCTGGTTGGATGGGGCTTTAAACCCTCTATTCTAGTGCAAGGTGTAATTCAGATGATTTGACTTCAGGGTTGTTTAAGTCTCCACAGGTCACAGTTCACTCCAGGAGCTATTCCAGACTCTCCATGGGGTCACAGCTTTCTTTGGGACAAATCTGCCTCCAGGGGAGTAACTTATGTCACTGTCACCTGCACTGCAGCTGCAGGGGAGTTTCTGCTCCAGTGCTGGGAGAACCACTCCCCCTCCTTCTCCTCTGACCCCAGTGCCTGCTGAGCTGTTTCTCTCATACCTCACTCTGACCCAGCTACTGTTGCACAGCATTTTTTCTCCTTCCTTAAATACGATTTTGCTGAGGTGCCACCAACTGATTGACTCAGCCTTGTTTAGTGATGGGTCTGTCCTGAAGCCACCTGGAACTGACTCTGATATGGTGGGAAGTTTCTGGCATGTTCTCACAGAAGCCATCCCCACAGACCCCCTACCAGCTACCAAAATTTGGTTACTTAAAACCAATACAAGGGATGTATGGCACAGCATGTGCCAATATTTGGACTGAAAAAACTCTGAAAAGCTAATTTTCTAACAGAAGTGTTTTTCTTTTGTTTGTGTTAAAGCAGCATCATGATCACAGCATCTTGGTGNAAAAAAAAGCCAAGGGACAAATTAACAATATGTAAATTCCTCTATTCAAATGCAATTGAAATAAGAAGGAGGTACGTATGGGACAGGAGAAGCAGGGTAAAATTTTCTATTCCAAACTATAAGGTAAGAACACTGAAGTAATTATGTGGAGACATTATTAAGAAAATCTTCCTATGTATTAAGATATGTTGTAATGTTTTCATCCTTATTAAACAGTTCCTTCTATTCATGATGAGCATGCAATATAACTGAGTTATAATTTANATGCTCCATCCCAGGAAACATTCAGGATCTGGTTGGATGGGGCTTTAAACCCTCTATTCTAGTGCAAGGTGTAATTCAGATGATTTGACTTCAGGGTTGTTTAAGTCTCCACAGGTCACAGTTCACTCCAGGAGCTATTCCAGACTCTCCATGGGGTCACAGCTTTCTTTGGGACAAATCTGCCTCCAGGGGAGTAACTTATGTCACTGTCACCTGCACTGCAGCTGCAGGGGAGTTTCTGCTCCAGTGCTGGGAGAACCACTCCCCCTCCTTCTCCTCTGACCCCAGTGCCTGCTGAGCTGTTTCTCTCATACCTCACTCTGACCCAGCTACTGTTGCACAGCATTTTTTCTCCTTCCTTAAATACGATTTTGCTGAGGTGCCACCAACTGATTGACTCAGCCTTGTTTAGTGATGGGTCTGTCCTGAAGCCACCTGGAACTGACTCTGATATGGTGGGAAGTTTCTGGCATGTTCTCACAGAAGCCATCCCCACAGACCCCCTACCAGCTACCAAAATTTGGTTACTTAAAACCAATACAAGGGATGTATGGCACAGCATGTGCCAATATTTGGACTGAAAAAACTCTGAAAAGCTAATTTTCTAACAGAAGTGTTTTTCTTTTGTTTGTGTTAAAGCAGCATCATGATCACAGCATCTTGGTGACATACATAGAAATACAAATATCTTTAATAGGTTGAAGTTCTGTTGCTTTCTGAGATTTCCACTCCTATGTTGTCAGTGAGTTTTCTCTGAAGTCAAGAGTTGGGATTTTTTTATAAAGTTTTTTTTTCTTTTTCTACTATATTTCTATGTCATGAAGAATTGTAATCCTGAGCCCCTGACCACCAGAATTACTGTAGGAGAGAGCAAGTAAGGAATAGGTAAGTGGCTCTTAATTAGACAGTAAATTAGGACAAGTGCTCATAAGGATAAAGTCATTTCAAGCATCTCTTGAGAGAAGAATTTCAGTGACCAATACAGTTTTTCCTTTGTTAATGAAAGGGGAACAGCAGAAAAGAGAATGAAATTATTTTAGTATTTTTCTTTATTTTCCTTTTTCTTTTTCATTTAGTAATTTTTTGTACTTACTGCCAGTAAAAACTGGTAAAAACTGTTCCAATTTAAAATACTAAAAATAGGCATTTGTGAATTGTTTTCAATACATACAACAACATACTTAAAAATCATGAAGTTATGTCCTTATTTTTATGAAAAATGTCATTCTCTTCCAAGTATCACCATGTTGAAAGGTTATGTGTACAAAGAGTATTGCATAGAGCCACAGAAAGCATGGCAAATTAATTTGTTGTTAGCTTTTGCTGCTGCTTTTCATCATAGATGAAACAGACACAGTGGAAATTTTTTATCCCTTCTACTAGCTTTAAGAACTGCACACAATAAAGGGTCACATGAAGGGGCTTTAACAGAAACAATACTTGTCCTGAGAGAATTTGCTTCCCAAAGCTGAAATTTAAGCTTCATTTTGATATTGAACTCATAACAATAAATATTAACCCCTAATATTAGATGGTCTATATTTTTTCTGTACTTGTTTTGTCTGGGATAGAGTTAATTTTTGTCACAGAAGCTGGTATGAAGCTGTGTTTTGGTTTTGTGCTGGAAACGTTGATATTTTATTGTTGTTGAGCCTTGCTTGCACAGAATCAAGGCCCTTTTTGCCTCTCAGCCCACCCCACCAATGAGGAGCCAGGTACACAGCAAACTGGGAAGGGACACAGCCAGGACAGCTGAACCCCAGTGACCCAAGGGATATTCCACACCATGTGACAGCAGGAGCACCAGCTAAAGCTGGGGGAAGAAAAAAGGGGAGATATTTAGAGCGTTGGTGTTTGTCTTCCCAAGTCACTGTGACATGTGATGGAGCTGTGCCTTCTGGGGATGGATGAACACCTGCTTGCCCATACAAAGCTGTGTATGAATCCCTTGTTTGGCTATGCTTCCTTGCACAGATTTTGCTTTACCTTTTAAACCCTCTGTCTCAACCCATGGATTTTCTGATTCTGGAGGTGGAGTCACAATCTCTGTAAGAGTTTAAAAAAGTGTGGATATGGCACTTGGGGATGTGACTCAATGGTGAACATGGTGGTGGCCAACAAAGTTGGCAGCTGAACTCAAAACCAGTTATTTTCCAACCTTAGCAATTCTATTATTTTATAATTCTTGACCCCATTTCCCCAGGAGTCTCTCTGTGTGTGTATGTGTTTGTGTCTGTCAGTGTGTGAGTGAACAGCTATGTGGGGTTTAGTTGCTGACTGGATTTAGTCCACCCCCTCAAAAAAAGGCTGGCTGGAGTTAACAGCTCCCCCCCCAAAAAAAGTTAGTGCTAGTCCTGGTCCAAAAGTCTAACCCAGAAATTTGGAAAGGATCATGAGAAAAATTCACCTAATTTATTCTGTGAAGATTTGCCCTAGAAAATTTCTATTGATTGTTACTGAAAATATGTTTTTGGGTCACTGGCACTTCAGAGATTCTTAGGATTTCAGAATCCTAAAGTTCCTCAAAAAAACCCCAATAGCTTAAGACGTTTTGGTCTGGGTATAAGACCCAGTGAAATTTCCGGATAACTGTTTGCTTGTTAAACCAAATAAATGCAAAGAATGTTATAAGACTTGGAGCTGTAGCCTTCAAAACACCTGGGAAAATTGGGTGGCTGTGATAAAAAGCTGGAATCAAAGTTCTCAGCCAACACAATTCTGGCAATTACACCACTTCCCAAGCACATAACAGTGTGTGTGGCACGCAGAAGATTCCACAGCAGAGCTGTCAGCAGTCTAACAGACAACAGCAGAGCTGTCTATTACTAGGCCCTTAACAGATTGCTTTGTGGAAGGGTGGCTTCATAAAAGTAATTGACACAAAAATTCAAAGTGTATGTATATAAATGTATGTAATTATATGCATATAAAGATAATTATGTATCGTTATATATAAAGGAATACATAGAAGACTACAAACAGTAGTAAATTGATTTATTGTAGTAAATTGAACCTTACTGTAGTAAATGATTCCCTAGTACTTGTTTTGCTTGAGTCACCTTGACCAGATTCACAACTTTTGAGGCTCTGGTCATATCTACTGAACAGCATGCATCATCCAAGCATGTCCTCAACAGTAACCTAATTCTTGTTAACACTGTACTCACAAGCCCACCAGATTTGAACTAAATCCAGGTCATCATGCATTATCTTTTCTATATTAATTAGTATCAGTTCAAAGTTCTAATTTAACTTCATTAACTTAGGAAATAATGATTTCCTTAAAGGATAGTATGAGCTACAAATGATTAAATAAATCCTTCAGAAGTTCGATCCTTTTGAAAGTTTTATTGAAATTCTCAGCCCTAGTTTTGCAAAAAAATGTAAAAATACTGATTCTAAATAAGTGATATTCATCAAAATGAAACCACAAGAATTTTTGCTGAAATTATGCCAGATCACTAGGTGTAGAACTATCCTATTTTGTAGTCTTATGAGACACAGCAAAATTAAAATGAGTCCAAGGAAACGTAGATTTTAAAAGTCATACACAAGCTTTATAACCTGCACTTTAAAAGCCAGTTTGGTCTATAGCACATTTATTTTTCTTAAACTGGATACCATTCTACATTTCAAATTTGGGAAAAATAAAGCATCTTTGGCACATTGTAACAGTCCAGTCTTTTCTGCTTTATAAACTATAGAACCTCATCTTGTATTGCTCGATTAAATCAGAATTTGCTTGAACAACAACCCATCTTTTAGAAAGATTTAAGTGATAGATTTATAATTAAGCTATCAAAGTGGCACACAGCTCAGACCTGGATGGCAATTTTATGAACAGTACCATATTCCAAATCACTTACCTATCGCAAGCCAAAACAACTATATATCACGGTCAATTTTAGTTCAGTCTCAAGAGGGGTTTTAAATCAGTCATCCAGATGCATCCTGTAATAATTCAGCTGTTCTGCAACTGTGCATCTGAAAGGCTGCAATACCTACAAACTATGCTTTCAAGTTTTGTTTGGAAGTTAAATATTTCAGTGTCCTTTAAACTTCTGTCTTCTTACCTGCAGTCCTGCAATCTCACTTGGATTTGCAGGGAACTCACTAAGTTTTCTGTATACACCCCAAAAATTAGCTTCATAGATGTCCTCTGTATTTAGATGGCAGTTCACTGGATGCTAAGCTGAGCAATGAATAACAAAAGAAGTAATACTGCCTAAAAATTGCATGTCTAACAAAATAATGATGCCATATGTCATCTTGTTATTGAAAAAGTAGCCTACAGTCCTTCACACTCCTCAGCTTTGTCTTATGCATCCACATCAATATATAAATTCTACTTTTTTCACACCAAAGGGTTTAGAATCTTCCAAAAAGAAGCTCAGGTGATTGATTTATCTAACACCAGCCAAGAGAATTTTCTAAAATATAGGATGTGATAGCTGGTGAGATGTGGATTGGTACCGTAAAAATGATCTTTCCCTAAATTTTAGATCTTTTAAGGATTTTAAATACTTCTGAAGGTTTTGGTCACAAAATCTTTGGGATGCTTTATGGCACTCTGAGACAAACGTCACTTATATGCTTGGAAATTATGCTATGTTTATACACCATGAATGATTAAAAGATCAAGACTGAAGTGCAAACCAGATCTTAATCCATTTGCAAGGTAATGGACACATGGCTAGGGTGAGCTAGAAGAACTTTGAAATAACAGGAATCTTCAGAATTTACTGAGCAAGAAAAGAAAACAGTGTTAAAATTATGCAACCAAAAACTCACAGATGTATTCTGAGCTCAGAGAAAGCACCTTGTAGGTTCTGGTCTAGCATTTTTAGAAAACTTCTATTAAAATTATTATTATTAAAATTAATATTAAAATTATATTAAAAACTGTATTAAAATATTTTTTCAGAGGTGGAGTGACACCATACCCATTCCATCTGTAAAATATCACACTGCATTTAATAGAAGTCTAGAGTTCATATTAAGAAAAACCTCTCCATTTTACAAGTCATTGTTTCTTCATTCTGAATGAATACACTGTAATCCATAGTCTACAAATATTTCAAAACTTAATATCTTTTGAAGCTTAAACAATATTACTTGTAAGATGTATAGAAATACTTAATTCTGAAAACAAATGTCACTTATCTTGGTTGGAATGGATTCTTTTGGTCTGGGGTTTGTTTTTCTTTATTTTTGAAGGAGCATAAATACATTTATACCAACTAAGAATTCTGACATGAGGTTCTGAAGTGCTTTCTGAAGCCATTTGATCTCTAGAGGACCAAGAAAATTATAGTGAAAGGCTAAAATATTTTGTCAATGACATTGCACCAGAAAGGAATAACAGCATAACAAGTTTGTTAAGAAGGCTGATACTGACTTTGTAAGAACCATGGCAGTGTGCAATGAAGAAATATGTATTGATTTGTCTTTGCTTACTTGAGACTTCATCCCAAAGATACTGTGATGAAATTAATCCATTTTAAAATAAATAAATCCCCTCAAAATAAAGACTACAATAAAGCAGCTTTTATATTCTTTATTTACTTTAAGTACAATAAGTCTGTGCTGTATCAGTTATGTTTCTGTGGGGTTCTTTCCCATACTCAGCATACAGAAAAGCATCATGTGTGCTTAAGTCAAGAATAAATTGTAATGGCTTTCCACATTGTTAAATGTCAGACAATTTCTTTTTGTTTGTTTGTTTTAATTAACTGGAATTAACAGCTTCCAGCAGGTTTAAAGACCATTGACCAATTACATTAGCTTTCTTTAACCACAACAGACATTTATATTAAGTGGTTTAAGTGTTGTTAATTAGTTTCAGTATTTCCATGTGAAAATAAAAATAAGAGTTGACATTTTTAAAGCACTGCTTCACTGAGGATATCAGACTGATCCAACAAGAAATTTCTTTAGAATATGAAGTTCTGAAATTGCTTAGTACAACAGGTCAAATTTTTCCTATTTGTCACAGCAAAATCTATCATAGATTCATCTCAGCAAAGTCAGGACTGGTTTTATCTTAAGAGCTTTCTAGCTAATGAATAAAGCAAAAAGTACATCAACTGTAATCCATCTAAATCAGCTCTTCTCTGAGCCATCACCAGGCCATATTGACCTCAATGAAACAATACCAAACTGAACACCAGATGTAGGATGCATCAGCTCACCTAACATATTTCCTTAAAACATTTTTAATATTTTCCTCAGCAGTTGGATCACATAACCAGCTTAGTATATACTGGGGAGAAAAACAGTTATCAGACAATCAGAATCATTAAGGTTGGAGAAAGACCCTGTGGGAAAAAGACTGGGGGTAGGATTACTTTTTAATAGATGGTGATTGAGATCAGTATCTCAATTGAGATTTGATTGAGATCTCAACTTGATTGAGATCAGTTTATCACACAAGATGTATGCTAAGAGGGAAAATACGATTGCCACTCCCTGGCTGGAACATGGCCAGCATGATGGACTTCCCACACCACAACCCAAGGAGGAGTGAACAGAGGGTGGAGTGCGTTGAAGTCGGGAGACATTGCAGTCAGGCTCTGCTGAAATACTTGCAGGGGTGGGAAATTGGTGGTACTTTTTAGCTGACAAGTCATGTAACAGCTAAAAAACAAGGGAGATAAAGGAAGATGTCTTGCTGTTGAACCAACAGCTGAGGCAAAATCACTCTTCTTGAACTCATGTTTTCTTGATCTCACCATTCCAAGGCTAACTCAAAGGAGTGTTACCTGTCTGAGCCATAATCATCCAGGTTCTCCAGAACTGGAGCTGTGGGTGACCTTGTCAAAGGCTTTGCTTAAGTCCAAGTAGACAACATCCACACCATTACCCCCATCCACTCAACAGTCACCTCTCCATAGAGGGAGATGGGGCTGATCAAGCAGGAGCTGCTGTCACAGCCTGCCAGCCCTCTCGGTGCTGCAGCCTTCCTTGGGGAGGGTGTCCAGGGCTGGATGTCTCGGGTTTCCAGGGGGCACAGGCACAGCCTGTGATTTCAGCTCTCTATGAATGCTGCTGAGAGCAGCTGGCTAAGGCAGCTCTTCTGTGGGTGACACGGGAACAGAGGCAGGGAGGCAGGCACCCAGTCCAGAGATCCTTTACTAGGCAGGAACAAACAACTGAAGGCCACGGAGAGTGGGATTATATAGGGTCCAGGGTAGGTGGGGTTAGCAGTCAGGGAAAGAATTGGGAAGACAGCCAATGGGGAAGAGGATCCAAAATTCACCAACCAGGGAAGGCAAAAACCAGGAAGTGAGGGATGAACCAGTGTGGGGTTACAGATTTACACTGGGTTGCAAAGGCTCTTGGGGGTAAACACTTTTGCTCATCCTGAGCTAGGGAGAAGTCTCTCTGGGAGACTTCCTGTGGAGGGTGTGTTGCCATTGGAAACCGCAGAGATGCTGTGCTATCTCCATGGATGGGCAAGCTCCTCTGTGGCAGCCCTGGAGACCACTACAAGCTGTCTTTCACAAGCCTGTGCTGGTTGGGCCTGATCCCAGGGCTGTCCCACACATATTGTGTGGTAACACCTCCACCTCAGGATGGTCTGCTCCAGGACCTTCCCCAGCACCCACATCCAGCTGAGAGGCCCAGCTGTGGCTGTGGCTGGGCCTCACATTTACCAACCACCAGCCAGCCGGGACCTCCCTGCATAGCCAGGACTCTTGGTAAATGATTGGTGAGCAGTTATGCCTGATCCCTCAGTACCTTCAGGTGGATCTCATAAACTCATAAACTTGTGATATTCAAGTGGTGTAGTAGGTCACCAACCATTTCCCCTTGTATTCTGTGGGCTGAATTGTGTTCCTCTTCCTTGTCTTCTAGCTCAGGGCACCTAGAGAACAACTCAGGCAAGACTCAGGCAAAGAAACCATTAATTACCTCATTACCTTACTTAATTACCTTACTTTTCTTCATCCTTTTCCGCTGTGTTTGCCCCTGCATCCAGTATCCAATAAAGGATGGAGATTTTCCTTAGCCTTCCTTTTGTTGTTAATGTATTAAGAGAAACAATTTTTCATGGTCTTTTAAGATAGTAACCAGGTTACATTATTTTTTATTTTTTAATCTTACATACCTTGCTTTTCTTGAAAAAGCTGTTCTGCTGTTCCACACTTTCTATGAACCTTTATATTGGGACAATCTTTCTTTTTACCATTATCTTTATTTTTATCCCATTCTTCCAGGATAACAGCTGTTTCTACTTGACTGATGAGTGACGTGTGACTTGGAGCCTTCAGGATGGCGTGGTGTTGGAAAAAAAGAGATGAAAACTTCTTGATTGCTTTCCATGTGTAGAAATTTACTGCAACTTCATTAATTAATGAAAGGAAATCAATTAATGCTTTGTAAAAGTCAGATCTAGAAACATATCACTATAGTGAAGATGATTTTGGCATGCTACAAGCTGTTATTAAAAACTTGCAAATTATGACTGTGTAACATATTTTCTGGCTGGGTCAGTAAATAAAGAACTTAAAAAAGCATTTAACTGTACAGGCATTGCAGTTAATAGGAAAACGCAAAATGAGGCTAGTAGATAGTCTTATATTAAGAGGAGCTGTGCATAAATCCTAGGAGAAGACTAGCTATCAGCTAGAAGACTATCATACCAGCTATGATATGAAGCAGAATTACATGGCAAGTGTCAGAAAATGCAAGATGTAGGATTAAGCTATGACATGAGGTTTTTCCAGCATCTACTTTCATTTTTCTTTTCAAAAGCACTAGAAAAACTGAAGTATTGTGATACTGCAAAACTTGAAAACTTCTAAAAAATAAAACCTTTGTTTAGTGATGCAAATACCATTAAAGTACATGGATTATTAAATTTTTAAAGGCTGAGGAGATCTGCTGTGGTTGCTGAATAATGACCTTCTGAATAATGCAGATTTCTGACACTTCTAGGGATTTTTTCATTTTCTCTTTTAATAATAGGTGCCTCAGCTACATATGTCCTGATCTTCAAATAACATATTAAGTCTTCACTACTTCTCACTTAAGCTGTTTCAGTAATTAGACCATTTGGTCTTATTGAGCTGATGCAGCTGAAATTTATTTATATTCTACAAGTGGGTTTGTCATGTTCAGTTCTTCTACATTATACTGTCAGCAATCTGGTTCTTGTGGATTCCTCTGGACATTGATCAAGTCAGACACATAAAGGAAAAGTCCCAATTTTTTGCTATATAACATAAGTTCCTTAATTTCAAATTGTGGCTAAAACTGATTTCTCAAGCTCTATATCCCATCATGGCCTCATTAATGACAGAAGAAATTCCTACTTTGGTATTTTCATAAAAAGGGACTTAAATATAATTAATAAATATAATATATAAATTGTGCTGGCCTCCATTGTTACAGTACCAGAAAGAGATTAAATGTTCAACTGTTTATCAACCATGACCTTAAGTTCTTTATCATAGTTTAGCTTTATCATACTTTGACTTTAGTCAATTTAAAAACACCTTTAAGGAAAAACTGTACTTAAAGACTAGTAATATGTGTTGTTGCTTTTCTGATCAAAAACCTTCATATCTCAATAAAATTCTTAATAAAAGACAGTGTGAAACTCTTAATTGTTTTCACTGCAGTTTTGTAACACTTTGATGGAAGCACTCATTTTTATGAGAGTTATCACAAGTTGCCCTAGATATTAGCTACCCAAAGAAAAGGAAAAGTCTCACTTTCAGTTTTTTCTAAATAGCATAATGATTATTTTTCTTTTCGGGTTGCAGATTAGCTCCTATGAGAAGATTTCTGTTTAAATTCAGCTAGTTCAATGCTCTGAAAAAACACTTCTTTAATGTACCACAGATTATCTCTCAAGAGAAGTACAGAGTACAGAGGGAGTACCACTGTAAATACAAGTTCCTCTATGGGACACTTGCAAAGACTGTGATTTCTTCTCATGAATACAGCAATAACTTTGGATGATTTTTCCTCACTCAAAAATTGGTAAAAAATAAATTAGCACATTCTGGACCTTAAATCCATTTAAAAATTTGAAAGACGGCATTTAATTCCTATGTTATACAAACAGTTGTTCAAAATCCGGAAATTCTTTCCATAAATTAGGCATATAGACAGAATTCCATTCAGTTTTAATTTTTACATAGAGTCTTACTGAATGCATAGGTGCCACAGCAAGTGAGTAGAAAGTCTTCAGGACTACATAATACAGCACAAAAAAATTTTGCTACCAAAAGTGCTCTAGAAGAAATGTTATAAAAGAAAAAGTATAGGATTGAAAAAATAATAAAAACAAACAGCAATAACAACAACAAAGGGAAAAGCTCATATTTTTGTTCATGTTGTCCTCATTGTTTCTTTGATTTTTATCATTAACCTTATAAAGCATTTTTCGGAAATTTTCTTCTGTTACTATTAACATCGACAAAGGTGGGTCAAGAAAATGACTAAAGATTTAAGTAATAAACAAATTTAAAGAGATTCCTTACTTTTATTATCTTTTACACCTAACACCAGCAAATTAGTTTCAGGACTACCAGATTGCAAATCACAGAATCACAAAATTAACTGAGCTGGAAGGGACCCACAAAGATCACCGAATCCAACTCCTGGCCCTGTACAGCACCATCCCCAAGAGTCACACCACGTGCCTGAGAGCACTGTTCAAACACTTCTGGAACTCTGTCAGGCTTGGGGCTGTGACCACTGTCTTGGGGAGCCTGTTCAGCACCCAACCACCCTCTGGGAGAAGAACCTTTTCCTAATATACAACCTAAACCTCCTCTGACACATCTTCATGCCAGTTCCTTAGGTTCTGTCTTTGGTCAGCACAGAGAAGAAATCAGTGCCTGCCCCTCCACTTACCCTCAGAAGGAAGTTTAAGAATGCAATGAGGTTTCCCCTCCGTCTCCTCTGCTCATGCACACATACAGAGCAGAGTTTGAGTCAGTACTTGACATGGTACTTACATGTCAGCTTGTGAAGAAGCCAATATTTTTATTCCTCCTTAACTGTTATATGTAAATTTAATGTTAATACTCCCATGTATTCCAAATTTATCAAGAAGAGAACCACTTATGTCAAGTTCAAACTTTAGAAACACAGCCAGAGAAAAGAGGATGAGAAAAACACTGAACAGCTCTCATTTCAACTGAAAATCTTAAAAAGGCAAGGAAAGACAAGCTTCCTTCAGTTCTGAAGTTTCCATGTACATTCTTGCTATGAGAAGTCCCTTTTCTCTCTCATACAAACACACACACATTTTGTGTAGACAAGCATTAACATACACTCTTATGTTCTCTGCTTGGAAGGAAAGCTCATAAATGGAAAATACTTTAAACTGCATAAACACTTGACTTAGGTTCTGTGTGAAAACACAAATTCAGATCTTAAATGTTTTTCCTGCATTCCTGTTAATCTTGGGGAGGGAAATTTGTTCAAATGTTGTTTATCTATTGTTTATGGCAAAAATAAACAAGATTTTCTCCACATAAATCTCAATTTGCATAACATCCTCAACTGTGAAAACATATGAACTTTCATTAAGGAAACCTAAAGTGTTACATTCTATTTTTAGTAGCTTATTTTCAGTCATGAACAGTAGACATACTGTAATAGATACAGCTGTTATGTATCACCATGTATGCTTCAGCCTTACTCTGTGGGTCATTGTCAGCATCTTTGTGTCTCTCTCATATTCTCTGGCATCGCTTGGTGTTGTCTTCTTTGTTATTGGCATCTGTGTCTTGGCTTTCAGAACATGAAGACTTCATATGCAATTACAGTTTTAAACACATTTTTAAATCCCTAGTGAATTACAACCTAGGAAAAATGTGAATCTTCACATTTTCTAGTATTTTCAAAAAAAATTGGTCACTCTATATCATAATTACAAACCATTACTGTCATTTTCTTCCAGTATTTTACAAAATCTATATTGCTTGACTGTCACAGAATAGTCAGTTCTTTGGGGAAAAAAGAAAATCCAAAACTTTGCTAAAGTTTCCCTGAAGAGTTTGTGTTTGACTGGGTCTATTTTGCCTTTGTTAATTCTTTTCTTTTAGGTTATTTATTTCTTTATCGTCAGGACTTCAAAGAATTAGATATTTCTTCCTCTCAGAAACTTTTGAAAAATAATTTTTTTTTCATTTAACAGGATTTAAAATATTTCATCATGGCATATTCTATTATTCTAAATCTAAGTGCTTGACTTCCTTGTTTATTTATTTGAATAATGACTTGCATAATTTTTAAATAACACTTCAATGATTTTTTTTTTTTTTTGATGGGGCATAATCCCTGGGTGTGCAAAATAGCATAGCACTTCTAGTATATATCCTATTGTTCACTGTACTGAGTCTGGGTAGGATGAAGTTATAAAATCTTCACAGTAAGCTGTGACTCAAGGAAAGCCCTTGCTGGAGCAGGCTCCTGGCAGGACTTATGACAAACTGACCACCATCTCCATTCCCATTTCCTCTGCACCTCCAGTGAGGAGAAAGGAAAAGAAGATGAGAGTGTAGCTGAGCTTGGGAGGTGTCACAATAGGACACGAAAGGAACGACATGGACTCCATCCAGTTCACAGGGCAAAAGAAGTGATCTTTATTATCTGACCCCAATATATACAGTATTTTCACCCAGACCATGGATTGGAGGATAAGATTGCCACCTATCCAACCACACTGGTCAAATCAGAAGTCCATCAAATTATTCCCTCCTCAAGAGAGGAATGAAAAAACCATACTTGTATTAATATAAACATTACTTCTATTTATAACACTCATGTAAGAAAAAATTCAGAAACAGTGAAAACATCAGAAGGCTGAAAATTCAGGGTGACAGGTAGGGATGTGGGGAAGGTGTTTTTTGATTTGTTCTTACTTCTTGTTATTCTACTCTTTTATTAATTGCTAACAAACTAAATCAGCTTCACCCAAGTACAGTCTAATTTGCCCATGACTGTGGGAGAACAGAGAGATAGAATAGAAAGCACAGATATCCTGGCCTTGGTAAAATACAAACTGTGGTGCAAGCAGCCACAGATATGAAAAAGAACAATGAAAAGAACTGCATATGTAATTAGCAGGGTCTTTGAAACTATGTAGTTTTGTAAAGGTTGCCAAATAATGCAAACAATAGGCTATCTCTAGTTTGTGGGAAATTCTTGCTTAAGGGTGTCACTGTTTAGGGCTGTGGCCTATTTGAGCTGTAACAAGTACATAACACTGTACTGTGAGAATAATACCTGACTTCAACTCCTTTTTACTCTCACTTCAGTTTAGACTTAGACTTCATCTTGGACTTCAATAAACTGATTTGGGTTTGAACTCTGACCTACTTTTGCTCAAGCTTTGGCTTAAGGCTCCCTGCTTGGATGACTTTTGCAACCCCTCTTTTGAAATCCCATCTCTCAGTCGCTCAGCACATGACTGTAATTGTTTAGTGATCTCCTTGTCATTATCTCAAGCCATGAGCTTTTTGTTATATTTTTTCTCCCCTGTCTTGTTTGTGGAGAGGATTGCTAGACCATCTTGCTGAGTACCTGGCAGTCTACCAAGGTCAAACCATCTCAGGTTACTGGTCAAGATCAGTTCACCACATTTACAAAAGAAAGGATGTAAATATCACAGGCTTTGTTCTCTGGAATTCTAACGGTGAGAAAATTTAGGATGAAGTGAGACTTCAGTATACAGGCCATCATGACTAAGTACTAAAGGTTTTCCTTTGCAAGTTACACTGTTACACAGAAAGTGTAGTAAGTATATTAACAACTGACCAATCAACAGAAAGGTCCAGTTGTTAAAATCACATAGAAAGATAAAGATCTGTCATGGCCTCAAGACTGATCAAGTCACCTGAAATGGAACCTTTGGAACTTGTAACTGTGACACCTTTTTCCGGATAAATAGTTAATTCCACCTAAGGGAAGGTCTTTGTGAGTAAGATACAGCAAACAAAACCACGGGGTAGAGTCTGTGCAACTGACAGTCAGAAGAATCAAGAAAGGCAGGGGAATGAGACCATCATGAAGACTAATTCTCACTGTGACTGAGTTTGTGAAAGGCTTGTGCAGTTTTGTAACTGCAGTAGGCATTTCAGCTCACAAAGAGGATATGGTGAAAACTCATATAGTACAATGCTAAACAGCTTCATGAATAAAATAATAATTTTATATTCAGGGTTAACCTTTGACACTGAGCAGAAATACATATTAGAATAATGCATTGAATGGTGAAGACAATTGGAAACAACATACAGCTGCCTCACTTTCTTAATATTTATTACATTCTTTATTACATTTATACAGAAAACATTACTTTCTCACTTTACAGGTATCTATACACACAGGCAAATAGCAGTATGTGTATATATATAATTTTGCACATATATACATAGACACAGATATATATGTAAAAATAAATATATAAGCATCCACAAGTGCTCCTTTTCCCTTTGGCACACATAGTATGGCTGTGCATTTAGTATATCTTCCGTAGACAAAGGTCAATCAGCTTTTCACATAAATCAAAAATAAAAAAAACCAAAATTTCTAATGAATTCTACTATTAAACACATAAATTGAACAAATAAACAAACAAACAAACATGAACCTGCCTTATTAGTGGGTTGACCAAAATGATTTCCAGAGGTCCTTTCTCAAACCTGAGAATTCTCTGATTTTGTGATGAAACTCTTGAAAATTCATGCAAAACTTAAGAAGCAGAGATTTCTGAACAGACTTTCTTGGTTTTGGCTCAGTGCTTGAACTTGCCAGAGCAGTGTGGTTCAAATTTTATTATCACACTGCTGCTATCATCCTGAAAATATTGGAAAGAATTGCAAGCATGACTGTAAACAACAATCCAGGTAAAATGGGCTTTCATCTTTCATCCTGAGGGGTTTAAATAAAACTCTATGAGTTAAATCTGAACATCTGGACTATCTGCCTATAATCATCTGGTGGAAGCACTCTCTGAGTAGGGAGTCTTCTCTCAAACAAGATATTGTGAGGCAAGGCTGTTTCAATGTCCTGACTTATTTCAGCTTATTATTTCTCCTAATACTACATCTGTCATGCAGAAGAAAAGAACAATAACAAAATGCATATATGGAAGTCAATATTCATGGAATCATAGTATGGTTTGGATTGGAAGGGACATTAAAGGAAGGGACATACCAACCACCCTGCCATGGGCAGTGACACCTTTTACTAGAACATGTTCCTCAGAGCTCCATCCAACCTGGCCTTGAAGCACCTCTAGGGATGGGCATTCACTTCCCTGGGCAACCTCTTCCAGTGCTTCTCTACCCTCACAGTAAAGATTTTTTTCCTCGCAGCTAATCTAAACCTGCTTTCTTTCATTTTGAAATCATTCCCCCTTGGCTTTGAAACAATGCTGATTGGCTTCTATAAAAGGAGCCCAGTCTTGTTTACAGAACTAAAATATCTGCAGATAAGGGTGAAAAAAAGAATAAACCATGTGATAAGTTTTCTCTTAGTATGTATGAAAGACTAATAGTTTTTCTCCTTCTACATGGGTATAAATTATTGCTAACTACAAGTTTGAATCCCTTTTGGAAATAAGATGGTCTCTCTATCACCTCTCTGTGAAACTTCTGTGAACCACTACTGTCTAACCTCACAAGTAAGAATAATTTTTCTCTGGTTTTCTTTCCCATATGGATTACATTATGGCCTGTTGAAACAAAGACTATTGCTTAATGTTTATTTGGAGTTTAAGTAGAATAGTAAGGTTGTGAGCTGGATCAGTATTTTTAGAAAACAATAATAAGAAGTGTATTTCCCTTTTGCCCCATTTTATGAAGTTATCCAGGTGTGTATGTATTTTATCAAAGAATCTAAATTAGCAGCCATTAATCTGGACTGGTTCTTATTTGCCATAAACATATTTTTTACCTTGCATGTCAAACTCTGAAGTGGAACCTGCAATAGCAGATATACAATATCTATATTAGTTTGTTATTATTGTATCTCATCAAGGATTTTTACATATTTATATATGATTGTTTGTGTGTAGTTTCTTCTTTGGGAAGAATAGGTTATGTGAGCTGAGAAATATTTTGGATATATCCTTATGTCTCATAAGTACATAAGCATTCTTGCACAATTATTTTGATAATAAAATATTGTGCCAAATTACATTCTGCAAACAGCTTCTGTTATTGTTTCTATGAGCAACCCAATAAGCTGGAACAATTGGCATTGTTAGGGAAGCTTATGAGACCTCAGGTGCACTGCAGGAGAGAAGAACGTGACTGAGAGAAAAAAAACCTCTACAGAAGAAGTTATTCTGATTACTTCTTCTTGTGAAAGAATAGGAAAATTTGCAACTAGCATCAAAGAAAGTCTGTGGTATAGAATCTTTGTACCTACAAAACTAATCAGTAGTCTTCATGGTACTTAGTAACATCCACAGCTGACATCAAGCCTCAGATTTGGCACATATTTGACCTAATTTATTCCCTATATATATTGGTCAAAAGAAATTATCTCTTGCATTTGTGCTATGATCTAGAATGAGTAAAAACTGTAAGTATGGATATAGAAAGAACAGACAACTCTTTTAAGAGAAACAAAGAAAAGTAATAGGATGCTAAAGCGATAAAAATATTGGGGTTTTAAAGTGGCACAAAAAGGCATTTCTTAAGAATATAGTTTACATATTTTCAAAAGTTGTGAAAGATTTACAAAATAAATGAAAGTAATGATCAGGATGAAAAATCGGAGCAGTGTATCACTGAGGAAAAGAACTCACTAGAAAATTATCCCATAAGTGAAAATGCACACTTAAGATCTATCTTAGATAGACCTGTGCAGCCTGGTGCTCATTTTTAAGTTATAAATAAGCTGGAAGTGAGGTCAGTTTCATAGCCAATAGCTATGTTGCTAAATAATTGCATAAATGGATTCCAGAACTCAAAAATAAGATTCAATCAACATAAAAACAATAAATGCTGCAGCCAGAATTTTTAGAGAAAAACATTAAGATCACTGATTTGTAATATCATGCTAGACTTTTCTATATAAATAATGATAATTTGTCATTCAGGCTTTTCCATCAACAATTTCTAGCTGTGGACAAGACTGCAAACAAATTCTTAGTTGGTAACAATACCAAGATATTTTAAACAAAATTTGAAAACATTATAACACATTGTGCTCTGTTCCAGGAAAAAACAAAGAAATGCTAATGAAAATAAAGATTGTAGGAGAATTTTCTGGAGAAATAAATACTTATTTTCCTATTTTCTGGATATGAACTTTGGATCCAGTGTGGTGTGCTTACGAACAAAGCTGAAATACGTGGGTATGTATGAGTAGATGGGAGTGTTGCAAGAGGAACAAGATACAGACTCATAAATTCATAATAATACTATTACCAAACATTCCAGTGCTAGATCTTGGACTAGAGTATTTTTTCGGCTGTTGAATATGTACATACCTCTGGATCCATTGTCTTCTTCATTTCTCTCCCAAATTCCTACTGTCACATTCCTATTTCTCCAAAGTTTTTTCTTTGTACATTCCCCCACGAAAGCATGTTGGTATAGTATCACTGGAAGCTGAGCTAGATAAGGACACTCGGAGAACGCAGATCTGGGTTCAGAGCAGCAGGGCAGGAGAGCAGAAGACTCCCTCCCTTGTTTATTATATCCATAATATATCTGTAGCAAGGTGACCATGGATTGGAGGGTGGCATTCCCACCTCTCACCCACATTGGTCCAGGAGACTGTCATTCAGCCTCCTCTTCTCATGGAGAAGGCATTCATAACAAGGGCAGTGTTTACAAAACATGGTCCACTGTTTACATTTAAGAGCGTGAGAAGCTAAACACTTTTGCTTTAATATGAACACTCAGCAAACTAAGAAAGATCATGGCAACACTATAGTCTTACACCAGCCTAAACATTCTTTTTTTCTCCTTCAAACTTATCCTCTCATTCTCTTTCAGAGTCTTTCTCTGTTTTGTTGTTTGTCTTGAGCTCCTTTCTCTTTTCCATTTCTTGCAGACAAAACATAGATGCTGGCTGAATGAGTGAGAAAAATAGAATAGAATAGAATAGAATAGAATAGAATAGAATAGAATAGAATAGAATAGAATAGAATAGAATAGAATAGAATAGAATAGAATAGAATAGAATAGAATAGAATAGAATAGAATATTTCAGTTGGAAGGACCTGCAGTGTTTATCTAGTCCACTGCCTGATCATTTCAGGGCTGATCAAAAGCTAAAGTATGTTACTAAGATCTGATGCCTCTTAAACAGTGACAGGTTTAGGGCATCAGCAACCTTTCTATTAGGGCTGATCTAAGGTTTGACCATCCTCTCCATAAAGAAATGCTTCCTAATATTCAGTCTGAACCTCCCCTATTGCAGCTTTGAACAATACACCTATGTCCTATCTGTGGGTCACAGGAAGCAGAGCTCAGCATCTCTATCTCCCCTTCTCCTCTTCAGGAAGATGCAGAGAACAATGGTGTTACCCTCAACTCCTTGCACTACAAGGTGCATTCAAGTCCTGTCCCTAGACCTGAACTCTGCAGAACACCACTAAAGTGCAGTCACCAGCCAGCTGTAGCCCCACCCATGACAAACCCTTGAACCTTGTCCTTCAGTCCTGGCCAGCAAACCATTAACCTGCTCATCCCACAGTTGGACAGCTTGTTCAGAAGGTCAGTATCAAAAACCTTACTAAAATACAGAAAAAATCTTTTTGAAGTAAATCTTTCTGGCATTTGGTAATTTTGAAGTAATTCTTTGTGCAATCAGCTTAGTTCCTCACTTTTCTGGGATGTGGTCAGACAGAGGTTATAAATCTTTTGCACATAAAGGACTTGTGATTCTGATGGGCTGAGAAGCAGAAAAATATGCATTTATGGCTCTATCTGTAGCTGCTTCTTCCCTTAAGCAAGGAATATGCTAAATTAACTTGTATAGCGCTCAGCATTTATACTGATGTAACACACCTACACAGCATCTGATCTGGCTCCAGTATTCCAGTTCTGTACTACATTATAAACTGTGGATATTTAATAAGAAGCCTCAGGGCTCAGACAAATGATCAAGTCATCCAAGTCATCTGAGCTAATTAATTGGCTGTGTTCTTAGTTTGCCTCTGACAAACTGAAATAAAATGACTTATTACTAAAAGAAGATGTTGTGGATAAGTCACGCTCTCTCTGTTTGATGCAGCCAGATACCAGAGGTTTTGATTCAGACTATCTCATCAGCCAAGATAAACCAGATTTAAGACTGAGCCTTCAGGCTCCAAAAAGCCCAAGTAACTTTTCCAAAATCAATTTTTAAAGTAAACCCACAACTTTAAATATAGTCCCACAATTCTAATGCTACTGATGAAATTTTGTGACTTATGGAAGCCTTTTGCACAAAGCTTTTGCTGTTACTGCCTATATATCTCATTTTTTTTTAAAAATCATTTTGGTAGAGCCGTTGCTCTCCTAGCATGAGAGAAATTAATTGAAGAAGATAACCATTCACAAGGTAAACAGACACAGATTATTTGCTGGTGGACACAGTCAATACTTGTCATATCTAGGTTTGTAATACTAAGATCCCGCTAGAGAGGTCTTGTAGATATTATTATCTGAGTGAAAAAGTTTTGCTTGGGCAAAATTTCTGTGTAACTACCAGAAGGAAAAAATGGACATCAGTAATGGCTTCAGGTTTTTCATGTAAATAATTTTTAAAATCAAAAGAACTATGTTGAAACAGGTGATGAGAATATCTAAGTGAGAAATCTCATCAAGCAATGGAGAATCCTTCTCATGGAGCAGGAGCTAATAGATCTGCATATATAAGGAAAACTTTTTCCCATGAAGCATTCTGTATCTCAGCACAATAACTAAAAAGGCATGAAACACTGCATATGAAAATACTACCTAAGCTTCTCATTATTTTGTGTAAGACAGGAAATGGCACTTAAATGCACTTTTTTCATTTTGCAGCATTTCCATAACAGTTTAATTGAATGACTGCACTATTTGAATCCTTCTGTCATTCAGGTTAAAAAAATGTGCATATTGAATCTGAGATCATAACTAGAAGAGATGATTTCAAATCCAATTCCTTTTTCATTAGTAAAGAAAGTAGACTGAGATGTTGATTCTTAAAAAAAAGGTTCTTTATCAAACAGCAGGGGGCAATGAAACATAAATCAAAATAAAAAAAGCTCCTTTACAAAGTACAGGAAACATAAAATAGAATATTGCTACCTGAGTATTCTGTTTGCTTTAGTGAATGTTTTATGAGGAGATAAAAATACAATGGGGATTCTTTGGAGAGGAAAATAAGGAGAATTTTTCATGTAATCTACAAAAGTATATGAGCAGAATTATATGTAGTTTGTGATATGTCAAAAGCTCAATATTTTTTTTCTGTTAAATTTCTAAACATTTTTAATTGGCTACCAGTTTTAGGTCTATAAACACCTTTATGTATCTGTAAGTTGAAGGATATAAAAACTAGGCAGAAATAAGATTCCACTGAAAGAGAAGCTTGATTTCCTCCAAAAAAAAAAAATTATACTATCTTATAACTCTTTGATTGCAGCATAATTTTAATGTGTAATTAGATTCTTTTTTTGTAATTTTTATTATTTATACAAAGCCATGTAATACTTAAACAATTGTAAGCCTTATTATCAAAAATGGTAACTAGTTTCAAATTTAAATGCAATAATCAGTATATGCTATACCTCCTTTTCTTAGCACATACTTCAGAGTTAAATATGTAAAAGTACATTTTGTCTTATTTTAATCTTCTTATTTCACTGGTATGTGAAGTATAAAGCATACATTTCATGTCGTATAGTATTTTTTTGTGAATAAGAAGGAGGAATTTGCATATCAAGGTGTTAAAGCTCCCTACAAACAATAAAGGATGTAATGTGTCTGTCATAAGGCCCATTTTAGAAGTTGCCTTCCAAGGGAGTGAAATTCATTAAAATGCCTGATAGCCGAAGCTGATTTATGCCAATTGCCAAAGCAGTGTGGGAGATGATCTTTATGAGAATCTCCTCAAAAATAAGCATTTGCAGAGGCTGCAAAGCTTTCTATTAGACCTAGCACTTCATTTGTACCAGATTTTCAGTCTATGTGTACCAAAAAAGGAGAATGCTTTCCTCAGTCGCTATATAGGCTAATGGAAGTATCCATTTCCATGGACAAATCTGTAAAAATTCAGTTGGCTCATACCTCTTACTAACCAAACTTATGCAAGCTTGAAAAGCATGTGAAAACTAAAATAATTTAGTTTATTTCAATGAAAAGATTGGGAAAAATATTTGTGTTTGATATTAGGAAGAAAAAAGTACTTTAAAATAATCTTGGATCTTCTAAACCTGTCATGTGATCATACTCTGCTCTAAGGTTGAGTCTTTTAAACCCACTTGCTAAAAAACTGGCCTTTTGATGTTTTTTTATTACCTATATCTATTAGCTTTAGTAAAAAGGACCAGTTGTCTCTCTGGACTCTTTTAATGGGCTTATCTATATTACTAGAGACCACTTCCTACCATTTCCAGCACTCTCTTTTCCCTCACTAGGTTTTCCTCTTTCATCTACTCTGGTAAGTCATTTAGGTTTTCCAGAGAGTTCCAACCAGACCAGCACCAGCAGCAGCACCAGTCAGACCTGTCAGTGACTCCTGGCAGCTCTGCCACATGCAGGATTGTTTTGCTGCCACTCCTGGAGCAAGAGAGATGGCAAACTGCAGAGTAGATTCTTTTATGTAACATACACAGTCATCCCTCAACCATCAGGAGACTATTAGATATATTTCTTTCTGTCATTGTCTTTTCAAAAAAACCTGAACCCTGCACATTTAAAAGAAAACCTAAGCAAAACTAGGATATGTTATATTGTTATGTATCACTATATAAATAAATAAGGCTGTAAAATGGACAGTTTTTAAAAAAAGTAATTCTCATAGAGATAACTATGCTGTATTCTGACAATCCTGTATGCTTTTGCTCTTTAATTACATTTGCCACATTTGCAATTCTCTTTTTCTCTTAAAGAGGTAACTACCTCTGATATTGTCAGATGGAAAACACTGAGAGGTTGAAGTAATATTGTGTGAAGAAGTACAAATCTGTCATCTTCTGAGTGCTTAACTTTGCAAATTTAAATACAAATTTGAAGTATTTTCTACTTACAAATGTAAAAAACATTTTTACAGTGTTAGTTCATATAGATATTTCATGAAGTTATATTGATGTTTTTATATTTCTGTTGCTTTATTATTCTAGACTTATGTAAATATTATTTTTTGTCTGAAAGAAAAATATCTAAATATGTTAATCTATGAGGCAAGAAACAATAATTTAAAATCCCTTGAAGGCTAAGATAACACTGCTATAACAATAAATGTATTAATTTCCAATAAATTTGATTTTTTATTACAAATACAAAATTTTAAAAACTGCTAGTCTCTATGATGCCTAATTTTTTTACGTGTATTTATATTAGTAATGTGTAAGAACACAGCTTTCAAAAGCATAATATCATAAGTAATAGAAGGAGAGGAAGAGCACACAAGTGTTACACGAAACCAAGGTTTGAGAAGGAATTAGAACAGTGATTTTGTCTGGATATGTACCTAGCAGCACTCAAAGGATGCTCCCAGTTATAGTCCTGTACAATAATGTGTAATTATGTGTTTATGAAGGTGTACCTGTTATAACCAATAGCAAACTATAACTTTTATGTTGTTCTAGATATAGCAGCTATGTTTCTAAGCAGTGTCTGTGAAATGTCACAAACATTTTATGTTACATTTTGTATTCCACTGCAAAACTCTAGTGTTGTCATATTACATATTTAGCTTGTAAAGTTGATTGATTGCTTCAGAGAAAAGTGTATATGGTATTCCACTTCTTATCTGAGTCAATGTTTTTCTCAATACTGTGAAGTAAATTAAAATAAAGTGTTTAAATCTACTGCTTATGATAAAGAAGACCAAATCTTATTCTAAAAAATGTGAAATACAACTTGTCATGTTCCTTTCACTTTGTAGAAATGCTACCACAAGGCTTAGCCAGTTAAGTCTAATATGTTGACATTTATTTTTGCTGCAATAAATGTTAGGATTATATTTTTGCATTAAATTCTGGCATTTTTAAAGATCACGATGACAAGTGATTTATTCTTCAAATCACTCTGGTTTGTTTTTACTTTTTGAATATGGATTTGGCCATGTGTCTCCAAGGCACAGTACAAAGCATATTTCATATGTTTTGCAACCTATTAGTTTGATTTAAATCCACTTTTTCTGTCAGGATTTATGCAAGGCTTTCTTGATGTTATTTGCTCTGAATTATTGCCCAGAAATAATCACATGGAATCCAATTTCACACAGGCTGTGTGGCCTATGAGGTCTGTCGCTGTAAAGCTCTAAAGCTTTTAAAACTTTTTCAATTGAGGTGATTCTTCAATTTTTTTTAATATATAGCACTGTCTTGCTTGGCTTTCATATTTGTCCCTTCCCCTCAAAGTATGAAGCATTTGATTGGGTTCAGTAACTACTGTGTGATGTTTGACCCTGGCTGGTCATGAGGGCGTACAGAAGGGCAGGGAGAGATCACTCACCAAATACCAGCACAGGAAAAACAGGCTTAGCTTAGGGAAATTAGTTTAATTTATTACCACCCAAATCAGAGTAGGATAATGAGTCCAAATCTTAAAGTGCTTTCCCCCTGCCTGTCTTTTTCACTCTTGATTTTGTCTGCCTCTCCCTTTCTGCAGTGCAGGGGGATGGGGATGGGAGTTGCAGTCAGTCCATCACTGTTGTCTCTGCCACCCCTTTCCCTTCAGGGAGAGGACCTCTCACACTTCCTCTGCTCCAGACAGTCCTCCACGTACTTCTGCAATATAAATTTACAGGCTACAGTGCTTTAAAAACATCTCCACTGTGGGTCTGTTCCATGGGGTCATGATAGCAAATCCAAGTCCTGATAGCAAATCTGCTCCAGCATGGGCTCCAAAGGTCTTTCCAGGAGCCTGGTCCAGTTCAGGCTTCCCACAGGGTCACAGACTCCTTTGGGCACCCCCCTGCTCCAAGCTGGAGTCCTCCGGGGGCTACAGGTGAATCTCTGCTCCCCCATGGATGTTCATGGGCTGCAGGGATATAGCTGCCTCACCATGGTTTACACCACCCTTCTCTGGTGTCTAGAGCATTTCCTCCTCCTCATTTTTCACTGGCCTTGGTGTCTGCAGAGCTCTTTCTTTCACATAATCTCACTCCTCTCTTCTCCGAATGCAGTTGCACTGCAGCTTTCTCCATCCCTTCTTAAATATGTTATCAGAGAACCATATTATTAAAGAATGTAAGCATAAATGAATACTGTTAAAATACTAAATACTTTTAAATACTGTTAGAGCTGGACCCTTTCAAACCACAGAATGATAAGATACCAGGTTGGAAGGGTCCTCAAGGATCCTCTGGTCCAATCTTTCTTGGCAAAAGTGCAGTCTAGACAAGATGGTCCAGCCACCTGTCCATCCAAATCCTAGATTGTGTTGGCTCTTTCAACGCATGTACAATATTTCCACTCACTTTTACATATTTGCATGTCATATTTCAATGGTTAAAAATTGATATTCATTCTTTGGAAGGAAATATAAAAAGAGAAGTGTTCTTGAGTTTTAGAAATGTACTAAACTTGTGTGCTGAAATGCCTCGTTCAGAATTGACCCTTACAAAACAGTCCACAAGTTTTTTGTTTTCCAAAACACTTAGCAAAAGCCCTTGAAATACTCGATTGCTTAATTTGCGTATGTAAACATGCCTAGAGGCAGACTTAATTTTATCCTGTGTATTTCTGATTACTCCTTTTCACCTCACCTTCATTTACTATAGGTACATAATGCTGGCAGAACTGCACTGCAGGAAAAGCTTATTTACCCTCAACACTGAAACAAACTAACAACTCCCTGAAGCAGTTAAAGCTAGCAAAGTGTGATCTTTAAAGGGTTTTCTTTATTTTTCTGTGGGTTTGTTTAATGGTTTTCTGTTTTGTTTTCAGAAACCATTTACTTTTTTAACTGAATATTGAAAGTTATCTCAATTATATTTGCCATAAATCAATAAAGGCATCAACCAGCAGAGCACCAGAAGTATGAGATAGTTCAAATGATATAATGTGTCTCCAGGAGAACTATGTACTTGTTTATTCTCTGCAAAAGTAGCCTGATATCATGTTTTTCATACATTCCCCAAAGCCCTGATATTGGAATTTGACTGCATGAGATCTAACTACCTTCACCATAAACAAGCAATCATCTAAAACCACAAACTCAAAGATAATTTATTGCTTTCACAGCAGCAGATAGAAAAGCTAGGGGGGAAAAAGGGCAGCCTAGAGACACTGGAAGCAGAAGTATTAAGTTTCCAGAATCAAATAAGTTGTCTAAAACTATGTCTACATTTGCAGTCTGGATGGGAGCAGTAATGAGCTTTTGAGGAAAATTGCTTCACTTATTATGCACTGAGTTAGTTCTCAAAGCTGCTTCAGACCACATATTCACACTCACACACCCCACCCACACTTCCATCCCTTCCAGATGAAATTAAACTAATAAATGCCTGCACTCAATGAACATCAAAGTACTTCTCATCTATCATGCAAGTGTACTTGAGTCTTCGAAAACTCTGGACTTCAAAAACTGTTTTTCTTTGATATATAGAGACCAAGTGCCCTCATGTATGCTTCCAGCCCTCAAGTCTTTGAGGTGCCACTAATCCTTCCTCATCTATTTTATTCAGAGCTCATTTTCAACCATTCCTCACAGCAACTGATCAGGTATATGATCTGCAGAAACAGTGCTTTTCAGTAGCTGTGATCTGCAGAAAAGATGACATTAGACAGAAAGTTAACGTGTTGAGTCTTGGAAGATATTTAGAGACTGACAGGCTTATTTTTCTGCTCTCCTCTGGTGACGAGGTTTTGCAGCACCTGTGTGCTCCCTGCTGATTTGTCCCCATGTCCCCAGAAAAGGGAGGCAGCTTGGACCAGAAAAACCATCCTGAATCCCTTGTAGTGCCCCCATACCCAGCTGGTGACTCAGGCAGAGGAGAAGACAGAGAAGAGGGAGACAACTGAGCTTGTCATCACAGGTGACATCCAAGATGTTCATCAGGATTAGTAGATTGGGGTCCACATAGAGATCAGATGTAAATTCAGGAGCAGGATGTACTGGACAGGTAACAATGGTGGTGACAGAACTGCCAAACCATGCCTCCAGATAACAGTAATAAGACCACAACAGGAAGAAGTGGAGCTAAATCTGATCAGCTAACATGCAGTCCCAGCCTTATAAGTCCTTTAGGTGTTCATATCTCCTGGAGGAGAGGGGACTGCTGGATCTAGAAAATATGGCAATTGCTAAGACTCTTTCATTCTTACCACCAGTGCAAGGGTTTTTAGTTAGACCATATGGGCAAGATTTTCCAGAATTAGTTTCTAGGGAATCATGTTGACTAACATGATGAAGATGATGATGATGATTTTGGCCATCACATTTTTCTCCCAGATTTCTGCTTCTGTTCCTGATTTTTACCAATTTAGTGCCATCTTAACCCTTTTCCTCTACCATTTATATATTTATTCCTCAGATGACAGTGTCAGCACCCAGTGGCACACGGGCAAACAGCACCTACCACAATGCAGAACAGCACCAGCAAAATATCACAGATGTTGTTGTTGCAGAAGTAGTTTCTCATTTGAGTTTAACTTACCTTACTTATACCATCTGCTCTGTTCCAGGAAAGAGGGTGCCCTGTGACCTGGGTGTTCAGATTAAATCTCCCAAAGCCTGTCTAGGGTACCTCATGCTGAGTACCACCAAACTTCGGGGGAAGGTGGAGGAGACAGCAGGCACATTACACCCCTTGAAAATTTCACAGGATCTGATTTAAAGATTTGGCACATTAGTATTTGTATAGGCAGTGATGGTGGGGACAACAGACATGTCTCTTCATCCGTCATCATCATCTTCATGAGACAGGAGAAAATAGAATGTGAGGCATCCAGAGAGATTCTCCAAAGAGCCCACACTTGTATAAAAGGTTTATGATATAATAGCTCTTCTGAAAGCTTTGAATTACATACATAGTTGGGATTTACCATATAGGAGACCAAATTAAAACTAATGTGAAGTGAAATCTTTCTACGGGATATGATGGAAATAAAATGAGACCAAACATTTACCTCCCAAAACATTTGTTTTGTGCCAAAACCTTTTTTAAAACAAATACAGCCTATCATGGTTTTCTTCCACCAATTCATTTTGCATAATGATTACGCTAATTTTGTTAGTATTTCAAGAGTAAATCTTCAGTTCCATCCTTCTTTCTACAACTCTCTCCTAACTTTGCCATATGATTCCTGCATATTAGCTACAGATAATCCATCATTTTCAATGCTAGCAAATATTCAGTTTATACAACCACTATACTGATATTCAGTATTGCCCTGTTCATACAATTTATAAGCACCTTTGGTTACTGTCACACTGGGAATCTTCTGTTAACTTTTTCCTGTCACTTCCAAGTTCTTTTGAGAAACAATGAGTAGGGTTCCCTGTCATGAACTATAGCTTACACATTACTAAGTATATAGTGGATAATTTTCTTTCCTCATTAATTCATTGGTATATATCAGTGTACACAAATCAACCGCCTTCTTCATCTCTTGAATAATAACTTCTATCATGCAACTAAAAGGCCAAAATTCATTCAGATAAGAAACTCAGAAGAAATATTTCCAGTAAAAGTCCTGTGTTTACTATGTTACATTTGAGATGCCATACAGATGTCATTTGACTGTTTTGATTTCACATCATAATTGCTCAGTAAATGTCTGATCATGTTCCTCCTTGTGCAGATAATGAACATTTATATACCTTTTTGTTACTGCTGCAGATTTACTGACCATGTATATAAACAATGAACTGATGCTAGTATGGAATAGAATTTACTTCAATTCCTTGTATGCTGCTTTCAGTGGTCTTTGAATCAGACTGCTGGAATTAGAGATTTACTGAAGGAATTTGCAATTTAATAAGAATTCTGTGAAATTCCCCCCATGCCCAGCTTAGACTAGTGCCTCTTCTAACCAATTATGGCAGTGGATATGAGTCATCAGTTGGGATATCACATGTGTTTCCAATTCTATAGAAAAAAATAATTTAAAAATCAAAAGCTTCAGTATGTTGTTGCCTTATTTTGTCCAGAGCCAGTTCTCCTCCTGGAAGTCGATTACAACATTTTCTGGGAGGTTTACACAAAGATTCACAGTTGATTGACACAGTCTCTAAATTTCAAGTAACTGGAGACAGGGAGATGGTAAGACCTAATCATACCTACATGCATGATACATTGTTATTTATCTGTTTCGTAAACAAACCTGTACTGATGTACAGTCTCCTTGCTGAAATTTAATAGATTTCTTTTGGCTCAGTTGTCAGCTTGTTAAAAGTCCCTCAGGATATTAGCTCTGACATTTGGTATATTAGTCACTCCCCTTATACAGTAATATTCACGCATTTGCTGGGAGTGAATTCTGTGCTATCATCCAGATCATTAAAATATTGAACACTTAAAACCCCCCAGCACTTCCTAGTTCTAACCCTTGAGGTATTCCATTTGTTCCAGGTCACTGAAGATGTCAAACCAGTGATCACTTTGATTCTGGTATCTCAGTCAATTTTTACATTTATCTTTAGTTGTCAAATGAATGTGTCTAATTTTATGAATATACATTGTAGTTTGTGTAGATCCTAGGGTTATACCAGATCAGTTCTGTGATAACTCCTCACACCCACTGCTTTCTTGTCCTCTAAGTCTTTTCTAAGCATCAATTTTCTGTTTTCTGTTGGAACACCAATGCCAGAGCCTCTGCAATTGGAAGCTCACAAGGGGTTCCATTGTTGAGAGGTCCAGTGGAGAGATTTTTCTCTGGAGGGTACAAATAAGAGGACAGATACATTACTTTTAAATGTGTAGTGCAATGTAGATATTATATATGCATGAAAAGGGTAATACCATGGTATCCTGAATAAAAATTGAACCACAAAGCCTTGAGTGGAATGCAATGACTCTCCCCTCAAGCACCCTCCCTTGGCAAATTAGCAGAGAAAGTGAGTTAGATGAGGATAAAAAAAGAACATATCCTCTTGTCAAATGATGAAAACATGCACCTTCCTTCATGTCATTCCAACTCCCTAAATCTGCATTCTTTCTCATCTCTGTACTACTTCTCTTCTTGTATAAAGGACATTCCTGTCATTATCAGCACACCATCCTGCCTTAGGCAGTTATGATTACCATAGACTCAAGAAGAAGAATCTTCACTAATTACCAATACATATGACTTTCTCACTGTTCATCAAGGGCAAATTGTGATATTATCCTTGAATCTTTATAAAACACATAACATGCATTAATGTTGAGGTATTTATTGGAAGATTAGGTTTCCACATCAGATATGTGAAAAAGGGAACAAAAAAGGAAAAGATATAAACTGCATTGTATACTAAAGGTATACAATGAGAATTTATTTTTTTTTATGAAACAGGAAAACCCTTGCTGTTTTGGAAGATATTGATATTTTTAAATTGTAAAAATTACAAAGAACAAGAATAGGGGCCCTATTTCTTTCCTTCTTCTACTTCTACTTCCTTTCACATTTGACCCTAAGAACTAGACCTGTCCAGCAGTCCTCAATCCTCAAAAGAGATAGCGT
This sequence comes from Cisticola juncidis, assembly GCA_013400215.1. NCBI lineage: Eukaryota > Metazoa > Chordata > Aves > Passeriformes > Cisticolidae > Cisticola > Cisticola juncidis. Next base: position 291,207 of record VXBR01007663.1, on the reverse strand, counting down.
GATGTAAAAGCCAAATCTCTGTATGACACCAGCTGTGCAACCAGTGATGGATCTGCAGCACCCATTTGCTCTCAGTCAAGCCCTTCTCTTTAACCATCAAGACTGAGGAGAAACAGCATGGGTTATTATGCCTTTCACTCTCACTCCCAGAGCTGTGAAAGAACTCTTGATGTGGTTGACATCTCCACTCACAGTACCACCAGTGTCCATCTGCATGAAAAGCCGCAGAAAATAATCCCAGGGCTGGACAAGTCCCATCAGTCTCTCCACATCATCTCGTGTCTGGGCCTCAGGCAAGCAACAAGTCTCTGTGGAGAGCAAACAGGACTGGCAGATGAGGGTCTCCATTCCTCTTGGGAAAGAGTCTCCAGCTCTTACTGCCTGCTGCTTTCCTTTGATGTTGACCTGCATTTCAGGCTTGGCTGCTCTGGCACTGCTTTAAAGTCTACCTCCCTCACAGCCTGGCAGGGCAATGAATCTGTTCTGAAGTTGCAGGTCTGTGTCTTTCTCCTCCCACTCTTTCTCTAGAGTAAAATCAGTCAGCTCACAGGTCTGGGTGTGGCTCTTCCTCCATTTTATCTATCTGCATACCTGGGCATATTCAAGCTTTACACCCTTTTATCGAGATAAACAAATAAAGGTTTGATATAACCATTGGTTTTGTAGATCTTGTAGACCTTTTTGGTATGTTACTTTTAAACTGAGCAAGCAAAAATATAGAATCCTTCTGGACTACTGATTTTACAGACTTAGCAAGTGACTTGCTTTTCCTCCTTGGAATGAAAGAAACGAATGATACAAAATAGGTGAGCACCCAATATTTAGTTGAAAAGAGGAAAAAGGCTAAATCTTTCTACCAGAAATTTTCATAAATCAAAATGATATTATGCTACCAATCAGAAAAAAAAAATACAAAAAGGCTTTGAAGTATCCTATATATGGAAACTATCACTGTTTTTGAAATATATGGATTTATGAAATGTTTTAAACATCATTTTAAGGTTAATTGCTGTCTCACACATCATTTACTCTATTTTTAGAGATTTAGGATAGGGTAAAACAAGGTTGTTGACCACTCCAGTAATACATCCAAATGAGAAGATAGTGTTTTAGTTTCCGCATGCCAGAATGTCACAGTTACTGCTTGGATTCCATACAGAGTGAATAAATTCTTATTTTTTCCTTCCCAAATTGTGTACATTTATATATGAGTAAGATCAGGGAATTTCAAAGGTGGTTTAACTCTAAGCTTTCTAACATACTTTTCCCCTAGCTCTTTGTTAAATTCACATTATATGCAAAAGAAACTGCAATAAAAAATAAATCAGTGAAAATTTGTTTGATCATAGCTTCCAAATACAAGACAAAAAACCCCTCCAAGTATATGATTCATATATGTTGTACCTCAATTTACAGAAAAGAGTCAAGGCTCTAGGACATTTGCACTGTAATAAATTAAATTAATCAGAGAGTGCAGTTACAATAACCTGCATACAGGAGAGATTTCAGTTAGACTACTGAGATATATGAAGAGAAAGAACAATAAAAAGAGAGATAATGAATGTGCCTAAATTAAAATGTGAATACAGAAAAGAATGAAAAAACAGCTCAGGAAATATCTGAAAGAAAATTAAAATATTCTTTTAAGTATAAATTTTAATAAAAGTTATGAGAGTATATATAATACAAATCTAGCATCAGGACAAGACAAAAATCAATGTGTATTGTATAACAAGAATTACGGATTCAGAAGTTTTCTGCTAATACTCTAATAGGATTGAAGCAACCTCATTTCAGAATTATTCAGATTCTCTATTATTTTTCAAGTTTTTATTTTTTCAGGTGGTCTTTTTCAGTATTAAGTAATTTTTGAGTATGGAAATTTGAAATGTTTGTTATCCTGTTACTTCGTAGCTTACATTTGAGAATTTTTATGTGCTTGTTGGCAGGAAAAATAGAGAACAGGTTATGGGGCAACATGTTAAAATTGATGCAGTTTTGTAGAGTTTTAAGAAAAAAATCTCACATGGATTGTTTTTTTACTCGATTTTTTTCTTAATCCTTGCCTCTCCATTATGGAAAGTTTTGGACTCATTTATAGAAAGAAAATCAAACAGTGGGGATTCTTGGGATGTAGCCCAGGTAAATCAAGGTTACAAAATTTTTTTTTTTCTTTGGAACTAATGTCATTCTTGCAATAACAGTCTCAGGAAGAATTTTGNTTTTGTTTTTTTTTGTTTTGTTTTGTTTTGTTTTGTTTTGTTTTGTTTTTTTGGCTAGAATTCCTTTATCACTACTGCTCTTAAATATTATTTTACAGAAAGGGATGTACTACACCATATCATGTCCCTGAATTACAGGACAAAAAGACTGGGGGTAAAAAAAGGGAAATTTGTAGGGTTTTTTTTTTTTGTCTTTTCCAAAGTCTGTAGGATACTACAGACTTCCCAAAAAGTACTGAAGTATTTTGTCTTTAACACCTATATCTTCCACTATAAATGCCACTTTATTAATTCTTTTTGCTTCCAGAACACAGTCTGATGCTTTGGATTAAAGATTAATAAAACTACATCCCTTCTACAACTTGACCTTTATTCTAAAACGAAATATTTTCCTACGTGTTGAACCAAGCAGTTCCGTTTTCATTTGAACTCATTGTCATTCCTTAACTTACAGCTGTTTTGAAGTTTGTGTACTAGTGAACCTCAGAATTAAGTTAGTTCTTCATCCATAATCTAACCATTCTGACACCAGGAAAAAGACAGTATATGGAAAGATATTCAAGCTGCTCTTCCTGTTCCTGACTTGAACAAATTTAGTTCAAGTTCCTTTTACTGGAATTTTTTATCCTGTCGTTAATTTTCAAGGAAATTATATATCACACAGAGAGACTGTCTCCACAATAGCTTGATAATGAGCTATTAATGAAAGAAAATTTATTCAAGATAAAATCAACACAACTTTGAAGCTTCCATAGTAAATATCAATAATGCTAACCTAAAGCCAAAGAAATCAACAGTTAACTGCCATTAGAGATAAAAGTATTACTCATGTAATATTAAGTAATATATAATATTACTTAATATAAGTAAAAATGGGTCAGAGAATTTTAACATTAAACGGTCTTACATCTTCCCTCTTTAATATATATTGGTATTTGCTGTTCAAACTGGCAAATTAACTTTTAGACCATGCAAACACCATATGCATCATAAACAAACAATTTTTTACAAAACTGGGGCTCAAGGAAAGGCAGTGAGTAAGCAGGATCCATCTTTTCTTCTTCTAATACCCAACTGAAAAGACTCTTCATAGCATTGAAAATTATAATGACTGGCTTGTGAAATTAATGACAGAATTTAAAATAGATTTCTTCAAGGTTAATGAATTTAAATTCCCATATCCAAAACCTTGCAGACTGTAAAATTCTCCCACTTTGAATCATTATAGGTGTTATATTTCTAAATGTTCACCTCAGCACAAAATGCTGCATTATACATTTTTAAAAAAATATGTATTTTTTCTGTGGTATGTAATATACAAAGAACAGTCTCTGTAACAGCCTGCAGGCAAAATGTCAAGGTTTAAAAGCAGTCTCTAGAGAAGTTTAAAAAGATGACAAAGTCAATTAAGTTATAAGAAATCCTTTATTTTTGTGAAGAAGGAGCATATTAGGAATTTTATTAAGTCAGTGTTGTAGTGCATGTTTCTCCTTTACAATTTAGAAATTCTGACTTCTGCTGCAAATTAACCATTACAGTTCAAACAACTGAGATGCTCCTTAGAGAAACACTATATAGGGCTTTCAGTCCTTGTTGAAATAGGACATGTATCTTAATTTAGGGGCTGAAGCCTACTAGAAACTGTTTTATTACTTAGACCTTGATAAATATCTTACAAAAAGATTTTATTATTAGCATGAAGCAAGACATTTTAGACAATGCATAAAATCGCCTAGTGAACTCAAAGTAGGCTGCATCTCTGAAACAATCAGTTCCAAATGCAGAACAGAATGTACAGTGATAAATGAAGCAGTCAGAGACTGTCACTAGTGCCTCTTACTGAACGACATAGCACAAGAAACCTTCCAGAGATGCTGAAATTATGAGGGAGCAAAGCAGGTGCTTAAATTCTATTTACTAAAAAGAGAAGCAGTCATCAAGTTACAAAAGGAGCCTACATTTCACATGTCAAGCTCAACCAGTGCTGTGCTGTGCAGTACTCCACTGTTTTATGATGAGCCTAGTACTTCACATTTTGGTCCATAATGATTCATGTGCTCTAGATTTTACAAGTACAGTAAAGATTCACACTACATTCAATAAGTCTTCCTAAAGGCTCTTTGAAAAAATAAGATTTATATTAAAGTATTTTTATATGTTGACAAATATTAAATTTTCTACCCTGTTAACATTCCTGTATATTTTTCTCTGCTAAACATTAGTAATATCGAGGAATAAAACATTTTGCTAATTCTGACATTTTAAAACAAGATAAAATCAGCATTTAAATATTAACCAGGGGGACATTGCAGTCACAATCATAATTGTAGTACTGGTCTGTTAGCATCAGGGAGAGCACTGACAGCAGGTAGAGGGAGGTGATCCTGCCCCTCTGCTCAGCCCTAGTGAGGCTCATCTGGAGAGCTGTGTCCAGTTCTGGGCTCCTCAGGACAAGAGAGACAGGAGCTCCTGGAGCAGGTCCAGGGAAGGGTGACAAAGATGATGAAGGGCCTGGAGCATCTCTGTTACGAGGACAGGCTGAGGGAGCTGGGCCTGTTCAGCTTTGGGAAGAGACAACTGAGAGGGGATCTCATCAATGTCTGTCAGTATCTGAAGGGTGGGTGGCAGGAGGAGGGAGCCAGGCTCTGCTCAGGGGTGCCAAGCAACAGGACAAGAGGCAATGGGCAGAAACTGATGCCCTGGAAGTTCCACCTGAACATGAGGAAAAACTTCTTTTACTGTGCAGTGACCACACATGGAACAAGCTGCTCAGAGATGCTTTTACTCATGTTCTTTAACATGTGTAAAGTCTCCCTCATAGTCTCCCTCTCTCATAGTCTCCCTCACTGGAGATGTTTGACAACGACCTGGACACAATCCTGTGCCCTGTGCTCTGCTTGAGCAGGGAGGTTGGACCACTGCAGTCCTCCCCCATCCTCCTCATGATTCTGAGATTCTGTGCTTTTGAAAAGAATACAAATATGAAAATGTTGCTATGCTCTAAGAATTGAATAAAGATATACTTACATCTAGGTTTTTTAGCTTAAATTTGTATTAATTTTTTATAAGAAGCAAAGCTACTGAGACAGAAGTTAGTGGTACTTGTCTAAGAAATAAACTAAACTCAGTAAACAATTTCATCTGACCTGCTTTAAAAATTAGGGTAATATTCTGAAAATATCAAAATATTTTACTTTCTCAGTAGACTGACTCCATTTGAAAATGCCAGTATGTTTTATTTTCACATCCTGGGAATTAATCTTTTTATGTTTTTACTTTATTCTCTATAGAATAGAACAAACAAAAACACAGGAAGAAAAATAATGGGCTCAATAACTTCTGAAATATTTTGTTCTATAGAAAACATATAGAATACATAATTATTGTTAAAAATAAATTCATTTGTGCAGAACATGGTTTTGTTTGAAGTAACTAAGAGATTTTTTAGAAATATATTGTTTGGTAATGGGTTTTTATAATTATTCTGACCTGGGCTCTGATCAATAATCCCTTATATTTTACACTACAGGTCATAGGATTGAATTTGTTTACCATAATTATCAAAGTAATTATCACTGATGGAAATAGAAAAAATATAAACTTCTTTTAAGATCTTTGCTTATTATTTTTTTTATCAATAAAGGTAAGAAAAAAGAAATAGAGACAATATACCTAATCAAACCCTAAACACAATTTAGCAGATATTCTTATTTGGTTTTATAAGCTTCTTTATTACCTCCTCAGCAACATGAAAATACACAATCCAATTTCCACAGGTTAATTTGTGCTTTGACAGCACAAGTGCAATAACCACAGATCTGTAGAAGCCAAACACTAGATGATTACCAAGCTTCTTCAAGAATTCCCTCCCAAGTAGTGAAATAATTCCTCCTTTCTTATTAATACCAGCTCTTACTCTTCTATCAGAAATTTTCCACTATACTCTTTCCTATGAAACTCACCTGTCTCTTATTCTTACACTGGAGGAAGCTTGTTGGTCTTGCCTTTCTTTTCTGAAGATAATGGCTCAATCTAAGCAACACTCAGGAGAGAAGTGTACAGTTTTGTCAGAACAAAGCTGCTGGATGTTCAAAAAGATCTACCAGACTACCAGCTCAGAACAAAGAAAAGTTTATATAAAGCTCCTGAAAATGCCTATGTCTCTTTGTCTATATTTACGTGTCAAGAACTTCCAATTGAGAACTAGGGCTTCCTGCACAGTAAACTTAAGGAAATGGTGACTAAACTAAAGAGATACTGATTTCTCTATTGAAGCTAGAATAAACTAAGGCAGTGGTTTTTTTGTTGTTGTTGTGGACATGCTCTAGGTTCCATTTATTCCATTAAATAATTCAATGAAGTTTCCTTAAGGAACATGTGTTAGACTGTTTCTTTGGTGACCTACAACACAGTTGTCATTTCCCTTTCCCCTCTGAAGGATGAGATTGCCCTCATCGACATTGCAGAAGTGCACTTTGCATGTCAAATAACCTTGCATCTGGATAGGTCAAACTGGCCCAGAGACACCACCTGCTGCTTTTTTATAGACTTGCTCAGTACAGAAGGTCACCACTACTTTTCAGGTGAATTGAACCCTAAGGACTCAGAAAGATTTTTTTTTACCTTTACTCTGCCTTGAGAAGAGATGAGATGCAGATAATGGGGGAGCAATTTTAATTTGTGCAAGACTCTTTCAGGAAAAAAAGAGAGTCTCAGTGATGATTATTTATACAGTATTAATTAACCAATTTGAAGCCTATTTTAAAATTCTATCTCTTTTAACATTAAGCACGGTTTCCAACTTTTGTTTCAAAAACTACTCTGAATTTAATTTGCTTCAGGCATTCCTTTTCTATAGTTTAACTGCTCTTCCTGAACTATAAGTACCTTTTCAACATATATTTAAAGAGACCTTAATAACTTTCTACTTCACCTACCAGTTTTATGAAGTTATAAATTGTATACTACTATGCAATTCAGTATTTGAGAAAGCAAAAATTGAAACAAATTATTGATGAGCTACAACCTGACAATGTCAAAAAGAAATATAATGTGGCTTCTATCACTGACAATAAATGTCTAAACACTCTGTCCCGCACTTCGCTCTAACCTGTTTGTTTGTCCCATCTGTTATAAAGTGCTATGTGCTAGATGGCGATGTCTTTGGGAAGAATTCCTATTTATACAAGGTTTCTTAAAATTCTGCTGTCTTTTCTCACTAAGATATCTCTAAAAGATATTTAATATACTATTGCTGGATATGATACAACTTTTAAATATTTTTTTTAACGTTGGTCCTGGCATAGTTTGCCCTTGCCCAGGGGGCAGGAAATTGAAGTTTCTCTTCAAAAGACCCTGTTTACTAAGGATTTAAGTATCCTTGGATGAGTTTTCATGAGCCTCAATCAACAACAACAAAAAAAAAGATTCTAATATCTGGCAGTTTAACATCTACAGGTTGGGAGATAGAGAGGAGATAAACAGACACTAATAAACCCCCTGGTGCAGTCAGAGACATTCTGACTCTTCAGTCTATCTCTAAAAGATCAGTAAGAGAACCAAAAACTGAGGACCAAATTAGCATTGAAGGTGAAGGGATAAATAACCAATAGAACATTGAATACAAAGAATTGTTTAATAGAGAACCAATGACTGAGAATTTCTTTGTTTTTTTTTAATGTATGAATATGAGAAAAGTTTGGTAAAGAGCCATATGTGATAGAATGATTTCCATTGCACAACGTGGGCAGGAATGGATGGAATGATTTCCTTTGCACATGCTGTCCAGAATAAAGTAATGCCTAATTCTCTAACACCAAAAAATGTTGGAGAGATTCTATTTCTCCTGCATATTCAGTGACACTATCTTATTGCATGTTTTATGACATGAGTGAAATCAATGAAACCTCAGATTATTCTGTTTCTCCTCTCCATTTCCTTTCCCCTCAATATGAATTTAGAGGTCAGAACAATGTCATGGTTACAAAGAACAAGCTGCTGTTTGCCCTGGGGGTCCCTGAATCTGCATGGATTAAAAAAGTGCAGTCTGTGTTAGGGAGGAGAAAACTTCATGAAGAAAGCATATTAGAGTAGAAGTTTAATCTTCACAAGATTAAATTTTGCAGAAATGTCACTGTGTGACTCACTCAGATTACATTGAAAAGCTTGCACATTTTTGGCATAATGAAGAAATATCAAGAAAGGAACCAAGAAGACTAAAATTTTGAAACTTTTGGTATGCAAAAACATGTCTCCAAAATGGATGTGACACAGAAATTTAAAACTCTCATAAAGGTCCATAAAACTCAGTCATTATAGTGACTGGTATATTAGAAAGCCCTAAAAGCATTTGGTACTTCTTACAAAATCAGGCTTTTATATATGAAGAGTAATTTAACTGTCTTCATAGCAGTTCTCCCTCCCAAAACAGTGACAGAAAGAATATATTAGATATACTTTTACAATATTCTTTCTTTAGCAAAAATCACTAAGAGATGCAACTGTTTAATACCTCCAAAGAAATGCTGATTGAAGCATATAGTGCCACAATATATTAAAACTTATCAAAGTACTGGAAAGTACTCAAAGATGTGAAAAAATAAAGAAGTTTCCTAGTTAAAAAAAAAAAAAAAAGTCCCACAGAAAAACCAATATGACAATATGCTAAAGAATAAAAATCTTTTCAGTTTTAAAGTGGGAGAATAACATCTAATGCAGCAGAAAAATAACAAATATATTTTTGGATGGATCAGTTTGAAGAAGGATTTGCTGTAATTTCACATTCAAAGCTCACTGAATGCTCTAAAAGAGAGTGAATTTTCAGAGAACTGAGAAAACAATTATTTTCCAATGTTCTTCTCAACACTAGAAACCATCTAGAGATATTTTAGACAAATGATTTTTTGCATTTGTTTTTGATATGGAGACATTTGAAAATTTTTCTAATTTTTCATATTTCCTTGAGATATTTCTATAAAACATTATTGGAACAATTGCAACTTCAAAACAGTAACAAGAATAAGAAGGTCCACTGTCCCTTCTGTATCTGATTGCCTCTAAACTTCCATGGCTTGTGAATCACCAAATGACCAGCTCTGCTTAGAGAAACATTTAGTTTGTCCCCTTGTCCCACACTCAGACAGCCCCATAGGTACACACTCCATACACCATTTTGGAAGCTCTGCACTAGCTCTTACATAATAACTAAAAATTAACTGCTATAAACTGCAGTAAAAAGCAATAACATGCATTTCAAATGTTATTTCCATTCTAGTATTATTGTTTAGAAACTAGTCTTGCTGAGGCTATTAAGTGCACATAGATTTAAATTACTGTGCTGCATAAATAGGTTTAGTATAAAAGAAGATGACCTATCATCCTTTCTTGGTTTCTTTTTTCTTTCTTCATTTGCTTTTTTCTTAATATTTTGATGTCCTAAATTACCGTATTCTCAGCTTTTGAGAATTCAGATGCCCCAAAAGATCTTTTTTCCTACAATAAGATAAATTAACATCTCATTTGCATTGCAATTAATAATTGATTTTTTTTAAAAAGGCTTTCTGTAAGTATTTAGAAGATTTCTGTTTCAGTATTATTTACTAGGACAAAAAGGCAGCCTAAAAACAGTTTCATAATTTTACTAGCATGTTGAAAGACTTACTGAGTTTTACATGCACAGCAGTCTCATATCATAATGACTTTCCCAATATCTAAAAATTTTTGGTCATACAGGCTGGAAATCCAATAATAAACAGAATTAATCAAAAATATTTCTATTTATTTTATGATGCTTCATTGCAATGTTGTCAAGATACCAACTATAAAATGTACAGACATAAACCCTGGAATGGATCAGGAAGGGTATTCTACAGCATTAATATTAAGGCACATGCATACGTTATCCAAAATAAAATATATTATATAGTCACTCATAGTGTTGAAAGATTCCTTTAAATTTGAACTTAGACTTACAGGAACCGAGAGGAGATTGACTGGCTTGCCTTGTATCACTAAAAGAAGTGTGCTGAAAGAATAACCTTTACATGCAAAGAGGCATAAATAATTAGATAGTTTTAAATTTTTTGAGGAGATACATAGAAAGGCTACATTCAGCTTTTTCTGTTCTCTTTTAAGAAATAGTGCACTAAAATAAACACTTTTGCAGTTCAAGTGTTTGCATATATATATATATATGAATTTTTAATCAGTTCCATTATTTTTAACAAACAACTCCAAATCACATTTCCAGTCACACACATAAATCATACAAAACAAAATGTGGCAGAAACTTAACATTGTAACACAGACTTCATACTGGTGATTCTTAATATTAACCAAGCCTGCAACTGTCCTTCAATCTTTGTATTTCCTTCACTGGGTCTTAGATCAACACCAGAATGACACCAATTGAGGTGTTAACATTAATCAAATCCGTCTTTTGATAAGCTAGTTGAATTTATCACCTCCAAAAGTGTTGTGAAACAAATTGCCGTTTTGGTAATCCTACGTTAGACACTCACAGACAAATAAATCTTGAGCCGCTGTATTTTTAAAGATATAAAAACCAACTTTTCTAAGTGTCTTATCAGTAATATATTATAAAGAAACAAATAGTTACTAAAATGAATTAATATCTCAAAATACAATAAAATGCTGGCATTTGATTTTTTGTTTCTGTCAAATTCCCATGAGGACACTGCTGGCTTGTCCACATGCTACTGCTATAATACCAAAAAGTTAATGTTTTATGCATTTATTAGTCTTGTTTCCATAACCAGAACCTTGTTTCCAAGCATACCAGGTTATGCACATGGAATAAATTCTTTTCTAGGCGGGGGAGGCACTGGAGCAGATTGCACCGAGCAGATGTTGATGCCCCATCCCTGGAAGGGCTCAGGGCCAGGCTGGATGGGGTCTTGAGCAATGTGGTCCAGTGGAAGAGGTCCCTGTTCATCATGGGGGCTTGGAACCAGATGATCTTTAATGTCTCTTCAAATCAGATTATTCTCTGGTTCTTTGATTCTGTGTCCAGGGCACTGGAGGAAGGAAAGACAGTACAGGTTGTTAACTTTGTTCCAGCATGAAACCATTTGGATTCCAAATAGTAAATTCAGGATTCTGATTTTAAAATAAGAATATATATCATGTAGTGATAATACTTCAGCCAAATATTAAATGGAAAATGCGTGGAATTTCAAATAGAGTTTATCATAAAGATCAATATAATTAAAGATATTCAGTTTCTTATAAGTAGATATAGGCCATTTTGTTTGTTTGTTTATTGTCTTTAAATGATAAGGATCACCTGCCAGAGCACAAATAAAATTCAGAGGTCCTTTTTAACATGAAGAAGTATGCAATGTTTACCTTCACTGGAATACTTGACTGGATGAATACACAAATTATTATAATCTTTTTGGAAAGTTTTTTACGATTTTATCCTAACGGTCACTTTAGATGAAGATTAAATTGAACCCAAAATGAAACATATAGTAACAGAGTTCATGAAAGGGTGCCAAAGAAAAAAACTGGAGCTGAGATTGCCCTGCAGCCTTTGGAAAAGACCATGGTGAGGCAGCTGTGCCCCTGAAGTCCAAGGAGGAACACAGGGGTGTGGAGATCCACCTGCAGCCCCAGGAGGAACACAGGGGTGTGGAGATCCACCTGCAACCCCAGGAGGAACACAGGGGTGTAGAGATCCACCTGCAACCCTGGAGGAACACAGGAGTGTAGAGATCCACCTGCAGCCCAAGGAGGAACA
>VXBR01007663.1:172589-269856 GCA_013400215.1 Cisticola juncidis | reverse complement strand
CTGTTTTTAGTTAGACCAATGGTAAAGGTTTCAGAAGTCTCTAATCTGTTCTTGGCTTCATCACTCATTTTGTTGGGGTCTGATGAGTGATTTGTTTCCACTTAGTGCATCTCTATGTCTACATCTGTAAATTCTAAAGCAGAGAAGGTTGTGTAGGGCTAGGAAACATTAAAAAAATGTTAATGGAGTCTGTCAGTTCTAAATAAAGTGAAGTAGATCTAGGGGACGTAATGAACATTAATTCTGCTATACTATTCCTGTATTTTGATAATAAACTAGTATGAAGTGGAAGATTGAGTTCTATAAATATTCTAAAAAAAATAGTTTTGTTTGGTTTTCATGCTGTTTGTTTTATACATTTTTTTCAATTTTTTTCACCCCACCATTTTATGGGAAAGAAGTCTCTATAATTTTCAAGTACAAAACTTTATACAACTTCTGATTTTAAAACATTTGCCTCATGCTTTGCAGAAAATGTATTCAATATAAAAAGAAAAATTTCCCCGGGAAATTTACTTTTAATAGGATAAAAGTTGTGCTGTGCTAAATAAGAATTACACCTGCTTTTGTATTTTGATTATATAAATAGCATAGCTTTTATTTAAATCTATATAATTTAGATTTAAATCAATGTATGTACTACTTCTTTAATGAAATATTGTTTCTCTTATATTTATGGCTTACAGTATAATATCTATACAGTAGCTTATAAATATTTGTTATTGATGTTATTTATTACTTGGAAAACCTAAAATTATCATCACTTCAATCTGTTAAGGCCAAATAAATTAAATAAATAAGGTCGTTGATGTCTGTTTTTCTTGAATAAACAAATTCATTCAAAATAACCCATGACTTTCTATAATTAAAAAAAACAAAACAAAAAACCACACTCAACACTGTAAATTCCAAATTGCAGATTGCTCATCCACAGACTTAATTTTATCTTGATATTAAATCATTTTCAAAGATCCTTTTATTCCAATTTGAAGCATATTCAGTACAAGACAACAATACAGAATGAAAAAATAGGTTTTCATTTTCTGAGTTCCATGGAATAAGGTGGAGCATTTGTGTTTGTAACTTCTTTTCCTTTTCCACAAATGACCCCAGCTGGCCCAACATTATATATAGCATGTATTTGCATTCAAGTAAATCTATGTGTTAAAAAGACCCTCACTAAAGAATCCCAAGTATACAGCTTCATTGTTGCTTAAAATAACTGGTGAAATTATATTATCCTGCCCGTGTTTGTGCAACACAACACCTATCATTAGGTTCTAGTCACTTAAATGGTTTAGCAAATATTCTTCAGTGATTTTTGTGCACACTCCTACAATTTTCAAAGGTAAACTTTCTTACCTTACCTTACCTTACCTCAGGATCTCAAGTGTCTTTCTACCTTTCCATAGAGAATTGACATCTACTAAGCCTTTTCTTCCAGATCTTGCTCCTTTTCTTTGATTATCCAGTCATTCTCAGTGATCATTTCAAGTGTGAGCACCTGACTCTTGATCATAAAATCATGAAAACAAATTCCAGTAAATCAAGTCTTTGCAAACTCTCATGGTTATTTATTTGAAACAAGGAGAAACAAGAACAGTTCCTTTTTAATTTACTATCAACAGATGTATGTTTCTATCTTATGAAATTATAAGTAATTTTTCACATGAACAGTATTCTAAAAGTGTTACCAAATTTTGTTTTAAAGCTGATCATTCAGCTTTAAAAGGTTCAGAAGTTTCAGTTTTCAGATGACACTTCACTCTGTAAGACAAGAAAGCCTGAAATATTTTTTTTTCTTCACTTACTAACTATCATGTTAGGTAGAATTGCTGTATGTTTTTAATACTGTAATCCCATTAAAGATGGAAATTTCTTATCTATGTTTTTCTTTTTAGTTGTTGTTTCATTTTATATTTGCCATTAAAACACTCTGATATCGCTATATTACACACCAGCTTCAGTTCCTGTAGGAGGCAATCTTTATCTTTCCATTTAAGTGAGAATGCAATCTTTGGCAAGGCCATAAGGCTGCAAAAACATTTATTAAATTAATACATTGGTCTCTGAATACTGCATGATGCTGCAGCATCTGTCACAGATTCCTTTATGCACCAATAGGTGAAGAATGGAGGGAGTTTTGGCTGCAGTCTCTAATGTGACATCCACCAGAGAGCAGATATAATAGAGGGAGAGGAAAGCTGGCAAAGGGCTTATGGTGATAACTTTCACACAGAGGAAATGCAGCTGTACTTGCTGACTCTGTTATACAGTTCTGCACTATCTCTGCCCCACTTGGGGCTGTTTCTTGATGGGAAATGCTACATTAAATATTGATACTGTAATTCAAAATAACAATGACTTGTTTTTAACTAGCAATAAATTCAAAGCAGATGTGAAATTATTGCTGTTCATGGATTAAAGAAGACTGGCAACTTGTAATTCACTAACAGCTCAGAAGACATTTCACTTTCCTGTTTCTGCATTACTATTCTGCAAAATAGTCTCAATCCTAACTGATTAATAAGAAAAAAAAGACAAATGTAAAGTGTTGTTTTACTAAAATATAATTAAACATCTTCATTAAGTTTTATTTGAAACACAAAAATATTACTGAAAATTATTCAAAGGGTTCTTTATATTCCTCAGCTGTTGAACTGTTAAACATTTAAAAGAAAGAAAAACATTATTTTACGCTGTTGAATGATTGTGCTAACAGAAAAAAACCCACCCTTTTTTTTATACTAATTTTGTTGCAGAATGTTCTATATTTGGAGGTGTCTGAACTGGCAGCAAATCTGGAAAACAAATATCTTTTTCTAGTCTTCTAAAGAAATTATTATTAAGTCAATATTGCAAAAGAAGATGCAATCTCTGTGCCTTCCTCATACTAATACTCTAGAATTCCTCTGCAGTCACAACAATCAATAGAATCCTATAAAATTGATCATCTGACTTGTTTTAGATGTCTGTTGCAGATTTAAATAAACCTGATACATATTTATTTATCACCACAAACTAAAAAGGAAGCCTAAAACTCTTGTTCAGATTTTTACTTCTAAATTTTAGCTCTATAAAAGCTATAAAGGATGAATCTCACTATTTTTAAAGCATCTTCAATCTTTGTAAGGAAAAAGAAGAAACAGTTTATAACAGCTACAAGATGCACATTGAATTAGAATTATTTTTATTAGAATGTTGGAAATATTTTTATATATACAAATATTAACAAGTTGTGTCAAATGTGGTATTAACAGAAATTATGCAGTTTCATTGTTCTCAAGCACAGTTCTTCAGGCCCTCTCATCTTTAAAAACTGTATTTGTATACAAACAAACACAATAGTTCATGTGAGACTTTGATTTCCACCTCACTTACTTTAATTAGCTAATCACACTCTGGAATGCACATACCTTGCACGCAATAAAAACACTTCCAAGTATCAAAATACAACTCCTATATTTAGCATGCAGTCAACACTTAATCAAAAAACAATAAATATCATCTTGACAATATAATAATCTTTTAGAATTACATGCATAAGCAGAAGAGACAGTAAGTCCTATAAGTGGGATAATTATTTTACCTTTCCTTTCTCATACAACTGGAATGAGATGACATTATATAGTAAAATCTTCTGCCCTTCAGATCTTTTTTCTCCCTGATATTTTTTTAGCTACTCTGAAGTCTGAAAAAATTAAACCTTTTGGAGTCATATTTCTATTTAATTTCAATGACAAACTGTTATGAGTTTTTTAAAAAAAATTGAATATTAAAGGTATTCAGCCAGAAAGTGCTTACATGTTAACCTGTAAATGTCAAGGGACTGAGCATTCCTCCTGCTCATCAGGAAAAACCTACAAGAAAAGGATTAAAAGACTTGATTATAAGACCTGATAGATGAAGAAAATACTAGGCCAAGTCTGCTGGTTACGCTGGGATAACTTTCTTCACAAAGCTGGTATGGGGATGTGCTTTGGATTTGTGAAAACAGTGCTGATAACACAGGGATGTTTTAATTGTTGCTGAGCAGCTCTGACACAGAGTCAAGGCCTCTTTTGCTCCTCACCCCACTAGCAGGCAGGCTTGGAGTACACAAGAAGTTTGTTGGGACACAGCCAGGACACCTGATTCCCACTGACCTAGTGGGTATTCCATACCATATGACCTCATGTTCACCATATAAATCTGGGGGTAGAAGGAAAGAGACATTCAGAGAGATGGCATTTGCCTTCCCAAATCAGCATTTTGTGTGATGGACTCCTGTTTCCTGGGGATGGCTGAACCATTCCTGCCCATAGGAAATCATGAATTAATTCCTTGTTTTGCTTTGCCTGCATGTAGCTTTTGTTTTACCTTTTAACCTCTCTATCTCAGTCCATGAGATTTCTGACTTTTCTGCTTCTCTCTCCCCTCCCACTGTGGGGCGAGTGAGCAAGTGGCTGTGTGGGGCTCAGTGGCTGGGGTTAAACCACAGCAATCAATAACTGATATGCATTAATGGGAAAGACAGGATAGCTATGTTATGTGTACATTAATTGTTAAGTGTGCATTGGTTTATTTGTGTATTAGTTAGACTGAAAATGAAAATTTACACATATGAATGTTTCATCAGCAAAGAAGCCTTGACTTGAGGAACTTCACACAGTTTCATTCACTGTGAATTAAGATGTCATTCTAATTGCTGATTCAAGTGTTAAAAAGGGAAATTAATTAAACCAAAATTTGGAAAAACTACTTTTCTACTTGATCCCCAGACTCTGCTTCAGTTCAGCACTTCTCTCCCACTTGCTCAATTTAAGTCCCTTTCTTTTCATCACACAACAGCCAGCCCCTTCCAGGCCCTTTGGTGATGCAGTGGTCAGTGCACAGTAGTTTATTTTTGTTCCTTGCTTCTTACTGTTCTCCTGCCTCAGCATGTGTCCTTCACAAGCCACATGTTTTTTTTGGGGTGTCTTTGATCCCACATGGGTCCTCCATGTGCTGCAGTTTCTCAGAGCATCCCTCTTTCATTCAAGAGTTCTTCCTTCAGGCCATTTTCAGTTGTGTCCCCAACAATATCCCCTTGCACATTCTTACAAACCTGTCTCTTCACTTACCTCCTCACAGGTCCTTTTTTGAGATTTCTCCCCAGCCTCCTCTCACCTTCTTTTCTGTTTTCTCCTCCTGCTAGCAGCTGCCACCCTTCCTCAAGCACATCTGATCAGAGGCACAGTATGCTCCTCTGGCTGTAGGACTGAGGCATGCTGGGCTGTGTCCATCCTTGAGAGAGTCATCCAGGACTTTCTCTGACTGGCACAGGGAGGCTCATGGCCTCCTTCCTCACAGGCACCCTCAGCCCCTGGTACTCAGCCCTGCCTTTTATGGCTAATACAGAGCCACATGTTTCTTTCATGTTACACTTGCTCTGTTTCTACAATTTCATAGAGACACACATGAATGCACAATTTGTCTACAGCTGATTCAAGAACTGAACACAAATCCATTTTGTCATTTCATTACTATGTTAGTCATATCTTGTGTACATTAATATGCAGCTGTAGCTCTTTAACAACTTCTCTTACATTCATTGTCACATTAAAGGCCTATGTAGGAATCATCAAATCAGGATTTGAGTGTGTTTAAGAATGTGAAATGGAAGCAAGATTCAAACTTATGAGTCACTCCAAAGTGTGAATCAAATATTCCTCTTCTGAAAAACATTAGTGAGAATTGAGGAAAAAGAGCAAGGCTTCCAGCCACCTAAGCCTTGTTCTGAGCCATCTCTATTACTGCCTGGTTAATGGTAAATTTAGATCTTCTTGATCTATAAATTGCATTCAGGCTTTGATATTTCAGTCAGGGATGTATCTATTCTCCCTGACTTTTTTGAAAATCTTTGAAATACCTTTATGCTTAATGCTCATGCTTAAGTTTTCCACAATTTATTCAATGCTTTGGGAAAAAAATCACATCACTAACAACAAAAAAAACCCCACTCTCTTTATATTTAAGTTTAGTATATTACATGTGATTTTATACAGGAATATACTTGTCTTCATGAGAGAAAAGCATTAATTAGACAAACAAGAACAGGAGACAGTCCATTTCATTGAAGAGACCCCAGTTTCTTGAAACCCTTCCTTCTGTTGTAGGAATATAGATGTTAGTAATAATTTCTACTGAGAACAATGCCTGATAATACCAGTGAAGAACTAATAGGAGGTGGGAAAAAAAGGCTCCCTTAAATCTAGTCTAGCTTTAGTAGGGAGAATGTTCACAGCTGGGCCTGAAACCTGAATAACCACAGTCCTGGTGGGCAAGAAACAGTACAAGACTTGACTTGGTAAAAGAGAGAGATAAGGTAAAAATATAGCTTTTGGTAAACAGCTGAACGTATTTTCCAGCTGAAGGTATCATGAGATAATAAAAATGTTGGCATTTTATGATGCTCTCAGTTTTTTGGGCTTTGTGTTTTTTTCAAGGATAGATGGCACAGAAGATTTTTTTCCAATTTACTGCAAGCAAATGGAGAATAACCTTCACAAGGATTATCACAATTTAGTAGGGTCGAATCTGGTGAAAAATTTTTATCTTACACTTGCAGTGTGTTTCCAGAACATCGACCGGCACAGGTCACTTTTTAGCTGATTAAACATCACGATAGAAAATCAGAAATAAGCAAGTGAATTCATGTACTGTTTTCTGCATGGTATTGTCTAAAGGACAGTGGGGAAAACCTAGCCAAAACCATTACAGAAATGCAGACATTTTAAGATAAACCCAATGCAGGGGTTCACATGTCTATCCCATTGAGTGTTAGGGCTGGTTTAAGCACACATCTCTGCGGCCAAGAAAGAGAAACTGGAAGTGTCTTACTGTAGATTTTCAAAAGCTCACTCAAGTTCTGAAGTGATATAAGAGGCAACTGAAGTGAAGTTCCTCACTTCAGTGAGATTTTCTTATAAACCACAGAACTCATGAAATGGAAATGAGAAGGTCCATTCATTGTATTTTGTTCTTTTTCTTTAACAACGGAACGTTTATGGCTTTAAAAGAATTCATATCCTGTCTGAGCTGGTTATATAGATATGCTTTCAGTAGGACTTTTTGCATCAGTCTCTACACCAGTTTAGCCTTAGAAATTCATTTAGTATCAATCTCACTAGGGCTTATATAGTTTTAGAAGAATTATGTATCAATATCATGTAATAATATATTCTAGAAAATTAATTGTACCAAAGACACCTGAAGGGGAACAGCAGACTTCTCTGTACATAGTCAGGGTTATGAAAATAGCTGACCTGAAACTATATCTATTGTATCAATCTGTTTCCCAGATGCATCATTTTTTGTCTTTTTTTCAGAGTGGAAAAAAAAAATATTTATTATTGAAATTTGCCTGTGTCATAAGCATAGAGAAGAGACAATTGAATTTAATAGAATTGAAAAAAAAAAGATAACTAGGATTCTGAGAAATGCAGCACAAATAGTCTTTACCACAGTCCTGAAACTAAGTTGTTTTGCCACAGGGAGCTGTTTGGAATAGAAAAGCATAAAACTCAGCAGTTACATGGTTTCAGTTTGCTGCAAAATTCCTCTATGATGTTGGCTAAATCACCTATCATCTGGTGACACATGGCTTGCCATCTATCTCTTTCTTTATTTGTCTTAATAATGTTGATATATTTAACAGGAATACAGTGATGATTAATTAGATACCTCAGAAAACAAGTACTTATGAAATATGACATATCATCTGCATACAATACAGATTTTTTTTCCCCTTAGCACAGACGGTTAATTATCTGAAAAACTGCTTGGCAAACATTTGACCTGAAATTTTGTAGAAAAGGCTATGTGAATTTTTTACAATTCCTTTTTTCTTTTCTCTTCCCACTCTTTACAGAAATACTGTAAAACAAGACAATTTGTAATGCTAACCTTGCATTTTTACATAACTTAGATTAACTTTTAATTAGATTAGATATTGACCTGGTGGCTATGTTGTACCTTAATAATCTTTACATGTAATCCGTTAAACATTTACAGATTTCATGTAGGTGATTCAACAGAGATTGATTCACAGAATTGTACGAATGTGGTAATAAAAGTTCAAATGATTATAGTATGAATAATTATGAGATTATGCTGGGTGTTTGGACAAGCTTATTGCTGTATGCAAAGGAAAACTGGCATGCTGTGAAGTATGGTTAAGTGTCTGAGTATTTTTCTATCTGACTGATTTAGTATCTGGAATACTTTAAATATATCCTATTTTTTTTATTTTTTTTTTTTTTTCTAATATCCTAGAACTACATCTAGCAAAGATAACTGAAGCAGGAGACAGCTTCTCAACCACACAGCTAAAAGCATATAATTAAACTGGAGTACATCTGATGCCCTGTGCACAAAGAGAGTTTTCAAGTTCCCCAGCTTTAGTAATAGGATGCTTAGAGGAAGTAAGCAAATTTTTAACAAGTGATTATTCATTTGTTGAATATCTCTAATAAGGCTAGGACCTGGGGTTTTTTTTTTGTTTTGTTTTGTTTTTCAGAAGTTAGAACAGTCAGCCTTCAGCAGTAAGATACTTGTTATTTAATTAAAGTATTTAGTAATTTCTTCATATTTTCATTTGTGAG
Source organism: Cisticola juncidis (assembly GCA_013400215.1). Lineage (NCBI taxonomy): Eukaryota > Metazoa > Chordata > Aves > Passeriformes > Cisticolidae > Cisticola > Cisticola juncidis. The sequence continues at coordinate 261,232 of VXBR01007663.1, read as the reverse complement.
TTACCCAAATATTACTGTCATATCTCATGTCTCACTTAATAGCAAGTGTTTCTAAATGTTCTAAAACTTTATGCAAATTAAGGTCCAAGAGGTTCTATTAATAAGAAATCTTACGAAAAAAACTCTTTTTTGCATAAAACCGAGTTTTATACATGCCTAATCTATTTTTAATAAGTCTATAACTTTGATAAAGCTTGTATTATACATCAGAAGAGAGTTTCTCTTGGTGACCTTTCAGAGTTCTAGGTTAAAAATAGAAAATAAACCAGTTTATAATTTTCAATAAATTGAATCTATTATTGCATCTTTAACAGAGTTTTCTATCTTTTTTACATTAATTTTTCCTATCTATTACCTTTGGCATTCCCATCCTAAGTGGTTTGATTATATTAATTTGCTGCTACCTGAAAAGAAAAAAAACAGAAAATTCTGTTATGTTTCATTTTCCATCATTCTTCAGTAAAATGAAAAATATAACTTCTTGTTTATTTATGAATGGAGATAAATTTAGACATCTTCAGACTGACTAACTGACTGACTTCAGACATTTTCAGAAAGTTATGAGTGACTGAAGAAATAGTCTATGTTGTCTGCAGTTGCTTATGGCCAGAAATCAATAAACAATGTTTATACAGTATGGATCCAGTTAAAGTTTCCTCATTGTGCTCTGACCTGACTCTGGCATCAGACATAGTGACATAGCTGGTGTACTGCAGAACAAATGCAGGTTTATTCACTTAGCATTTGGACAATGCCATGTTCATCTGTTTCCTGCATATACCAAACAACAGTTTACTCATTCTTCAATTTCCTAAGTCATTGGCTACTCTGAATTATGTCACTGACTAGTAGGTCTTCAATAAACTGTACCAGAGACACCATTCAGAGCTACTTCTATCAACCTTACTGTAAGGTAAAAATGGAAGAATTCGGTTTTCCTGAACAAGAGCTACACCTCTAGAAATGTTATTCTTTATTCTTAGTCAAATCAGATTCAACTCTTTATCTACACTGACAAGAAAGAAGAATCATTATGATTATTTAATTATATAATTATATAAAAAGACTTCCCCCATGGTGCCTTGCACCTCTGTGTGAACCACCCCAGTATTGTTCTCCCCATATGTCCTTAATTCTCATGGTTTCTCCTTTCCCTGTTTCCCCATTGGCTGTGGTATCCCTGGTGGCCTGCCCTGTGTCCCCTATAGGGCACTGTGTTGTGTTTTTGTATTTTGTTTATTTATGCTTTCTTTCATTGGTTCAGTCCCACACACGCCTGTTATTCCCCAGTTGTGGTTCAACCCTGTTGGCAGTTGAAGTGTGGAAATCCCCCAAGTTATCAGTCTTCCCTAACCCTACTCCTCTTTCCAGAATCTTCCCTGCCAGTCTTTTGATACTCAATGCCTCATTTGTTTCTTTGTATTATTTCTCGCCCCTGTTTTCTCTGATCGGTTTATATATTCCACAGATGTTAAATGCCATCATGTCTCTAAGCACTTCTTTGTACATCCCAAGACAGAAAAAGAAAAAATTATAATCTTCTTTTAGAAAACTCATTTAAATATGTAAGTAGTAAGTAATAATATCTCTAAAACTAATATTTTTTTTTTCTTGAGAGTTTTTGTATAGGTCAAAGGAGGTGTTTCTGCCCATCTAGTCCACTCTTGTGAGATCTCACATGGAGTACTGTGTTCAGCTCAGGACAAGAAGGATGTGGACTGGACTGTGGACTGGAGTGAGTCCAGTGGATGCTGGAATGAGTCTAGAGGAGGGCCACAAAAAACGATAAGAAAAATGGAACACCTCTCCTGTGAGGAAAGGCTGAGATAGACAGGGGTTGTTCAGCATGGAGAAAAGAAGCCCCTTTCAGTACTTAAAGGGGCCTGTAGGAAAGATGGGGACAGATTTTCTACCAGTACCTGTTGTGACAAGGTAAAAGTTAATGATTTTAAACTGTAGTAGGTTTGATTAAGATTACGCATAAGGAAGAAGTTTTTCGTAATGCAGGAGATGAAACACTAAGAAACTAGAAACACTAGATGAAACAAGTTGTCGAGAGAGGTGGTAGATGCTTCATCCCTGAAAATGTTCAAGGTCAGACTGGATGCAGCTCTAAGCAACCTGATCTATTTGAAGATGTCCCTGCCAAGGGAGTTGGACTTGATGACATTTCAAGTTCCCTTCTAACCCAAACTATTCTGTTGATTCTTCAATGCTATTGGTTTTCAGAAGACCTAAGTTACAGAGGTCTCTAACAGCACATTGAAATTCTCCTCAGTTTATCATCACTTGAAATGAACCTAAGAATACTATTCTTACGTTTCTTTATATACCATTCTGAATCAACGTGTACAAAGATCCTTCTATTGCTATGGGAGCACTAATATTCCCAAAATATGTGGTTGCAGCTGCACATAAGGATTTAAAGGTGCTTATAGAAGCAAATATTGAAAACATTGTCCCTCTGTGATGGATGTAGTCAAGTCATTAATCAATCTAGTGATAATTCTGTACCATCTCCAAAAGAGATAGAGGCCTAAGCCAGTATTGGGTGAAGTGCATATCTAATTCCAATCTGTTCTCTGAAAACCCATGAAGAAACAATCACACACTGAGTTTGGAGCACCAGCCACGTGGCTGACATGTGAATGGTTTTCCAAGGCTCATTTATCAAGGAACAAAATTAAGGAGTTTCATGCATACTTTTGTCATTTCGTGTAATTTAAATACAAGCTAACCACTTTATTCCATAAATATGACAGCCTAAGCAAGCTTTCTTTGAACTCTTCCTGCTCAGGAGATGGCTGTATCTGAGCTGGGAGAAGTCTCTGAGCTGGCTGCTGTCTCCTGAGCTGGCACATCTCTCATGGCTGCTCATTGACTGAAAAACCCCTCTTATAAATTGTGGATCTTTGGTCAGTGATTGACATAATACATATTATATTATAAATATTATCTTTATATAATATCATATAATATGGTATAATATATTACATATACTTTATATTTATAGTTAGTTATAGTTATATTTTTATAGTGTGCTAAGATTCCATATTGATAACTTTGATTTGGTCCTGATGACTTTGATTCTTCCTTGGTAGTTTTGAACCATTTTTTACATTTCCTGTGAAGTGAGTAATACTGTGAACATTGTAATCAAACTCTGGTAAGTCACACTTTTATAATATCATATTTCAATATAAGTAGTTTCACTGATACTTTTGTTGATGCATCTTTGAGTCATCTAAATCACTTATTTGGGAAACCCTGTATATCACTGTAAAGTTTTTTGTCTTTTAGCCTTTGTAATGAAGCATAATCTCTCTCACCATTATAAGATACGATAGATGTTGATTGTTTAACAACACCTTGCTATTATAAATTAAATTCAACAGTAGGAAAACAGACAACTATTTGGATCTGTTTTTCTGATTTGATTTAGTTGTTCTCCCAATTTACATTAATTTAAAATTTTGGAGGTGGGTAACAAATGTATAAACACTTCTGGCATCTATTCTCAAAGTACGAGCTGAGGCAGTGGTCAGTGGAGAGATCCTAAGCAATTCCATTCTTAGATAGAAATTCTGGCAAAGCCCAAACCTCCCTTGTGAGCTTGATGCTAATGCTGTATTTCTCTCTTACATTTAACTCTGCCAAAACCCAGCATCTGCTCCCATATAGGGTGTTGACAGTTGAAGCATTTTCCCATTGTGTTGTAACTCTGCCGAGACCTGGCAGCTGCTCACAAATAGAGGTGTTGACAGTTGGAGCTCTAGCACTTTCCCTTTGTGCATCAACTCCGTGGAAATCTGGCATCTGCTCACACACACAAGTTTTGACAGCACAAACTACAGTCTAACACTAAGTTACTCCAGTGTAGGGGAACATGTGTAGTGACAATTTTGGAGGGAAACTACTCTCACATGACATCAAATCCAAGAGATCAGAAGATAAAGTGGGTAGAGGGCTTGGAGCATCTTTCAGCAAGCCGAAGTCTTCACAGGATCAACATACTATGATCTGTATGGAGAACTTTTCCTTCATAACAGGTACCAGGAAAAAGTGAACCAGCACTCCAAAGACAGCTTTTCTCCATGACTCAGGTGGTTCCTCTGTGAATCCTTAACACTTGAGTAGAGATCGTTTCTGTTTCTTGCTATGCTGAACAGCAGAACTACTGTGATCTTTCTGTTGGTGCTTGTCTTGAATCCTCAGCCATTTTTAAGGTCTTAGTAGTGCTTTACTGTGCATTTTAATAGCATTTGCATGAGAAACAAAGTTAATTGTAGTTCAGTAACTCTAACATATATTTTTTTCTGAACTATGATGTGAAAGCAGAGTCCCTATACTCTATTTTAGGAAAAACAAATGACTAAGTAAGTCAATTCTCCCAATTTGCTCTTTTTTTTTTATTTTTATTGTTTTTACAATTAGGTCTACAGAGATTTAGTTCTATAATAACGTTTATCATTTATTATAGAAAACAGTCCAAAAGGATTCTTAGATGTCTTAGTATTAAGGTACTAAATAAAAACTAAAAAAACTAAAACCACTTTTTTTTCATTAGATTACTTCCTTTGAAACAAATTGGCAAAGTAATGAATGAGAAAATCAAACAGTTCTTAAGAAAGTAAACACAGGGTTTTTTTGTGTGATATCATTATTTCAACAGTATATAAGTACCATACTGGAAATATAATGCTTTTTAACTATTCTTGTCCTAATTTCAGATTTTAAAAAGGCTTCAATTATATTGTTTCCACAAAAATAAAATTAATGGAAGTAAACACATTAAACCCAGAAAAACTTAGCAAACAGACTCCCTCTGAAAAATAAAGCTTTGAGATATACAAAATTAAACTTAGGTATGTTTATATTAACAGATTATTTTTTCTTGAACCTAGGACTACTGCATTATTATTTCTCTGCTTGAGATTCATTATTAATTTGTACATGAAAACAGAAAACCCAAGATGAATAAGTAGGGATTAGGGATATTAAATATGTCATGCTTTGAAAGGTTTATAATAGGTAGTTTTTAAAAGGTATTATGAATTGTTTATTTGCTGGACTAGTTTCACAGTCTTTATGATGTAGCATGTGAAAAATAAATGCCAGAGTTATACACTGGAATCTTGCTGCCTTAAGTTATATTCTACTATTTTGATATATTTACCCACAGAACTTTAGCTATGCTTAAATGTATACATCTACGTGTACATTTATTTCCTATGCAGGTGATATACATACATGTATGTGCAATTCCAAGCAATTTCCATTTTTGGAACTTAACAAGTTTGACATATGAATTTGTAAACACAACACAATGTAAGACTCCTTCCACCATGTTTTTTCATCAGCACATGTTGTCCTGGATAATGTTAACACAGGTCAAGATGGAACCATTTAGTTTCAACCAGAAAATCTATGCCTCTTTCACTGCTGTAATTTCAGTCCATGACTTATAACAGACAGTAGTTTGTTAACTGCTGCACACAGAGAGATGATTCAAGTGGTGTCTAGCCAGCCACCCAAGAGCTGGAGGGTTGCCTGGAGACTAAATTTCAGTGTTCAGAATCTGCCTCTTTTAACAGGAAAGAACAAAAAATTGCAGCTCACTCTAAAGGAGATACTAAGCAACCACAGACACTTGTCGGGTTTAAGTGCTATTTTTAAGGTATGCTGCATCCTGAAATTGCAGACAAGTATAAACTGGAACTTTATAAATTCTTATACTCCAGGAAGAGTTTGTGCATGTTTACCATACCTCTCACCTTGCTAATAAGTTAAGAGATTCAGACCTGAAATGAGATATTTTCATGATTGAGCTACATCTTGCATTGATCTCCAGCATCTCCAGCTTTCCACTGTCACCATAAATCTCTGCCCAACCTCTTATTGCATGTCATAGGATCATAGGATAATTCAGGTTGCAAGAAACCTGAGAAGACTGTGTATTACAATTTCTTGCTCTAAACAATGGTAGGCAGTTTTGTTCCTGACCATCACATCAAGTCACAGAGACATTCACCCTTGTTACATGGCTGAACATTTATTTCAAACCAAAAATCAAAATAAAAATTGAGTTTATAGAACACATCGAATGTAGTTTCTAAGGATGCTATACTGAGACAATTCTGATGAACAGCATAACACCACAGAAGATATGTTTTCTGCAGATGTGAAACTACAGAAAAACCACAAACGAGGCTTTCCAAACTTCTTCACTGAATAAAGTGCCCAATTTCTATGATTTAAGTCTAGCCAAATGCCCTTTTAAAGCAAAATAAATTTTGATTATTTATGCAAATAGAACAAGTCTTTTTAAAAGGTACTAACCTAATTGTTAAATAAAATCAGCTCCACATCAACCCCCAAACTTATCAGTGTTGAATCCTTGAGCATTTTAGGAAGATTAGAGAAAAAACATCATGTTCCCAATCTGGGCATTTCCTTTTACTCATATTCCATTAATTCTGCCTTTTTTAAGGCTTTGATTTTGGTTTGTCTGTGTTTTGAGAGGAACTTGCTGTCTGTTTTCAACAAGGATTCTGTTCAGGTATTTCAACACAGCTACTTTTGGTTTGCTGCTAGACAGGAAAATGCTACTGGTCATCTTTTTTAATATGAATGAAAATACTTTTCTCAAAGCAGGTATGACTAAGTGCTCCTTGCTCACCACTTCAAAGCAAGCTGGTCTTAGGAAATACCCAGCTGCAATCACTTTCTCTCTTAAGACCCCCAAACTGGCGGTTTCTATTTGCACAGAAGGACCTCTGCAGAATATGAGTGACTGAAACACACCTGACACTGCTGTAGAGCTGCTGGGCGGGGTGACAGTGTCACCTTGGTTGACCTGAAACAGGTTTTTGGAGCCCCTCTGCAGGGACATTGCAAAAAGCAAGGAAAAATCACTATTCTCCTGGTTAGAGCTAAATTTGAGATTGTAGTTAAAGCTGAGAAACTTTGCATTGTTCCCAGGAAATAGGAGATTGCATCACAAAGCATTTAAAATAATTCTGTATCATTAGTTCTAATAAAAAAAGCACAGTTTACCTTGTTAAGGATTCAATATCTTAACAGAAGAAAGATGCTAGAACTCACAGGACTACTTGGTCCATGTCACATTTATTAGATTCATTAATATATTTCTTCTAAATGTCCTGTCTACTGACATTCTCCTTACTGATTTAAGGGAATCATTGCAGTAGTAGAAAAAATCATATTTCCTTATACATTGTTCTAAGAGATACAGAACAGGTGGACATTAGAGTAGAAAACAAAATTCAAGACAACAATTTACAAAACAATTTACCATGAAAATTGCTTTAAAAATTATAGATTATAGTCTTATAGACTTCAAATTTTAGAAGTTTCATTCATACTTTTTGTTCTTTTGTGGCTGCTATATAGACTGCTAAATATTATTTTGGCCATTATTGAAAAAAAAATAAAAAAAACCTCTGTAGGCTTCTTATTGAATTGTCACATTTTAAGGACTTTTGTGGAACCTTGGCATGATTTTATTTGTTCCATGTGTTTTTAGCAACTGGCTAGTAGTCAAGTTACTATTAACTGATCCAACTGATTAGCTGAAGCTCTGTGAGTAGATCACAAACTGAAGACTTGACAAATGCAGATAATAATTTTGAAACAAACAGCAGCCCTTTTTACCAGCTGAACTTGAGAAAGGCCAATAAACAACTTTCAAAATTCAGATAGGAATCAGTAAGAAGGAAGTAAATTGTGATGAAGAAACATAAAACTAAAAAGATCCCAAGGCTGAGGAGGAAAGAGACAACACCAAGAGTTTTAAAACCCCTTGTTGCATAGAATATGTTGTACAATTGAGTAGCTAGACATCCCACCATTTTCTTCCCTTCAAAGAAAACTAATGCTGCTGACCACTGGAGTCTGGACAATGAAAATATGAGGCTAAAACCAAACAAGAAGGGGAGAGAAACTGAAATCATTTGCATAAATATTTTAAGCATATTACTGATGAAACTTTTATGTATTGATCTGGGCCATGAGAATTGTTGTAACAAAACAATTGATGCATTTTGATATGATTGTTAAGTTTTTACTAGACAAATAGCAAATTGCAAATTCTTGGCCATATATATATGTAAATATGTAATTTTCTTGTCTAGGGGATGCAAAATATTTTATTTCTTTGTAAATCTATCAGATATTTTAAAAAATCAGACCTACTTTTTTTTTTTTTTTTTTTAATTAACATTTTCACATTTGGGAGTAAGGCCTCAGCATTGTCACATAAATTTATTTCACTAACAAAATTACATCACCTAAAAATATATATAAATATACAGGTTTATTAAACACGTTCCCTTTGACTTCCTTTTCTTCAGGAAGACAGATAGACATCTCTTTGATATAGGAATTAGCTGTGTGAAAATTTATAAATTACATAAATATAAGACATTGTTATCTATAGATGGATAGTATACTTTGGAAGAGTATCTCATTTTTTGGGTATGTGCCAAGTCATATGTGAAATAAGACTGCCAAATACATAGAGAAAAGACTGAGTCAGTTAAAACAGCTTAAATCTGTCTGAGGACTTGGATTTAATCTGCTGCTTTCTTATGATTTCTTACATTCAGTTTCTTCTTAACTAAGTTTTATAACACAATTGTAAAATTTTTAACTATTGGATTTGAGATAGGAAGACAACAATCAAAACTTTCTAGTTTTCAGGGTTTTAATTGGAATCAGTAGGAGATTTAAAATGTATAGTTAGTGGTATTAGGCTAGGAAAGGAACACACACACACAAAATAAGACCGTGCTTTTACTGTAATTTTACTGCATGCCATATCTGAGCTGTGAAATGGAAATAATGACATGATCTTGTTTTGGGGAAGCTTAGTAAAAATTAAGTCATTGGTCAAGTGATAGATTTGCAGGAAAATAAAATTTATATTCACAGCAGAGTAGAAATAGTTTATGTAAGCAAACCAAGGAGCATGCAACACCATGAGCAGAAAACAGTGTCTTCTTAAGCTGACATTGTTGGCTTTGTTGGCTCAGTGATTCAGGTGTAGGGTCATAGCGCAGGAAAACTTGGCAAGGGCTGATGTAGTGAGAGACTGTGCCAGGCTGAATTTGTATGGGACAACTGACCGTCCTGGCTGTGGCAGCTGGCAGCTCTCCAGGACAGGAAACAGGACCAGGAGGGGCCCTGCAGGGCAGCTGGGCTGGGCCTCACTGCTGTCTTGGATTATGTAACAAAAAAAATGTGTATTTTGTTTCATCTGTTGAAATCAGCTGGGGAGATGTATTTTTTTTTTCTTTACCTCTTGTAACTCCAGGTCGAGAAGAGGGGGGATGCCTTCTGATAATAGGCCAGCTGTTAAAAACAGGTGGGGCAGTGTTTCTTATCTCTTCCACCACTGTCCACCCTCCGGGGGATATCTTCTGTTAATGGGCCAGTAAGGCTCACCAGTGACATGACACATTACATCATCCCCTTGTGAGATGCTCCACCCAGTGCAGGGGGAACCAGCCATCCTACAAAGATAAAAACTGAGATGTAGGAACACTAAGCATCTTCTTTTCCACTGATTTCTCAGAGGAAGACCAGACTCATCTCACTGCCACTACAGGATCATCTCTTCTCCAACAGAACCACATCTGTCACTCCAGGAAGACTTATTTGGACTGTTTCCAACACCCTACCCAACAGGATGTCAGGCCATAATCCTGACTCTTTCAAGGTTTTCTAGGACTTTTGTTTGTTTGCTTTCTTGTTTGTTTTTTTTGTATTACTGCAATTGCATTTTTAATATTTTTAGTAAAGAACTGTTGCTCCTATTCCCTTATTTTTGCCTGAAAGCTCCTAATTTTAAAATTGTAATAATTTGGAGGAAGAGGGTTTTACATTCTCCACTCTAAGGGAAACTCCAGTTTTCCCTGACAGATACCTGTCTTTCCCAACCAAGACGATTGCCCAGCCTGGTTCTGGCCAGGGAGCGCGGCTCACAGCGCTGGGGGCGGGGATGGGTTCTGGGCAGACAGGGAGAGACTGAGGAGACCGAGAGGGGCCCCAGGGCCTGAGGGGCTCTGGATGGAAAATGAGATTATATAAATGACATGCAACATGTTTTATTTCTGATGTGAATGCTTGACTTATCAGACCATATTATTATGTTATTATATCTGTGTCACAAACCTGTGACTTTTACTTCTAAAACATGTTACATGGACCTCTTTGCTACTCTCCACTGAGGTATTTTCACAGAAAGGAACCATGTCATCTCTCAGCTGCCCAGCTTCCCCCCTTCACTGAAATAATGTTAATAATTGTAGCAAACTAATTTGTCTCTTTGAACTTTACTGAATTCTGTCAACTTCTTTGCTGATTTCTCTCTTCCTTACAAATCATCTTGTCTTTTTTTTTTTTTTTTTTTTTTTTTTTTTTTTTGGTCATTGAAATATTCAAAATAGCGAGTTAGGCTGTATGTATTTGCTTGTCTTTACCATCAAATTGTATTCAGATTTTTACCAGAAGTATGTTATGTGTTTCATTTTCTCAGATGTTTTGGACTATGCATTCTTTTTTACACTCTAGTCTGCCAGACCTTTATGTTCCCTGTTTTTATGAAAATCATTCCATTTTCTCCTGTGTATCCTGTGTGTTTTCAACCTCCAGTTTCCTGAAATTTTAAAACTGCTTACAAATACCATATTCTGACTTTTACATTTTCTTTTTTTCTGTTAATTTCTGTGGAGTCTTATATTGAAAAATCCTATCTCAAATAACATATTTCTTGAGTATTTCTCCTTGGTTTTATCTCTTACTTTCTAGTTTTAAATCTTTTGTATTTCCCAAAGATTTTCATAATGTATTTTACTTCTTTTGAATCTGTATAATTTGCTACCATACTCCTTGAGTAAATGACTTGAATTTTTTCAAATTCACAATGGAATTTCTTCTATACTCCTAAGTGATTTCAATTTTGATTACAGAGAGGATGAACTCTATAAAGGTTTGTTAGAATGTTTGTTTGGGTTTTTCTGTGTTTACTGCAATCAAAGCTTTATAAGAGGAATTTCTCTTCCAATATGTGCTATCTGCTTCAGCTTCTGTAAATATCTCAATATCCACACAATTTTATGAGGCTTGGTTTTCTTGGTATATGGTCTCATTTCCTTTTGGTATGCTAATAAATTGCACATCAGTTTTCCTGTGTTGAGTCTGTATCTCTGCCTGTATCACTACTCATTTAGTGTTCAAAAATCTGTCAGCCATGAGTTTTGGCTTGCAGAAATCTTGCTCAGAGCCTGGATAATAGTAATGACACATGATTTACATTTTGATTGAAAGATCCAGCTCAATACACTCCATATGCATGCCAATTGGTATGATCTGGCAGGAAAACTGGTCAGCTTTTCATTTCCTTTTGTCTTCCCTGGCTGAAGACAAATGTTTCATAAACCATATAATTTCCTAGAGAGAAAAGGTCAGTTAGAATACTAAGGGCGTTTTCAAGGACATCTTCATCTCTGCCACTTATTTTAGTCAGTGAATCGTGTCTTCTACATCACTGCCCACGCAGTGAAAATGAAATGCAACTTCTTATGTACTTTCGATTTTAGTGCATCCAACATTTATGGGCTTTACTCATTTCCAACACTGTTGAACAACATCTCTGTCCTACTGACAACATCATGCTTGAAATAGAGCTACTGGAAATATCAGATTGTTTTATATCTCTTTTTGTTCTGGTTATGTCTCTAAGCTTTTCTTCCTTAGCCTTTATTTCCCTGTAATGTGTTAAAAATTTGTTCTTGCTCAATTGTTATGATTTTGTTGCTGCAGATTTTATGACCTACTCTCTTTTACTTAGTGCTAAATGACTTGAATCTCTGTATTGATGACCACATCAAAGTGAACAGAAGTTTTATACCATGAGATGGTTGCCCTTGGACAAAGTACCTTTGTAGAGGTGTCTGCCAACAACTGTAGTCCCACAACTGGAAGATAAAAGGTTTTCTTGTAATTATAGAATCATTGAAGAGATCATCAAGAGCCAACTCCCCTGCCATGGGCAGGGACACCTTCCACTACACCTGGGTGCTCAGAGGCTCATCCAACCTGGCCTTGAACTCTACCAGGGATAGGGTATTCACAGCATCTCTGGGCAAAATGCTTGAGTGCCTCACCACCCACAGAAATGAAGATTTTCTTCCTAATAGCTGATCTAAACCTACTCTCTATCAGTTTAAAGCCATTTCCTCACTTGCCCTTGTCTTGCATGTTCTTCTTGGGGTAATTTTACAGTGATAGTCTATTTCTGGTCCTGTGCTTTCTGTCCAAAGTGGTTGCTGTATCTTTTAAGTGTGTCCAGGGGAGTGGGGAGCCTTGGGCTCCTTGGTGGGCTTGTTCAAGGCCTCACTCCCCAGGCATCTGGGGTGCAGTATAGTCTGGGGGTTTTGCTTGGCTAGCTTGGTTTTTATTAGCCCAGGCAAGAAGTATTTCCCTTTCCTGGCCTTGGAGGAGCTGCAGCAACAATCCTTCAGAAACATTTCAAGGTTAACTGGACCACTTGTTTAGTCAAGATCAGGGAAATCAGGCCCTGTGGGAGAGGGGTCAGTCAGGATCGGTGAGAGAGAGACGGCTTCATCTCAGCCCCATGGTGCTGGGAGGCTGAGCTGGGAGAGAGGGCATGACAGAAACTCTGGGCCCTCTGCTTTATCTGCTGTGGAGAGTGGACAGTGAATAGATGCTGGGGAGTCCAAAGGTTCTCATCTCTTTGCCTGGGCTGCTACAGGAGTCTCCTGTTTTTTTTCCCCTGAGAAAAAAGCCTGCACCATTTTCTACTATGTGGCGTGAGCCAGAGGGTTTTTTTTCCCTGGCATTTTGGGTTTTTGTTCCAGTGTGTGTGTGTGAAGACAGTAAGGTCTGACAGTTTAAAATCTAGCATTTACCTTTTTCCCCGTCCCTGGTGGGCATTCTTTTTGTCAATAAACTGGTTTTTTTTCACTTTCATCCACTAGTATTCGCTTCCTATTCATGGAAAGGGACTCTTGGAACCCTTATAGAGGAGACAGCTCATTCCAGACGGTGTTTTCTCCTAAATTTGTCCCTAAACTGAGAAGATGTTCTTGTAAGTAGTGTCTCCCCAGTCAGTCAGCTTATTCTCTTGGATGTCACACTGATGATTATTTTGGAGTGAAACTTCACTGCATTACATAGACTTAATTTTTCTTCTTTTTTTNTTTTTTTAAATTTTCTCTGATTTTTTTTTTTTGACAGCTAAAGAGATAAAGATCATTATAATTCAGATAAAAATTTAAGGGGATATGTACTTAACAATACTTTGCAGTTCATGAATGTCAATATTGGATAGGCATGAAGCATCTGGGATGAGAAGAAATGTCTTCAAGTTTGTCTAAGAGAGGTTTAAATTGGATATAAGAAAAAAAAAAAAATTGAAACTGTTATCAAGCACTGGAACAGGCTGCCAAGGAAAGTGGTCTTGAAAACTCTTAGAGATATGACACTTAGTGACATGGTTTGGCGTTGGACTTGTCTATGTTAGATTTATGGTTGGTTAGATTTACGGTTAGATTTATGGTTAGAATCAATAATTTTAAATAATTTTCTAATCTAAATGATTCTATAATTGTATGTTTCTTGATTTTACTGGTGGCTGGATGAAGAATTTTCAGGATGAAGATCACAGGTGTGTAGGCTGGTTGCCTTATTAGGAAATAGCTTCTATAAGGCTTTAAACTGTCTATATGTTGGCAGCAAAATGTTTATGTTGTATATTGTTTTTCATCTTCTGACATTGTCATTTTTATACAGATTGTAAGGAATAGTGCAGGATGGTTTTTCAAGGGTCCCCATACAACTTTTCTATTAAGGGAAGTGACCAATTAAATAATTTCTTTCAGAATTAATATGTGTTAATGGAACTTTACTCAACTCTTTATTAAGTGTATCATGAAGAAAATCTGCTCATTTTAATGACTAAAAATTAACCTCAACTCTTTTATTTCTGTCAGAACTGCAGAGTTAGAGTGTACAAGTCTAATATGGATTTTATTTGCAAACCATATGGCTGGATTTTTTTTCTTCCTTCAGCATTGACAACGTAGTTGTTGTGAATATCACAAAATGAAAGATAAGAGAGTAGTGAGAACTGATAGATTAATAAAACTCTCACTATATTAGGTGGACATTATATTTTATCTGGCAGTCATTTATCCAGAACAGAACATATGCTTTTTAATCATGTTATTTGATACAAATATACCATCTCCTTGCTCTTAATTTTTTTCCATCAAATACATGAAAAGCACAAGCCCTTTTCCACTTTGACTGCTATTGTTTCCTCACATTTTCTCCCATTTCATGTGAGGAATATGTACTGTGGAAATAAAGTGTACATCCAGGTCTGAGGCTGGCACATTCACTCTGCTGTTCCTGATCCCATCCTGGCCCCACTGGTAGTGGCCAAATGGCCAGAAGTGGAAGAGGAGCTCACATGTCCTAAATAGCAGGTGTCATTTCTGTACATCCCATTTCAGGAATCCCACAACAGCTGTAATGCTTTTGAATGTACAGTGGGTAATTGCTAAATTTATAAAATAAAGTTTTTAAACCCAACAACATTTTTGATGAACAAAAATTGAAATACCATTCCTCCACAAGGCTAATCTAATAAGGAGGGTAAAATACTTCCAAAAGCTAAAATATGACTAAAATGAATTCTGAAAATAAAGTGCCTGAAGACAGCTTAGCTCTAGTCACAAAGATACTATGGGACTTTGGGAGAAGGAAAATGCTTGCATACATGATGTTACAAAAGTTATTGAAGAAAAGACTCACATTTCCTATAGGGTCCCTGAGCAATGAGATGATGAATAATTTTTTTCTTGTACTGTAGGTTTTTAATTATTTATGCTAATAAAAGAAACACTGGAAAAATACCCTGAGAGGGGCACTCTACATGGAAAATACTGCACTTGGTACAGAAAAATCCTGCACAGCATCAGACAGAGTAAAATTTTTGAAGTAAGTTTCTTGATTCCTTAGCAAAATATTAGACAATTAGCCCACTGGGAATCCAAAATGAATAAACAGGTGCAGCTGGCCACATACTAATGCTTATCTCTCTGAGCCAGCCATTTGTGCCACTTGACATTTCAATACCATCCAACTTGGTTGAGTTCCTGTTTGATTAGGGAATCCCATTTTAAGCTTGCAAATCTTCTGTGCAATGCATAGGCACAAGCTGTTGCCAGTGAATGTTCTAGGACTGGTTAGGAAAAACAGCTTTCTTTTTTGGGGGGGAGGAATGAGTGAACAAAATCCTTAATTCTTTTTGATGAATCTTTCTGACAAGTGACAGTGCTTTAAAAAAGGAGAGGGGGAAAAGGAGTAAATCTGCAACTTATTATTTTCCTGTCCTGTGCATGTCTTTATAATTTATTTCCATGAGTATTAATTTTTTAACAAAAGTATTGTTCTTGTAGTATTTCCTCATCTGCTAAATGAATAATGGCTATTATTTACTGTTACTTAAGATGATAATTTTGAAATAAAGCTTTTAGTCAGAGTAGTATCATTATATGATTTTTAAATACATGTACCAAACTATGATGTTTCTTGAAGGAGCTGGGAGTGGAAACCAGTAGGCACATATGTTGAAAAGTCAGTTGAGAAGCCTGTTTTGATCTCTGCTGGATTAGTAATAACTCCTTCTTTCACAGAAATAAGTTTTAGATGACAGTTACATATGTTTTATTTTAAAAACTAAATTTTATATGATATATACTAATGTTTAAAAAGTGTGGTAAGTACTCATAATTGCATACATGGAAATTAAATTAGTTTCTAATTCATATTTTTCCTGTTCAAATTATATGTATTAATAAAATTCTCCATCTAATGAATATAACCCCCCATGTCACTTCACTGAGAGATAGGAAACTTCTAAAGGCAGGATGAAAACTTGTGTTCCTAGGCACTACTAATCACTGAAGTTTGCTGGAGTGAAATGAGACTACCCCAAGAAAACAGAGGGGGAAAGGAAGGGCATTTTAAGATCCTTTTTTAGTTATATTCCTTACTTAGAAAATCTGAGTTTATTTCAAACATTACCTTCTTGACATTCATGGTCCAAAAAAGGCTAACATCAGAGCTCAGTAACCCTTCCAGAATTGATAGAAGACTTGCAGACTCAGATGCTTCATTTTGTTTGTCTGGCTGACTTAGAAGCCTGCTAATTTGTGACATTCTCAGAAAAGCCAGTAGGACTGACATTCACTAAGTGATTGAAGTGCATAAGCATGCTTCAGGCAGTAGGTATTTTACTCAAACAGAAAGTCTGGAGAAAAATCACTCAGCTGCTTAAGCACCTCCTCTATTGCAAGTCTCCAGCCTTTCATCAAAATATATTCTACAGTATTCAAAGCACTAATGTAATGACTTACTACTTTAGAAAAATATACAATAGAGATTGCAGATGGGTGCCACCATCCATAAAAAAGGAAGACCAGGGATTCATTAATTTAATCTGTCTCCTGCTGGATTCTATGGCTACTTGTGACCAATCAACTACAATGAGAGAAAATTCAGAGATGATGGGCAAGGACAGCACGCTTATGAAGCTTAGGGAATATTATTATTTTAATTATACGGGGACTGACTACTCCTGCTGCAAACAGACAGACAAACACAAAAGGATCTACAGGGTGTTCTTTACTGTATATGGATAGCTACATTAGTTGATGGGAACACCCGGCTGTGTAAAATTTTTATTCTAAATTGTTTCAATAAAAAACAATCAACAAAAATGGAAGAAAGCAATAAGCTTGAGCTTGCTTCAAGCCATGTATTTCCTCCTTGAGACAGGGGACATCCAGCATCAGGACAGTGAGCATACTATAGAGATCTGTACTAGGAATCACATTTGTATCTGAACTGGTATGATCTGCCAAGTGTAATTTTGACTTTCACTGTGATTTCAGTACACTGCAGAATCACTCTTATAAATGAAACTACTATGAAAATACTATGAAAATACTACTTGAAAGAAGTAAATTCAGTAAAATACTTTAAACAGTGAGCATGTCACCCTATTGTTTTCAAAGAGCCCTTTCCCCCACCCCCTTCCAAACTGTCCATATTCTGAACAATCATCTTTTTCATGTTATTCTGAATTTTCTCCATAAGATGCCTATGGAGTCCAAGATTTATGAACAGCAGTTCTAGGAAGAGATCACCAAATTCTACTCACAGAAATTTTCAGCACAGCACAATTTATGTTTCTGAAAAACTCTGAGACTTCAGACTTGGTTTCAGTTCTCATATCAGTAGGTTAAAGCAGTCAGGTTAGGCCACTGAAATCCCATAGATTCAAACTCCAGAGCTGTATTGCCAGCCTCACATTTTTCTTCATCTCAAAGCTAGTGCATCTCTTCAAGGTTTAGGTTCTGGCATAATTTCAGTGTAGAAAGATCAGTTTACATTTTTAAAAGCCTGATTAAGAGCAAAAGCTTGAGGCCAGTAAAAAGCCTGATTTTAAGGCCTGATTACCCAGAAAGTAAATGAAAAGACCACAACATCTGCTATTTTCTAAATATAATAAAAATAATGAAATCAACTTTTTAAAAAGTCATGAGCTTTTCTATCTGCCCAATTACTTTCTGAACATGTGAAAAAGGTCAACATATTATTTGCTTCTTCCAGTAATTATTTCACTTTTATTTAAAAAAAAAAAAAAGTTCAACTTCATTGACTTTATACAGTACAAGAACAAATTTGAGATTTAACTAAAAATATTTAACATGGTTTGGTACCATCATTTTAGTACCTAAACATCATGTCAAAATGGTAGAAAAAATACACCCCTGAATTTGTGCAGCTGTCCATGCCTTAAAAAGGCATTAAGAAAAATCACCAGCATGCTAAACAAGCTAAAATGAGAGTTGACAAGAAGATATGCATTTTTTATATATATATTCATCTTAACTTTCACATATTGATTTATGAAGGTAATAAATTTTATACAAGCTAACAAGTAATCTAAGGAATGTATTCTGCCTACTATACTGTACTAAAATGTCTACCATGATGACTTTTTCTTTTTTACCTATTTCTCAGACTAAGCCAGCCTAAGATGACTATGCCAGTTCACCCTGTCCTTCAACTTTCTTTTGTATAGATATGTATAATTTTTATATGTGTCTGTCTATCTATCTATCTATCTATCTATCTATCCTTAGGAGATGTTCATTTTACCTGACTATAGACAAATGCAATGAACCTCAGTCCCTATTCTTTTACAGTTTCTGGAAGTCTAGTAATTAAAATCAAAGGAAAATACAAGTAATTCATGTGATTTTATTATAGATCCCTGCATTTAATCAAATAAATTGCAAAAAAACCTGCACAAACTCTATTGATTAACTCTTCAGAGATTGTAATTGGAGTACAGTGACAGTGTTTTCATGTAGAGAACTACATGACAGATAAATTTAGGAAAAACAAATTCTACTTTATTTCCATACGTTACAGACTTTTCAGTATTAGGTGCAACTAAGTGTTTTCTGTACAGTGTCTATTTAGAAATGTCTCTTTTCTGTCTGTGTGGTTTGATAAATTTTCTCTAAGTGAAAGAATCATAAAATCATTAACATTGGGATGAAATTTTAAGATTATTGAATCCAACCTTTGATCAAATACCACCTTGTCAACTAAGCCATAAACAGGATGGTTTAAGTGCCACATCCAATTTTCTTGAATGCTTTCAGTGACGGTGACTCCACCACCTCTTTGGACAGCTTTTTCCAATGCTTCAACATCCTTTCAGTGAAGAAATTCCTCCTGATATTCAACCTGAACCTCTCCTTGTGCAGCTTGAGGTGACTTCCTCTTGTCTTGTCACTACTTGCCTGAGAAGAGGCCGACCCCTACCTGGCTACAACCTCCTTTCAAGCACTTGTAGAGAGTGATAAGCTTTCCCTTGAGCCTCCTTTTCTCTAGGCTAAACACCCCCAGCTCCCTCAGCCACTCCTCATGACTTACTCTCTAGAGCCTTCACCTGCCTTGCTGCCCTGCTGGGGACGTGCTTAAGCCACTCAATGTCTTTCTTGTAGGGGCTCAGAACTGTACACAGGACTCATGGTGTGGCCTCACTACAGTCAAGTACAGAGAGACAATAATTTCCCTAGTCCTGCTGACAACACTATCAGGTTATCATATTGTTGTCACACTTGTGACAAGTATGCCTGAGTTGGCATCTCACCACAACATCCCACCAACCCTTTTCTATTCATTAACAGCAGGTCTAGCTGGGCACTGCCCCTGGTAAGTCCTCTCAGCAGCTGTTATCTTCCACACACTTCAGGAACCTCTCAGACTGTCTACTCTCTGCTGTGGGAACAGGCCATCAGGCATCTGGCAGGTTAAAGCCTCTCACAAGAGCAAGAGCTAGTGATCACAAAATGTCAGCCAGCCACCTATAGAATTCTTCACCTGCCTCCTCATCCTGGTTTCAGTTGTCTATAACAGACTACCTCCAATTATGTCTGTGTTGTAGCCTGAAATTGTTCTTCATTTCCTTTGAAAATGTGAATCAATATTCTTTGTGTTGCAGATCTAATATTTGTGTTCAGTGCATAAAATAAGGAATAGTGAGACTGAAGTAAACAAGTAAATCCAGTTAAGCAGATGAAAAGAAATACCGTACAACTGATCAGGCAAAATGATCAGTTTTGAAGTCCAGGATATTTGACAGAAATGAATGAAGATATAATGTTTATAATGAAGTAATTATGCAAATACACCTGTATTTGAATATATAACTTGTAAGTAGATGAAAGTATCTTGGCTGTTTGTTTGGCAGCTCAGTTATCTCTATCATTTCTATAGTATTTGCGTTGAAAGAGAATAGCACAGATATTTGTTGATGTCTGTGTTTAATAGCACAAACAGCAAAAGTTCTTCCTCTACAGAAGCCCAGAGCTAGCACTACAATCACTGCTTAGCTCTTATTTAGAAGGCTCATAAATGTGTTCATATTTTAAACTGAAAAGCCTGTGGGTTTTTCATTGCTTTTATTTGAATTTAGACAATTTTAAAAGTTTTCATATTTATTCCAAATATTTCCATCATTATTAGGGTAGAAAGATATTTAGTCAATTTTTATTTCCTCTTATCTTATACCTCCTTCTTGTTGAAATCCATCTGCATATCTTAAGGTTTTCCTCCTAAAAATAAGTACTGTTATCTCTGCTTACAATTAGAGGAGCAAATAAAGCCCTCAGTGCAGCTGTATCTTGCTGTGTTTCAAGCTTATGTATCTTAATTTGTACATGTTCCTCCTCTACTTTTACATGTGTCCTCCCCACCAAACAAGCACTGTAAGAAATAATCTTTCCAAGATATTGTAGAAGCCTTTTGCTTTATTATATGCTTTGAAAATGAGTGAAACAGTTAATAATGCTAAACTGAAAAATCTCTTTGTCAGTTTCTGCATCACGTGAAATAATACGGACATTTCACGGACCAGAACTGTGGCATCTGGTCCTTTACATTCTCAGGCAAATGTCTCTCCAGGTAGCACTTTATCATTTGAATTTCAACAGCCTCTTTTGCAAGCACATCCTCCTTTGGGTTTGCCTTTATTTTTATAGTAAAAGATTAAGCTGTGAAGAAGATCAGCATTCCCTCTTGGAATCTTCTATGCTACTGTTCATGTCCCATGAGGAAATATACATTTGAAAACACATTTTAGAAACACGGATTAAAAAAAAAAAAAAAATTAATCCAACAATAAATTTGGGGTTTTTTAATTCAAAATATATTCAGACAAATATAATTATGATGATATTAGTAATTTGATTTTCTCAGGAATCAGATGTTAAAAAAATCTTTTAAAGTTTTGGATAGCACTGAAAAACATCTGTAAACATGTTTTTAAGCTTGTTTCTAACGTTGCTTTCAAATAGGGTTCCACTATACCTTTCCTGGCTGTATGAACCAGTTATTTATATGTGATGTCAGGTATGAGAATACCTGTAATCAGACCTTTTTTCTAAACATCAAAATCAAGAAAGAGAATACAGTCTCTACTTCTTTGGTTTGAGTAATTTTGGATTTGTGTTCATAATCTGATAACAACTGGAACTAAGTCCAGCCAACTGCAATGTTTAATTTGATGCTTCTAAGTTTTAGGTTGACATTACAACAGGGTAACTTTTAGGGATCCCTAAGTGTAGTGTAAAAAAAATTCATTTATCTTCACATGTAAATGTGAATGTTAGTGTTCTGGTGCAAGGATTTGCTCCCTAAAATCTATAGAAAAAAATGCTGGAATTTTTATTTAATGATGGAAAAAAGATCTAGCTTGTTGACCATCAGTTATAGCATCACTATAATACTGTCTTTTGTTTTGTCTTAATGTCTGAGGTACAAAGGAATATAAATGGATAGGGAGGGAAGGGACAGGTGGGAAAGAAAGAGAGAGAGAGATATCAGAATGGAATGATCACTTTACTTCCCCAAATAGCTATAATGGAACTTACCAGTCTATGGAGCTTCAGAGGAAGATCAGTACTTATGATTTATGTCTTATTGCACATGTAAATATATACAGTCTTCAACAAACTATACTTTACCCTGAAAAGATTTAAACATTTACCTGAAATAATGACTTCAATGTAGTCTTGATCAGGCTTTCATTTATCTGTTATTGCCATGGAGTAGGTAGGTAAGTAGAGTGGGTAGAACTCCAGCAACCTAAAACTTATTGGACATCAGTGCCTCAGGGAACACCATAAAGATTTTGATAATTATTCTGATTAATCTTATCTTAATATTTTGTGCTAACAGCCAGTATTCTGAGCTGCTGAAATGTAGAGGTGTGTTTTGAATTTTAATCTATGAGATGGATTTATTTGGACATTATTACCTTGTTTCTTTTGGCAGAAAACAGAAATGAATAGAAAAAAATACGATATCTTCACAATTTTATTGGAATGAACCCTCATGTGCATCATCTCGTTTTTATTGCTACAGCATTTATTGCAAAAAAACCACAGGCAGACAAACATATACAGAAAGGAAAAAGACAGATACAGAATAATAGTATAAATTCTTCATCACCTTTTAGACAGGTTTTTACATCCTCTATCTAGCTTCTCTTTCTTTTCAGTATCACTCCAGGCAATAATTCTTACAGATATTAACAGACTGGGAAAGTCCATGCAGTGCTTTGAATCTACTGATGTACATTTCTTCAACATAAATTCTAGGCAATTACAAAAGTTGTTCATAACATTTTATGAATAGTTCATTAAAAAAATTCCAGCAGAATTAATTTAAACATTTCCTGTGGGACAAATTCACTGCAGGTTTAAGTCAGTGCAGCCTCTTTGTGCACATCTTCTTTCAGTTCAGGGGAGTAAAACCCTATATGTGTGGCAATGACTGTAATAAATTATGTTTCTTTACCTATGTCTAGATCCCAAACATCCAAACTAACTCATAGTTTTAAGGAACAACAAAAGAATATGTATTTAAAGCCAGGAATTTATGATGGTATAACTGAAATCTTAGCAGTGTCAACAAATTAGTCTGGATCTAATTATTGCAGGTGTTCTGGTTCTGCCCAATACAGGGTTAATTTTTCCAGTAGTCAAGAGGCTAGGACCTAGAGGTTATTCTATACATACTCATAATTTTTTAAGGATGCAGGAAGAGCTGGCTTCTAGGTTGGTGTAGGGTGGCTGAAGGAAAGGTCAGGTATTGTCTGTTCTGGAGGATTTCTGTGGGAATGATTTGCCTCTTTCTTGTACACTCTGACGTTACTATTGTTGCTGTTATTCTTTGTTTTCTTATCTCATTGCTGTTTCCAGTAAACTGTTTTTATCTCACCCCGTGATCTTTACCTTCCTTGCCTCCACTTTTCTCCATCCCCATACAGAGGGAATGAAGAAGGTGAGGGGGAAGTGAGCAAGGCATGTGGTTTAGAGTCTCAGTGGAGAACTAAAGGAGGGAATACCATTCCTAAACCATGATAGCAGGAAAAGAAACAATACTTTTATGCAGAAACTCTTTCAGTACTAACAGAAGTAGAACTGTTTTATGTGTACTTCCTAGCTTCTACTCTATTGGCAGGTGATGGGCTTGCTCTTCCCCTTCTGTTTCCTAGTCTTAAGGCTGGTGCTTTCATTCCCATGTGGTAGGGAAGTTATTGGGTTTCAGCCTTTGGTGTTCTTCACTAGAGATAACACAGTGTTAGTATACATAGCTGATAATTTCTTCCTCCTTTATCTACTCATGCTCATTTTTACAGGTCTGCTGATGTACTTTTACATTTTGTGTTGATCTACAGCTTCACACTGCACTCAGTTCTCAGTTTTACTTTATATTGTGGCTTTTACTGGTGTTTAGCCAAGAACCATTTTAGCTGTATGTCTGATATTCTTTAACTGACACCTGCTGAGTTGTTGATACCTGTGAGTCTCTCGTTCCAGGGCCTGTGTTTCATCTCCTGTCCTCATGAGGCTGCGCTTCTCTAGAACCATTCTCTGTCTCCACTTCTCAAGGCCTGTGCTGTCACACCAGGACTATTTTTCCCTGAGGATTTTAAAAATCATGCTAATTACAAAGAAAGATAAACAAATTAGCCATAGACTTCTACTTAGTTACAAAAATTTCTCTTAAATGTAAACCGAGGTAGGTCAGGAAAAGCTAAGAGAAAACAAACTTGACAAGCCTGAGTTTTAAGGCTGCACAAATTCAGTTCAATGTCTTCCCCATGTTGCTAGCCATGACAATACCATGCAAAAGTGTAGCAGTGACAACATAAAAGTACCCAAAATTTTAAGAGCAAAAACAAGCTAATGGAGAGAATGGAAAGTCATTGAGCAAGCAGTGGAAGACACCATGAAACTCTTACAAAATATTGATTATGTCCCTCAAAATTTCCCAGTGTCCTCTGATGTTTAATGAATATTTTACATCCTTTACGATAATAAAAGAAGAAAAATGTCAGAGTAATTTTTGGCAAAAGAACTATTGAACAGATTGCATTCATCCATAGGTATTTCATGATTATCTTCCTTTCTCTATCAAGGACTTGAGAGCACCTCTGACATTAGCTTATCTGTGTCAAGAGACAGCCTTGCCAAATCAATTTTGGAGATACTCTTTTTCCTGATTAAGTCAATATTTGAAAAGTGTTTGTTTTAGAGAGAACAAAAAACTGTATTTTATTTCTGAACAGTCTGGTCTAAGTAAAAATCTCTTGTATCTTTAAAAATTGTGTCAAGTTTTCTACATTGTTCTATAATGTGAATTTTCAAATCTCCAAGGGAAAAAAAAGCAACTTGGGATGAGGGTGTTCTTTAAAGTTGGCTTCTCCCATGCAGTTGAAAAAGATACCTATCAATGCCTCTTGCCACAGTGTTTTTCTTTGATATGATAATTTGGTCCTTAGAGTTGTATCACAGAATGTTTACTATAAAAAAAAAAAAATAAAAAAGAAAAAATATGGAAGAAATTAATTTCAATTACAAATTTTCAATGACTTATTATTTGTACATTTGGAAAATGTGGTTGAGGTCACAAATTGAATTTATGGAAGACAATAAAGGTAAGTATATACTGAATACAAATTTTTCTGTATTTGTGAAATAAAGAAAATGAGGAGAAACACATCTCTACCCATTAGTGGGTGCCCCTTCCAGAGGTATAAAATCTCATTCTTTTTATTTAGGGATCAATTAATATTTAGCTATTCCATACAAAATGAAGTGACTTATAAAAAAAGGGATTTTGAGGTTTTTCCAAAGTACATATAAATTTATGGATAGGTCATTATAACGGAAGAAACAGATCCTGATCCTCTGAGATAAGGAAGGTAATTGAACCTGTCTCTTTAGACAAGCACTGTAATCACTGAAATGCAAAGGAGCTGATAAAAGAGGATATGAGAGGATCAGGAAGAAAATTATACCCCTCCTTTGTGGACTGAATTCATAAGATATGTCCATCAATTTTAAAAGAAGAAAGTTAGTTAAGTGAAATCTGGAAAAGGGTTGTGTGTCTTGTAGGGCTAAAAAGCTCAAAGGTACACTACTGCTGCCTCTACTGAAGACAGATTTTCACTTCTACTTGTTTCCTCAAGAGTAGATCCATCAATTCCTTTCTCAGTATATTGGATCACACTCGTACCCTGAATATGTTTCTCTGTGCCTTTCTATAGAACCTAAATTAATAATTTGACTTTCATGGAAAATATGAATTACTAGAGATAGACTTAATAAAATAAATGCTCAAAATACATACTTTGTTGTTCATGGCCTGATAGAAAAAAAGCCATAGACTCACAGGATCATAGAATATCCTGAACTAGAAGGGAACCACAAGGATCATCAAGTCCTGTTCCTGGCTTAAAACAGAACAACCTCAAAAATCCCAGCATGTGCCTGAGCACATTTCACAAATGGTTCTTGAACTCTGTCAAGACTGGTGCTCTGGCCACATCTCTGAGGAACCTCTTCCAGTTCCCAGCCACCCTCTGGATGAAGAACTTTTTCCTAATATGCAGTCTAAACTTCAGGCAGTTCCCTCAGGTCCTGTCACTGGTCACAATAGAAAAGAGATCAGCATCTGCCCCTCCACCTCCCACTGTGAGGAAGCTGCAGACTGTGATAGGATCTTGCTTCAGGCTCCTCTTGTCCAGGCTAAACAAACCAGATGCTCCCTGTATGGCTTCCCCTCAAGACCGTTCACTATCTTCATAGCCCTCTTTTGAATGCACTCTAATAACTTTATATCCTTCTTACACTTTAGGACCCAAAGCTGCCCCCATGAGGTGAGGGGGCCCCAGCTCAGAGCAGAGCAGGACAATCTGCTCTCTTGACCAGCAGGCGATGCTGTGCCTGATGCCCCCCAGGACACAGCTGGCCCTCCTGGCTGCCAGGACACATTCAGTTTGCCATCAGCAATGCCCCTCAGGTCCCTTTCCACAGCACTGCTCTCCAGCATATCACCACTCGATCTATACAGACATCCAGGGATGCCCCATTGCAGACACAGGATCTGGCTCTTTGTTAAACATCATACAGTTGCCTATCACCCAGACCTCTAATTTGTCAAGGTCTCTCTACGGGATCTCTCTGCTATCAAGGGAGTCAACAGCTATTCCCAAATTAGTATTATCAGGAACCTTGCTTAGTATCCCTCCCAGTCCTGCATCCAGATCATTTATGAAGGTGTTGATGAACACAGGGCGAGGATGGAGTCCTATGGAACCTCACTATTGACAGGTGACCAATGAGAATTTAAGTACAAGGACTTAACATTGGTTCATATTGTTGCATTTGGGAATAAAGTATGCTCAATTTTATTGCCAGCTACTTGATTACGCAGAGAAAATATTCATCTAAATCACTTGCCCAGCTATTTCTTCTGTTAGAGAATTATTACTACTGCTTACAGTGATTAAAGGCGTGACAAACATTCTAAAGAAGTGAACAGTGGAGCTGAGAAGCTGAAAAGGAAAAAGAATTAAGTGAACTCAGAAAATTGAGTTTGTGCTATAGTGCTATGGTAGTGCTTTTTTGTTCTTGTTAAACAGTAAGAAAAAGGTAACCCGTTAGAATTCCTAGCTGGCAGTCCTAACTATGAGACTTCGTGCATTCCAATGAGGTTTGATGTCTTAGTAGTTCCTTGGGCAATTTACTATTGGTTTAAGAGCTGCCAGTCAATAGATACTCTGTAAGTACAGTACTTGACTGGCATCGAGGGTTTTGTATTACTAGAGAAAAATTGTAGCTTTGCTCAAAACTGTAATGAAAATCTCTTTCAATATAAAGCTCGACAGAAGAATCCAGCTAATGTGTCTTTCTTTACAGTCCTGTTATGGGAGGAATATATGTTTTCATATGAACCAAAGCTTGCTTCAGAATAGCAGCTGACCATTCCTCCCTGCCATTAGCACTTCTGCTGGAAGGAATTTCATCCTTCCATCATTACTATGTAGATGAGACTATGACTTATACATTGTCACTGTCATTAGATATCTTTTTATTTAATTTTTACGTTATTTTTTACATAATGTCCTCTTTTTTAATTGTTGATCATTTACTTTAAAAAACTGTCCAAGTTGTTCCAACTTCTCTTATACCTTTCATTTCACCTTTTTAAACTATGTGAAGATGTCTCATTGCCTAAAAGAATTTTAAAAAGAAATTATTTTAACTTCTTTCAACTTTATGAAGTATGTACTTTGACATTTACATTTCTACATCTAATTATGATACAGAAATTGCTCTATATGGAACTCTGATATGCAGACTGCTAGAAATCTGTTTCAACTTCAATACTTTATAAACAATTAAAAGTTCTCACTCTCTTCTTCTCAAACTTTGTTTTTGCTTATATAACTCTCCTTTCAAAGTGTAGTTTTAGACATTTGTCCCATAGGCTCATGGTGTACAACAAAACTTTTATTGCAAGTGTGATACCACACTTCCATTATAGAGTACACTTTTGTGTAGACTGGGTAAAAAACCCTTAGTGAAATGGTAAAAAACATTAGTTAAAACCATTCAGTACCTATTTGGTAAAGCACAAATTACAATGAAATGATGTCTTGAACATAATCTAATCAATTAATTAATTAACTAATCCAGTTAGTTTAAATAAGACTAATTTGAACCTGTAAAATCAACCACAGCGAGGAGGTGGGGACATGGGGAATAGGTACATAGATGGCTCATTCTAGTCCCCTGGTTTCAGAAGTCAGGCTGTGTTATCTCTTTATGTTACATACCTTAAAATTCGAACAGTCACTGACAACTTCTGGGTTGGCCTCTGATATCTCCTTGTTCCTTGAGAGTTATCCTTTCAGACAAGGCTTAGTGTTAAAATGTTTCTTCCTCAAACTTATGTGTTGTAAATATTCATGCACAAGTTTTATTTCATTGATTGAATAATCCTATTAAAGCTATTGAGACTAATGCCTGAATCCATTAAAACACGTACAAGACTCCACAGGATGAGGGCATTCATTGTTGCTTATTTCTAGTAGAGAATAAAATAAACTCTGAAGACTACATGGTACATAACAAAAGTATACAAATTGCTTCTGAACTCAGTTTGATAAATTCTAAACAATTTACTTTTAATAAGCTCTGAAATACTGATGTGATATGTTGCATGGGAATTATAATTTGATAAATGGGCATATTTTAGGTTCCATATTGAGTCCAGATGGTTACAGATTCCTTAATATATCCATCCATGTGGCATTTGCACATTTGTGTATCTCAGTCTTCCTCTCATTTGTGTTTAATGATGGATTGAATCCAAACAATGCAAGATGTTCTTCAGCATGCTAAGCTTCTGTTAAGTGGACTGATAGTCAGATCCCTCTGCACAGGATCCTCTCTCATTCAGCATACTCTATTCCAAGACAATAAATCTCTATTTTATTGACAGCATTTCATGTATAAGGAAATGATAGCACAGAGAGCCTCCCCATTATCCTTGAAGGAGTCTAACTTGACAGTTGTGTGCAACATCCTTCCTAGGTTATTAATGCTACTAGATTTTTATTTTTAAACCAAAGTTATGGTTTTGTATATACTATCCCTCACAGGTCTGTATTTGATTGTTAAAACAAGCAGCAAATTCAAATTAACTTGGAGCACTCACATTACTCAGGGCTCTGTAGTTTTAGTTTTGTTTTTTTTTGTTTTGTTTTGTTTTGCCTTTTTAGTGTATTATTTTTTGTTTGATTGGTTTAGCTTTTTGAGGGAAAGATGAAGACTTCCAGATTATTCTACCACTTTTTGTGTCCCATCCTCTCATCTCCATTGCCCCCTATTTCTCAGCCATTGATAGAAGAGCTGTTTTTCTTTTGGTGAGGAAATAGAAGACTAATTAGTTGGATTCTCACCAAATAATTCAATTAACTGAGAAAACAACTTCTTCCCTCAGGTCAGGGAGTCCTGTGAGACATCAGCTGAACTTTACTCTTCTAATGGAAGAAACAGCATGTTCACTTGCACTTAGCTCTGAATTTGTTGGTAACAATAAAAAAAGAATTAGCAAACAATAGCACTTTTTTGGTGCCTGTTTTATCACCTTTATAAGTCAATGCTTTAGTGCCGTGGATTCACAATATGTTATAATTTTCACTGCTCATTAGATTTCTGTGCAAACACTCGTAGACTCTGTACCCTTGAGTGGTGAAGGAATTATTTGCATTCACTTTAACCACTATTAGAGCTCAGAGTTCCTTTCTTCAAATGTGTCTTAGTTGGTTTCTCATTGGAGACAAACGTCATTGCCAACTCACACATCTGTCATTAGTTATTAGTCCTGTCTTGATTATGTTATATGGATAAAAAAAGTCAAATACTACTTGAATGGCTTTTATGGGAAAATTAAGTTGCAGTAATAAAATGGGTCTATTGTTAAGTATTTTGTCTCCATAATATATTTAATTGTTTATAATTTGGAAAGCTAATATTTCCTTGTTCTACATAACAATATCTTTTTTAGGTCAAACAGTTCCAATACTAGATCATTAATTCCTGTATTTGATATTATTCATGAATTTTGTGAATTTTGAATGAAACTCAGTTCAAATTTCTGTAATTTTGAAGGAAGTTCAATGTGCGTGATTTAGCTATATTTTACCACATTTATATCTAAATATTCTGGATCCTCCTAATGTCAAATATATGGACTACTTCTAGAGAGCAGCTTGACAGGGAGAAATTTTCAGTTCTTCTATTGAAAATTACCATTAAAGCTAAAATAATGTCAGATACTTTCATTAAATACAATGAAATTAAATCACAGATATAATAAATATTGGGTAATACTAGGGGAAGTTTTCATTATGGATAAGTAAACATCTTACCTCTTATAACACATTTCCTTCCATACTATTAATCAACATCACAAGTACACTTGACAGACCCTATCAATATTGTTCCTGATACTTGTCCTGAATTTGAGATACTTTCTATAAAAAATCTATTTTCTATTAAAAAAAAATTGTAAGATATAGACTCTGACATAAATTATTAAAAACTATATTCGATAATGTTGAAATTTATGTAGGGTTTTTCAAAATCCCGTATTTTGTATTATGTTTCCTGATTAGGAAAATTTGGAACTCATATTTCCACAGGATTATTTTCATTCCCTCTTAGCTGAATTAGGATGCTGTCTTCACTTAGATGCACAAGACAAGGATAAAAATTCATACAGTGTTAGTTCAAACAAATGAGTTTAGAAATCCTCTTAATAACTAAGTCTATCTTCTTAAAGGACAAGGAGCACATTATCTCACATCTTTCCAAGAATGGTGCTCTGAGTTATTAATCTATATGCATCACAATTTGGAATAAGTTTTATAAATTTATTTTGTATATATATATGACTGTCTTTCGAATTGATTTCAATTGTGCATTTTTAACTAGCTGTTATCCTTTTTTTTTGACAATTCATCATTTTCTCTATTTTACATATTTTCTAAGTCGCTTTTTTGTTTCTTCTTTTGTTGTTTTACATTTATTTGTTGTAGGACCTTCTTTATTTTTATTTGTGACTCCATGCTCCTTTTCCCAGTGATTATTTATTAACAGACAAAATGAAATTTTCCTTAGGAAAAAAAAATAGTTTCATAGAAATTACTTTCTTTTTTATTATTGTGACAAAAAGCCAAATTTTGAATTATAAGAATTCAATTATTTCTGAACACAACTATTAAGCATTCAATGCTTCTAGTGAAGTTAAAGTTGATAACAATGGCTTGTCCAGAACAATACAATAGTAATCAGCCTACCCTCTATCCCTTTTCTGACTGATGAAAAACCATGTTAGATATGAATCATAGTACTGCAGATATTGCTCATACCTACTTGTCTAAATGATCTCTCTCCCTGTGCTTGAAAATTTCATCAACAATATTAAGTACTGGACATTTTAAAAAATTCTGCAGGAAGAATTAGACATTGCAGCTCACAGAGTAACTCATACTCTTGTAATAAGTACATCAGCTGACAAAAGAAAGGCAGGAATTGGAAGTCATTGTGTGCATTTGGCAGTTCTTGGTAAGTTTATTTGAATATGGCAGTAAAAAAAACAACAGGGATCAAAATCTGGCTTTGTTGAAATATATGACAAAATGCTTGTCTATTGTATGGCACCGAAGATATGCTGGAAGTTCTCTGAACAAATTTCTATGAGAATAGTATAGGAGATGTACAGGGGGATTGTTTTAAATTGAAAAGATGCTAATTTTTTGACAATGATCCTGGTATCTTTCAGCTATTAATATCAATTAAACTGATAAATGAAAATTAAGTATAAAAACCTATTGTTTATTTTATGAAATGTAGCATAACACCTTGCACATCTCACTTTACAGGAATCTATTTTAAAATCACGATCATGACCCTTAGAGTCCAGCTGTACCTAAGAATAGATGGGAAATAAAAAATTCATTAATTATCTGTAAGATAATTTTACGTACAGAAAAAACCTCTAGTAACTTTTGTGCAGTGGCAGAATGATCTTAGAATGGAAGAAGAGGGATTAGTGCTTGTCTTTGGCTGGTATTTACTCTAGTTTCAATAATATGCAGTCCGAAATGCTAGAAGTGAAAATAGTTTTCAATGCAAATAGTTTTCAAGGACTAGTTGCCCTCAAATTTTCTTTCTGGAAATGATGAACAAGAAAAGTTTCTTTAGGAAACCAGGTGAAAAATGTCCTGGTGTTATTTAAATTGTACATATAGATGTCTTACAACGTCAAAGCAAAGAAGTTAATAATATTAGAAAACCACTCAGAGAAAAGGTGGAAAAACAACATTAGAAAACAGAATCAATAAGCTAAAGAAGCACAAAATACAAGGAATAAGAATGGGACTTATTCTGTGTGCCAAGTGTTTGTTTTTTTTATTTAGTTGAATGTTTTATTGTAATTTTATGTCCTTTAAAAATATTTTCTTTTGATGTAATACAAGCCTAGGGTGAACAGAAGTTATTTCTGCTACTCTGAAGTTGCAAACCTTCTCCAAAGGAAGCAGACCCATTTGACCTCTAAGGAATGCAGATAGAGATACAGGGTATTTTGAGCATTCCCCCACTCGAAGGTG
Source organism: Cisticola juncidis (assembly GCA_013400215.1). NCBI lineage: Eukaryota > Metazoa > Chordata > Aves > Passeriformes > Cisticolidae > Cisticola > Cisticola juncidis. Next base: position 229,062 of record VXBR01007663.1, on the reverse strand, counting down.
CCATTCAAAAGGCACAAATCAAAGGATTTTTCTCCCTGAAGAGTTGCTATGTGGAAGTCTGAGTCAAAATGATATATTCCAAAAATCCCATAGGAATCAAGAAGGCATGCATTTTAAGGGGAAAACTACCACATTATTAATTGCATATCCATTATGATGCTTATTAATTCTTAATTAACTAATTTTTTTATACTAGTGAATACTCACATATTTGAGAAATATGCCTGTGATATATTTTCTTAGACTATGAGAATAAATTTATTTTTACAAGATTATTTCCATTCAGAGGAAAGTTGAACTATATGAACAATACTTGTGATTATTAGCAAAAAAGAGTACCTGAATGTCTTTTTTTTAAATCTGCTGAGACAAACAGTTATGTAATAGCTAGTTAGTATTATATAATTATTTCCACACTCCTGGATAATCTAAGAAGATAACGTCTTAAACTGCTGAGTTCATGGTCTCATGCTTCACCCAATATTTCATTTTCATACTCAACATGTTGTAAATAAAATTCTGCAAAAATTATCTTTAAATCTGGGAATACAAACTGTCTCTCTAGCCACAGAAATACAGGCACCAGCTATAATTTCATCCTTTCATTTACCAGCAGAAATTTATTGAAATGCATTTATGTACCTTAACCATACATGGGGTCTTTTTTTCAACCCAATGTGGAGTTTTACTTGTTCTTTTTGTCCAGACCATTAATCCTTTCTTCAAATAATTTCCTTTAATGGAACCAAAGAAGTGTTTGTTCAATAGTATGGGTTTTGCAAGTAAAGTACTATAATATGAATCAAAGGGTTTTTCTATGTTGGTAGGTGACCAAGTCAAACTTTATGTTCAGAAAGATCAGTCAAGCCTATCAGAATTCTATTGAGATTGAAAAATCTGAAGAGAAACATTTTGCTCTTAGAGCCTCTGTCTGTGACATTAGAAGTTTTTTTCCTAATTCCTTTAGGAACTGTCAGATACGAAGAATGGTCTGATTGACACACAGTCTATAAGTAACTTTCAGTTTTACATAGAGAACTTTGTTTCTCTGTTATAAAAGGTCTTTTATCCCATCAATCTAAGACATGAGATTTTATTCTTTTCTTTACAAAGACTGACACCCTATCTACACTTCTTCTTCTCCCACTCAGCTGGAAGTTGCCCGCATCTTATCACTTAGTGTTCTGTTTCTTGGGTCTGTTTCACAAGGACAATTCTTCCTGCTAGTTAACTTTATGTCATTGATTGATACAGAAATTGCAGCTACTGAATAGGTCATTAAAAGAAGGAGAGATTTTGGTGAACAGATATTTGATATCTTACAGTTTTGGGTTTTTTTGTTTTTTTTTTTTTAATAGACACCCTACCATTTCCTTATAGTAGAAAAGAGACCTAATGCAATTGAGACCAACACGTACTTTTTAGAGTGAAATTAAAGGATCCAAAAAGCTTATTTTTAGGTGGCCAAGGCATATTTTGTTTAGTAGGCACAGAAAATGAATTATTCTTTCCAATAATATTTTAATTCTTATGTCAGGTCTCATATTACAGAAATAAAATTATTTATATTTGAGACAGACATTGTTGAAGAAGGCACCACAGATTATTATACTGGTGAGTTTCTGCTTACTGAAGAGCACAAGAATGTACCAGTTCAGACCAACAGTCTGTTTAGACTGATATCTTGCCTGTGTCTGGCAAGGAACATCACTGGATTTCCAAACAAGCATGTTTGATGAGGTTAAATAAAACATTGCATTTTCCAATATATGACTTCATCATNCTGCAGATCGAAAGCAGCAGAAGTCCTCACAAGAAAAACCCTGAGTAAAGGCAGCAAATGGGCCTCCTTGGACAGAGATCATCACCAAAAAAAAAAACAAAAAAAACAAAAAAAACCCAAAAAAACCCAAAAAAGACATTCTTAATATCTATTTTGATCTTCTGTTGGGGAGCAGCAAGAGCAGGGCAGGGCAGTGCCCTCCCCAGCTGAGCATGGTCCTACAGCTTTTGGGTGGGGTAAGCATGGCAGGGATGGTAGTCCTATGGACAATTCATTTCAGCACAGAAAATACAAGGTAGCAGGGACAGTTTGAGGTTCATTTGGAAAAATCCAGTCTATTCAGGGTCTGCAGAAGGCAGAGCTAAGCACAGGGCTGAGCTACAGGAGAGCTAAAGTAAGGACAGGATGCTTTTGGGTAAAGAGGCAGTGGGATTAGGGTGTTTCAGAATTATATCATTTGTATCTCAAAACAACTTTTTCTTTCTGATTGCAAAGGTATTCCAACTAATTCAAATGTAGGTGTCTAAATTTGCACTGATATGTTTTATAGGGCTACGTGCATGTTATGCCCTTTTTTCCTGATTTTTTTTGCAACTCATAGTCTTTGTATGATGCAACAAAGTTCAACAGTTCAACTATACATCTGTCTTTATATGTTTCAAATGTGACAGCTACTAATACACTTTTGTTACCTTATTCCTTATTTTGAAGAAACAAAGAAATTTTTTTTCTGTATTCATCTTTATTCATACAAACCATGATTTTATACACTTTATATCACTTTACAGTCTTTTTTTTTTTTTTTTTTTTTTTTTTTTTTAAAATTTTTTTTTTTTTTTTTTTTTTTTTTTGTCTAAAACATTCTTGTCTATTTAATTATTTCCTGTACTGAAGCAAATCTAAGCTTTCATTTTTTCCTGTTACCCCTCTCATAATCTTCTCTAGTTCTTACTATTTCCTGTCTGAGATTAAGGGACCAGTCTTGGTCTGATAGAGATATTGGAAAAATAAAGAAGTTAATCATATCTGGCAGTGATTGACTGCCTGTCTACACCAGACTTAGAGGTTTAACACTTGGCACCTGAGCACTTATATCTGTTGTAAACTAAGGTAGTACCACATAGCTACCTCAGATATTTTTTCTCAGAAAAAAAGAAAATAAGCCATAAACCATAAAAAAATCCTGTTACTGGTAGATGAGAATGTTTTAGAAAAATCAAGATTCTTGAATAAGAAGGTTTCAAGGAAAAAGTTAAATCTCTTTTTCAGTGTGCTTCTTTTTCCTTTGGTTTGGGTTTTTTAACTTGTTTTTTCATGAAATTTACAGAAAACTTAGTAAGAAACTAACTTCCATACTATTCAGGCAGCAAAATATCTTCTATTTCCAGGAGGGATGCAGATTTCTCCTCCAATTTTTTGATTATGCATTGCACATGTCTGGTGTCAGTCAACATAATGTTATCAAAAGCAATTGTGAGGTAGGTGAACAAGTGTATTCTGGCTATTCCAGCTGCAACGTGGGAGAGAAAACAAGACAAATTATTTATCTGTCTTTTCACATTTTGTGGTGGCTACATTATCTGCTCTAAGGCAAGCAACAAAGTCCAAACCATTACAGAGTAAAAGATGTCCTGCCATCAATCACTGTGGCATTTGAGATAACAAAAGCAAGTGCAGAAATCATAGGGCTTTAATCATTTCCCAGCAGACAAGAGACGTTTTAAAATGCCCACTCAAAGATCCTCAGCTGGTTACAATACTGAACAAAACACCCTAATAGTTTCAATTTAAAGAAAAGGCACTAAAGTAAATTGACATGAATCCAGAGGAGGCTTTTTTTCCAGAGCAAAAGGAGTTTTCACATGAAAAACTAATCTGAAACTATAAAATTCCTGAACTGTAAATATTTACTCCTACACCATATGGAGCTGTAGGAAAAGGGTACTCAAACTGAAATGTAGAAAAAATTATCAAAAAGCATCTTTAATATTTATTTATATAGATTTGGATGAGTATTGAGACTAAAGGAGACTAAAGGATCAACAGTTTTCATTGCTAATGAAAAATATTTTGCCTCTTATGATGAGAGGGAAGTTTCACGATTATCTCACTTTCAATAGAGGTGCTTCCAATAATGCATTCCTTACCATTTTGTAACATTAAAGGATAAATAGAAGAAAGATTGGTCATTGTCCTCTACCACAGAAATTGTTCATATCCTTTCTTAGTCTTGTAGAAGCAACTGTGATATCACTTGGATCTCAAAATCTCTTTCAAAGAGAATAACTCTACCATTACTTTTCTAAGAAAATATTCTAACTCCTAGAACCTAAATCTCATCACAGTTCCTGCCACAAAGTCTTTAGGAAGTGCATGAATAGTAGTGTGGGATTTTTTTTTCCAGTAGGAGGACTTCAAACATCTGTAGACTAATTTGCTTAACACTTGTAATTAATGTAATTTGAATAGAATATATCTATAGTAGAAACATATTACAGTTTCAGGTTAGACAGCAAAGGAAGTGCCTTTTCTTAAGAAGATTTAAATAACTTGTGAATTTTTTCACAGAAAAAAAGGTATTTCGTATTGTGTGTAATGCTAACCTAATTTCCAAGAATTTTAAGGAACTTTGTATCATGCTTCACTACACACCTTTGTCTTGATGCTATCAATCTAGCACGATATGTAATATTTTCTAGCTTAAGTGATGTGATTTAGGAAAACATATGCAATGTAGTCTTTACAAATCAATTATACAGGAGTATAATACCAATTTTGCAATATTAATAAAGGTCCTAAGAGACAGCTCACTTAATTTTGTTCCAAATATAGTAAATTTATCCTCATGTATTATACATTGCTTAAATTTGTGTAATATAAATAATACATTGTAGCTAATAAATTATTTATAAGAAATAAACATAATTTCCTTTTCTTTTGTAGTTTTAAGCCATATTGTTATTCATGTACTTTAGTTATGCCAATTAGCTATGCTTGTTAAGTGTAATAGTATGTGCAAAATGCAAAAATTATTTCAACCAATCTTTAAGATCTGTCAGACAGATTCAAAACCGCAATAATATTTTCTTTAATAAAAACAATTATGTATTTCTGTGTTTTTCAAGCTCAGATTCTGTGTTAAAGAGACCTCTAGTCTCTTTATATTCCAATTAAATATATACATACACACACATGCATATACATGTATACAGAAACAACAAATTAAAAAACCTCAACTCAATACAGTGAAATGGAGGAGGTAGTTAGGAAAATAATTTAAACTATCTTTGATAAAGAATTCATTTTAGGATCCTGTCAGAGCAAAGAATAAAGTACTTACATATGGATGGATGTCCTGAATACTTTTTATTCTGGTTTAAATACCAGTGAGTAACTTTTAAATGGCATATTGTTAAGTTGGCCTTTTGCCTGTAGAGAAAAATAGCGTGTATAGAAGAGTTTGTACATGTTAAGTCTTTGTACAAAAAGGTTGAAATGTTATCCATACATGCATATTTGCTCTGCTTTTCATTTTCTCTAGATTTATTGGAACTCCATGGCTGTATCTACAATTTGGACAGATTATCATCATAAATTCTATATAGAAAAAATAATTGGGAATATTTTATTTATAGATTAAACTTAGAGCAGAAAAATTAAGATTATAAACAGTTATTTGAGCAAGTAGTTGAGACAGGTAACATGGGAAAAACCAATGATGTGCCTTAACACTACCAGTGACTTTCAGCATTTTACCCTCATATTGGTTTGAGTTTTCTGCAGCTGCTACTGGGGAATTTGCAGTTTGTAGCCAAGTCTTAATTTCTCTGATGCTCCTAGGTGTATGTTCATCCTTTTTCAATATGGCATTCACACTGAACATGCAGAAGAGTAACAGAAAAGGAGGTAAAACAAAAATAAGCATAACATTAAAAAAATTATCTCTATAAAAGAGTGAGAATATTTGCGGAGGAATAATGCTTGCCTTTATGATAAGCTTTCCTATAAAAAAAAAAAAAGAGGAAAACTTGATTAGTTATGTAATAGAAATTTAATGAGAAATATACGCCCCATCTTGTCATATTCTTCATTAAAAATGATGGCTCAACATGTCCTTTAGAAGGATCAAAAAAGTTCCCTACTTACACATGCAGATTTTTAACTGTTATACCAAATCATTTCATTTGCTCCACACCAGATGTTGTTTAGCTTGCTATTATTAGACCTAACACTGTCAAGCTTAAATCATTTAAAATCACCAGCTTAACATTCTTTTTAGTAAGAGGGAAAAAAAAGCAAGCACAGATGTTCAATACAGGTCCCATTTGCCCTCAGCCTATTTTTGCCTACAGCCTCCTTTTGCATGTCTTCCTTAAAAAGAGCAAAAATATGGTCAGAACATCAGTCTTCATTGACATCAGCTGTTTTTTAGTTTAACCTCATTACAGTAGTAGTTCAAAAGGTGCTTCCTTCTCCAGTCTGCAGTGTGACAACTGGACAAGCTGTATTATGCTCTCCAAATCTGGACCTATAAATCTTACACTTTGGAATTCCAACAAGATTTCTTTCAGTACTGTAAGACAGTTACAGTATAACTCACAAGACTGAAATGCTAATGCATGCAATATACATGCAGGAAACAACTGGGGTAGCTGGCTCCACTGTCATGAGTTATGTTTCACAGAGCAGCAAGGGAAAAGGACATTGTTGTTAGAGGTAATATGATGTGGCACAGAATAAGAAAAGTGTTAGAGGATTAAGTCTAATTTTAACTGCTCTTTGAAGCCTGGCTGTGACAGCCATCAGTCTTTAAAATCTGAGAAAGATTTTTTTAATTATTTGTAATGATAGTGATTTACAGGTAGATATATCTGATTGACAACTTTTTATTTAAACTTTTTTCAAAAGTAGAAAAAATGTCTTTTTTTTAATGGCAGTAATTGTTGAAATGGAGCTGTAGTTTTTCTTAGAAAATAGAGCACTTGAAAAAGTTGAATGTGTAAAAGAAAGAAATTATTCTCATAGTATTTGGGGTAGATTACAAGGCACATTGTGTCTGAAATTATACATATATGAGAGAAGATGGTGCAAGGAGACGTTTGGGTTGTTAAGGTATGCAGACAGGTTATGCCCATGTTCTAAAGACAGGTGACAGAATGGAGCCTAAGAGATTACTGAGGTATTTCTGGATGAAACAAATAAGAGTGAGAAGCTCAAAAAAACAGTTTTCAGCATAAGAATAATACCACAAGGGTGAAGCATGGCTGGATTGTTGAGATTACAGTTGAGCAAATATTACAGATAATTAGAGGAATTATTTTTTAATTCACACAGCAGGCAGGTAAAAATATCAGAAATATCATCTATATATGAAATGTGTAGATAACTTTATAAGAAATAACAAATTTGGATACAGAAGGAACAAGACTGTAACCAATAGGAAGAAAGTATTAGAGCTGTTTTGTGTTTAATTATCTGGGAGAAGATAAGGACAAAGAAACAGAGACAGTGGTAAATGGGAAGGAGCATGGGAAAATGGATATGAGTGGGGTTAAAGGGGACTGTTTGAATGTGAGATAGTATACTTGCATGATTCCCAGCTGTGGCTTCCCTTAGAAACTGTGATTTTTTGGGTTTTGTTGGTTTTTTAATTATAAAAAGGTCCAGAGTAGTGTCTTCTCATTCCTTGAAAACTGAAGCCCAGTGTCACTTTAAAATGCCTAATATCAAGTGGACGTAAATAGGATTTTTCCTAATTTTTTCAATAGCTTCTCCACCTACTCTCATAATGAACATTTCTAAGTTTCAAAGACTCAGTCTTCACAAAAAATGAAGTTCTGTATGTATATTTCTTAAGGCATCTTCTGACATGTATAAGTTGATAGACTACTCAGTATATCCTACCACATTAATAAAATTATCAGTTTAAATGGAATTAGGCTTTCATGTGAGAAATGCTCAGTTACTTCACTTTTCCTGTCAAACAAAGTACAAAAATATTATGTTGGACTCATATTTACAGGTTTTCAACATTGCTGTTTCTTCTCAATAGCTAAGCAATGCCTACCTTGTGTTCTTTATTGGAAATCGTGTGTGAGTAGCATAAAAACAAAATGGAAAAATCAAAATCATTTCAAAAAGACAGGTTAATATAATGATAAGTTAAATCATCTTGAAAGAAAGTATTTTAAAGTTTCTTCCAATATCATTAAACCTGGGAATTACAGAGAAAGGCCCTTAGCTGGAGAAGTCCATATGAAGTCTGTTGAATGACCCAAGCTCACCCAGCACAGCTAGAAAAACATTGCATTGCACAATCCAGTGTTTCATTGACACAAAGAAAGATTTCAGAATGTATTTTTTTAAGATTTCATGTACATGTATCTCTGTTTTCTCCTTTTGCTAATGGGTTTGTACACATTCTGCTTATTTAGAACATACTCTACCGCACTAAACACAAGAAAATATATTTTGAAACTTATTGGAGGAACTAAATTGAGCTGGCATATGATTACTTGCATGCTCAGCTGTCTTTCAGAATCAGTATTCACAATAACATAAGAATGGGAACTGTGAAAATTTATACTTTGACATTTTATTTTAATCTTTTCTCTATTTTTAAGAGTGGATTAGAATCACTGTAATTATACGAGGGACTGCTTTTCATGGAGTTCTCGAACAGCTTTGTATTTTTTATTTGGTCTATATGGATCTAAAGTACCTTCTAGAATTGGTAGAAAGAAGTCAAAATACATATTCTTTCTATATATATAGTAAGAAAATAGACATAGTAAGAAAACAGACTTAATGTGAACAGTAAGTAATGATGAAGACAGGTCTGCATTATATTTCTCTCATGACACAGATAAGCAATGTCTTGCTGCAGAGGGCAAGGTCTGATATTTGGATTTGTTTTGGCAAACACAATGCATTTTGGCATTTCACATCCTGGATAAATGCTGTGGCATTAACACAGAACAGTTTTGAATATAGTCACTGCATTTTATGAACAAAACACCTCACATATTGAGCGTAGTGAAATACTTTGTATTTTTACATTCCATCTGGAAATAGCATCTATTTGAACAAGAAGGACACTTTGGACATAAGGAAAAGATCCTTAGGACTCTTAATGTACCTAAGTGTCTGTTAAGACCCTTCCTATTCCCTGTGTCCATTGATTTATTTATGTACTTCAGAAGGCTGAGCCTGCAATTCCTATATTTTATGTACTGAAATTGAGGGTCCTCACTAAGGAAGATGTCTTTAAAAGAAGCAAAGTATAAAGGTGGATCTCAAATACTTAGCACTCGAGTGTAGAATTAGGCTGTTGATCAATGGTGTTTAAGCTGAAGTACTTAAAATTCATGAACTATACATAAAATACCTTTTGTGAAAAGTCTAGAAGAATAATATGACAGGTAAGGGAAGGTAAACACAGGAGGAAGAAGTCTCAAAAACTACCTCTTGCTAGTTGTCAATCACAACCATCACAAATTGTGCGACAGAACACCCTGCAATAGCAAAACTTTTCAGAGTTCAGTTTTCTCTTAAAAAACTCTAATTCACTCAGACATCTACATTGCAGACCATAGTCTACATAAAAGAATTATGAGGATGAAAGAGAAAACTTGAGGGAAGGATGAAATAAATAGTATGTTTCTCAGAGGTTATGCCTGAAATGTCTTCTTTTACAAGTCTTTGTTGCCACTCAACAGTTCTAACTGCAACTAGCCCTCTTATTCTTCTCAGTGTGCCCCTCGGTATCTCTGTGTCTCCATTCCAGTTACACGTGCAAGTCTCTTTTTCTTCCTCTCTCTTTGTCATCTTTTTCACGCATGTCAGTGCTCACAGAAGCTTCAAAAATAGCCATCCTCCCCAGTCTGTTCGGGATGGGAGCGTGTACAAAGGAGATGGAGCGAGATACTGTGAACTCAGTAAGTGTGCTTCATTTAAGAGACCCCGAGGAGAAGGAACTAGTGGGAAACAGGATGTACCTGAGATAGAGAGTCTCTCTTTTACTTCCCTAGCATATAGAAAAAGTGTCCACAAAATAAAAAGGTAGCACTGCCAGGATCCCTTAATGGGGTGAAGATTTAGAAACCCTCAAAGTCTGCAGCTGATATTTTATTCATGTTAATCAGAAACAGAGTACTGTGTTATTGTATTTATAAAATCAGGATAAATTGAAATGCTATGCCTTCAAGATGCCTTGAAATGAAATATCCATGCTTGGGAAGCATGATGAGATGAGATGCCCACAAAAGAAAAAATGTTTTTTGGGAAGATGTAACCTAAGTGCGGCACAAAACAAAAAAAAAAAAAGAAAATTGCAGAAAGCCTTTGGTCATTTGTGTGGGTGTACAGCATAAGTTGTCTGTTTTTACAGCAATCATTGAGAATTTTAGAAGCAGTCAGTCAAGTAAACTACCTAGAGGCAACTCTAGTGTCTCATAAATCCTAAAGAACCTGAAAGACCATTATTATTTCTAAGGTGCTTCAGACTCTTGGGTTTTTTTTTTTCATAGAGAAGCTGAAACATTTTGAGTCTGTATTTCTGTTGTTGCCTGCATCTTTCATGTTTTCAAAAGATAGATACTGTTTTATAGAATTTTTTTTCCTGTAGAAGGTAAGAGCCTGGTATTGGCGGTCTGGCTTAATATAACTATTTCTTCTAAAACAGCCTTTTTGTATGAACATATTATGCACTTAGACTAACTGCATCTCAATTTCCTGAAGAAAAAATGAGCAAAATGTCACATGTGTTTTTTTTCTTTCCCTCTTTCTTTTGTCTATTAAGAACAAAATTTTTTACATCATTGTATTTTATATTTAATGACTAATTGAAACATTAATTTTAATTTTCATTTTTATAAGAAAAGCAGTAAGGAAATAGTTTTTTATGACCTGACTCTTGTTTCAGAAAATTCAGCTGGTATACAGCTATTTCTTCAAGTGAGAAGATATCTGGACTTCTGAGGGTCTCACTTCAATGCAAAACTTTATGTTTGTTTGCCTGATCCTGTTGAAAAGTTTCATTTTTGCAATTACACAACTTTTTGTATAAAATTACCAAGCAAGAAATGCCTTTTTCATCTTGGCAGACCCTTTATGACAAACCTCAGGAGAAAGCTCATAACTACCAGTATTGCATTTATCTGAAGGGTAGAAGGAGGACAGACAATTGAAGGTGAAGTCACTGAAATTTTTAGCACAAACATATGAATTAAATATTACAAGGACAGGAAATGTTAGAAGAGGCTTATGAAGAAAAATAACCTAATTTTGCTTCTTTATTAAACTGCAAGTATAAAAACTTCAAAGATTTCATATTGGGTTTTGTAGCTAGATACATTATCTTAAATTCTGCATCTGTTGTTTAACACTTGATTTTTTTCCTGTATACATTATATGCTTTTGCACTTTTCGGTATTATTTTCTAGAGATTTAGACTTACTGCCCAAAATTTACAGTCTTCTCTAGCTCATTATAAACAGGGGACCACATTGCTGAATTACCTTATTTGAAGCTGGGCCAAGCTCATATAAAAGATTTGCAGAACCAATTAAAACTTTTATCAAACACTTGATATTTTTTCTCCTGTTATACTTCAGTATATCCCCACACATAACATATCTTTGTAGGCATGTGAGACAGCAAGCCAGTAAGCCATATAGGTAATTTATCTCATTTACTCCCCCATGTCTGGCACTACCAGAGACAGTTTATGCTGGGTTAAATTATTCCTAGTCATCTCTGACTGTTTTACTTTCTAACATTGCTATGATTATGGAATATTCCAATACTTGTTCACATTCCAACATTTGGAGACAAATCCTTTTCCTTTCTATTTTCTAGTATGACTGAGGGATATACAAATCATGCAATGTCTATTGAGAATATCTCCAAACTAATCACTTTTGCTCCCATGCCAGAATGCTCTAACAGAGATTTGGGCACGATGAGAACTAAAAATACTTCCCAAGATTGTAAAAAGATATGTTTCAGTTAAAATTAATTTTCTGTGATGTATACCAATTTATTATATCACTATTTTCTCCATATGGAGTCTCTGCTAAATCAGGGACTTCTGCAACACAGTCTATGTTTTAGCATCCCTTTTTACTTTTCTAGAATCCTGTTCTTACCTCGGCTTTGATCCTTTTCTCAGTAAAGGCAGTTGTATTTGTTCCAGGAGGGAATGAGCCCCTTCAGTGGCTGACCTGCAGCTGCCCTCAGCCATGCCATGGCCAGCTTCAGCTGTGCAATGCTGACCAAACCCTGTGTAGGCCAACCCATCATGGTGGATATTGTGTGGCAGAAGTTCAGATCCTCCTGCCAAAGAGGCTGAATGTGAACATATTTGACCACGAAGACACCTTAAAGACAATCTAGTTCCAAAATCCCTGCATTGGACAAGGACATCTTCCAGTAGATCAGAGCCCAATTCAACTTGGCCTTAAATGCTTCCAGGGATAGGGCATCCACCCTGGATGGACAACCTGTTCCAGTGCCTAAACCTAAACCTCTCTGAGTTTAAAGCCATTCCCCCTTGTCCTACATCCTCTTGTAAATAGTTTCTTCATATTTCTTGGAGGCTCCTTTCAAGTACTGGAAGGCCACAATTAGAGCACCAAGAAACCTTCTCTTTTCCAGCCTGAACATACCCAATTCTCTCAGCCTTTCCTCATAGGAGAGGTGCTCCATCCCTCTAATCAGCTCGGTGGCTTCTCTGGACTTGCTCCAGCAGGTCTATGTCCTTTCTGTTCTGAGTACCACAGACTTGGATGCAGCACTGAGGGGATCTGAAGTCAGGGAGGGTTTATCCACCTTAAACTGGGATTAGAAATTACATTTTCTGGGTTATTCTTTCTAAAATGTTGAGGAGACTTGTGTCAGTTTTGTAGGACAAATTCCATACGATATCACAAATCAGTATTCAAATGGGTAATTGGTTTATTTGTTTTAACTGGCTTATAAAATAATTCTCACTTGAATATATAGTTTAGCTCAGTTTTATAAGCCTCTGAGAAACCATCCTCTGTGGGTTATATTATCTTGTGAACTATATAACTTCAGTCTTTAACTTTTCCATGTAAATTTTCTTATTAGAAGCACTTACTGAGAGCTGCTTCAGTAATATCCTTTCTCACTTTTCCTCCAGTTTTCATAAAATCATAGAATATTGTGAGTTGGAAGGGACCCACTAAGGTAAGCAAATTTCAGCTCCTGGTCCTGAACAGGGCAGCCCCAAGTCACACCGTGTGCCTGGGACTGTTGTCCAAATGCTTCTTGAGCTCTGTCAGGATGGTGCTGTGACCATTTCCCTGGAAAGCCTGTTCCAGTGCCTAACCTCCCTTTGGGTGAAGAACCTTTCTCTATTATCCAAGTTAAATCACCTGTGACACAGCTCCATAGCATTCCATCGGGTCCTGTCACAGGTCACCAAAGGGATCAGTGCCTGCCCCTCCTCTGGCCCTCATGAGAAAATTGAAGCCTGCAGTGAGGTCTCTCCTCAGTCTCCTTTTCTCCAGGCTGACCAGACCAAGTGAATTCAGCCACTAGGCCTTTTCCTCTAGACTCTTCTCTGTCTTCTTAGCCCTCGTTTAGATGCTCTCTAATAGTTTTATGTCTTTATTGTAATGCATTGCCCCAGACTGAGTACAACATTCAAGATGAGGCTGCTCCAGTGCAGAGCAGTGTGGAACAGTTGTCTTCCTTGACCAGCTGGCTATCCATTCATGAATAATCTTTATTTAGAAATAGACCTACCTGCAAGGCAGCATGCTGAAGTGATATCTCTTCAAGAAAGGACCTGCTCTTGCAGCAGTGACTTCCTGGCATAAAAGAGTGGCTTGATACAATAGACTGCATAGGAAGGAATTTGTTATTATACATACAGTACCCAGAACTGTGGGATTTGTGAAACTAAAAGTTACACCTGTGGATTATTATTCATAGATTTCAAGTTGAGAATTTAAGTAAATAAAGAAACAGGTTAATCCTATATCCAGAAATTCTTCAGGCTATGTGTGCTGGCCAAAAACTATGCATATCTCCCCTTCCAGCTTATCTGGACCCAAGCCTGGGAGCAAATAACAGTTGTGGACAATTTTCAGACTGGAACACTCTGAAGGGAAAAAGGGAGTTGAATTCAATTGACAGTGTAGAAAAATAAAACCTGGTGGTCACAAAAGAAGTCCAAGATGAAGGAAATAGAACATACTTGGCTTGATAGACCTTACAGTGATGAAGTCTCAGAAAAATCATTCAACTCGTCCCTATTTTCTCTAAGAAGAGAGATAGAAAAGGATGAGAACTGCTTACATCTTAACGCCAGGATACCTGGGAAGCTCTAAAAACATCCTGGTAGCTATTGTCATGTGTCCAAACACTTGTATCTACCAACAGGCCCTACTCAAGCATAATTGTCATAGATTTTCAGAGTCTTACCAACAATTTTAATTACTAACTGTGAAAAATGTAAGATAACTATTTTCAGCAAAACAAATAAAGCAAACTTTGAAAAATAATGTAGATGACACCCTGGAAATATAAACCACATACTCTGTATATTTAGATTTTGTGCTGTAAGTGGATTACTATATGACTGTTTAATAATTTTTTAAATAATGAGATCGTTTTTCTAAATAATGTATCATACTTTAGGGTGCATGTTTCACACTGTGGTGTGGTGCATTTATAGTGAAGCATTATTAACCACATTTTTTGCATAATCTCATTACTTCATGTTATGTGACTGAAAAGACTTAAGATTTTTCTTACATCTTCCTGATTTCAAATGCATGAATGTTCAGCAGTCATTATACTCTTTCAGATTCTTTTTTGTATGCTTCCTACTGTGCCACATGAGCTTCACACACCATTACTCAATTAAAAGCTGGCACAAAAAATTATTATATTTAGCCCTGAATAGCTTAGATGAAGCTTTGGAACCCAAGCATAAATGTCTGTGAATTTCATGAACACAATGGATGTTTTCTTCTTTAGCCAAAGATTACTTCTAAAAAGTTCAGAAAAGCAGTAAACTCAGTTAATTATATGAACCAATGGTATACAGTTGTTGTCTCTAGTAAAGTGAATCTGACATAGAGTTTCCTAAGATTAAAAAAAAAAAGTCAGCAAAGGCAACTTTTTTTTCTGAAAGAGGGCAGCCACAGAGAAATCTAAGAACTGTAGCAGCAAAATCACTTTATTACAGCAGATTGTTGGTCTAAATACCATATAGGAGTTATCTCCCATTCTCTGCAGTGCTGTCACAGATGTCAAGGACATGAGAAAAATGAGGATGAGAATACTTTATCCTGCAGTTAAAAGCAAAGAATTCAGATGAGGAATTTCTCCTCGTGTTAGCCACTGTGCATTTTCATATTCATAGATGAGATTTAAATCAACACAGATTAGAAAAACTATGACTTAAAAAAACCCTTATGAAAGTAATTTTTTTTTTCATGAGAAGAAGTTGCTTTTTTATTACCCTCATTCTAGCATAATCGCTATATATATGAAAGAAACATACTTAGTGTTTTTTGTGACATATATACGCAAGAAACTAACAGTACAAGATAAGTGGATTTCACTGTAAAGAGAAAGTGCTATCAAATAAAGCAAACCTCTTGTAAAAGAAAAATATTTAATTGTTCTTTCTAGCTTCTTCAGTTTAAAATAAGCAATTATTCTTTGCATGTTGTAAAACTAAAAATCAAACTACACCAGCAGGGGAGTGAAAGTTGGAGGCGTAAACATGGGAGGAAAGATAAGATTTCAGCTGAGATTTCAAATTAAATTAAAAAGAGAAGTAGAGGTATGTGGTTTCATATGCCAAAAAAGCAGAAGAGAAGCTTTTTGCACCAGATTGTGCAGAAAGCAAGGGAGGCCAAAACTGGATGAGTAGGGGATAAAAGAATGAGGAGAAGTATTATAAAATATTTGTAAGATAGCAAGTATCAGTAAGATAGCAAATCCCATTTGGAACACTTGAAAATAAAAGAATAAAAAATATTTTTAAAAAGCTGAGAAAATACTCAAAACATAAACATCAGCTCAAAACAAACAAACAAACAAAGGCAACAAACCAAAGAGTTACATGACATATCTGTACGTTATTTTTCAAATTTAAATGTATAATAATTCCTCTAGGGTCATAATGTTGTTAGCTGGCAAAATATGCCAAAGTACATAGAAAAATCAACATCTCATGTGAACAGAAACTCATATTAGATAGATACTAATGTCATATCTCTGAACAAAGACATGTAAAACATATATTCTGCATAAATCGTCTTCTCTCTATACTAGCCTTGGTGTATTATCTTTCCCTATAGATAATTTCCCATTGGCCTTTTCCTGATAGAACTCTGGTCTTGAGCCAAGCATTTACTTCCAAAATATTTTTGATTTACTCTCTTAAACATGGCTAACAAAGCAGAAAGCCGACTTTTACACTACCTCAGCAGTGCTGTCTCCTCTCTCTAGGATCAGTGCTGATTTAGATGTCTATAGCTGGATCAGTTACTGCCAGTAAAATTAAGTTCCTGAGTGTCATGCTAACTATTGTAAAATATGGTAATTCCTCCCCCACCAAGTGCTTTTTTTTCTTCTAAAGCTATGCCATTAGCAGTGTCACTTGTGAGTGTAAAATGGTGTGCTGATGGTTTATATATGAATATTCAAGGAGCCCTGAAGTAACAGTGAATCATGAGATAACTAACAGAAGTGTTTAGGATGTCTGCTATGGAAGCAGATACTCACTTAGCTCCCAGCTCTTACCTGGGTTCAGAAAGAAAACATGTACATCAAAAAAACTTTGAACCCTTCTCTCTGGATTTCTTCCGCTTCTCCTTCCCTCACCCAGATTTAGTATTTCTTAGGTTCCTTATCTTAGTCAATATACCAGTTTTATTTTCCAATTATGTGCTAATTTATTAGGAAAGGTAATATCAATACTCAGTTTAATATTATAATAAATACTTAATTTGCCTTTGCATTCTGGAACAATACTGTTTCTCAACAAAAGTTTATTTTTAAGGACATTTTAGTGTGACTACAGAAGGATAGTTGACTTCATTACATTAAAATGGAGCGGTTTACCCAAAAAATGAAGAAACAAAGTAAAAAAATAGAAGATAGCATATGTATAGAAATAAGAGTCTATGTCTTGCCTGTTAATTGATGTCCAGTTATGAGAATTTAATGAGAGAAATCAAAATACTATTTTAAATTGGATGAGGAACGGATTTCACATTTGTTGGTGGGGTTTTTTGTCTTCATGAGAAAACATGAAAGAAGTGGTTCCATTTCAGACTGAAGAATGTCAGGTGCACCTTGAATTTGTGGGCTGATTGATGTATTTTGTTAAGAGGTGAGGAGAGAAATAAAAGAAGCTCATCACACTGTTACAAGAATCTTCTTTGATCTAACCAGTTGAATTTAATATCTAGTTCTGATAAGACTGATAAAAAGACATCATCTTTACCATTGCATCTTGTAGTTTTTACCCAAATTTTTTAACATTATTGATAAGCACAGATTTTTAGGAACAATGCTTTTAGCTGCCTCATGATACTGAACAACTGTTCTTAAGGACACTGTGAGGGGATGTAAACTAGATGAGATATTTACAGCACTGTGAGTCCCGGAGAGGGTCAGGGAAGGCTTGAAATCTGCCTGGCAGCAATCTGTGAAATTTGTCAAATGAAAATATGTAATAATTAAATGCTGCATAACAAAATGAAATAATTACATTTAAATCTAAAGAATTTGTGAAACACTTGAAGAGAGCAGGTACAAAATTACTGTTAAGGAAATGGCCCTGTAAAAGTCTGTCATATTAAAGGAGTAAAAGTAATGATGAATTAAAAAACAGGCAATGCACAACTCTTCTGTAAGTATGTTATTAGCCCTTCTAAAATGCCTGAACATCTCAAATCAGTGAGTGGCACTGCCTGTAATAAATCCTATTTATCTGTGCCCTAGATAACATAACTATATTTTCTTTGAAATTATTTTTCTTTTTACATGGCAATGTTGCTGAGCTGCTTGATTTAGTAATACTTGCCCATAAAATAAAAGTGCTCAGAATGTTAACAACTAAACAATGATAAAAATACTGAACCAACTACTGTACTAGCTACTGGTAGAATTATGTGTCTCTCTATATTATAAATGTTTATGGAATTAACATTGAAAACTCCAGTGGTCACGCACAGATTTTCTCACATTAACTAATTTCTTCTCTCTGTAAAATAATCTCATAATAATATTGGATTTTCCTCTATTGGCCTCTGATTGTTCAATGATGAAGTGCAGAAGCTTTGATTTTTACCATGGGAAATCCAAGTTATTCTGTGATTGCTGAAGCATCATCAAGAAACAACAATATTTCTTACAGGTGGCTTAAAAGGAAATCTAACATCTAAAGACTGAATTTAAAAAATTATTGGTGTAGTATTTGCCACACAATCCAACAGTATATTCATGAGTGCCTCACAGAGTAAGAAAACTTTTAACTTTTTAAGAGAAATAAGGAGCTGAATCAATTTTCAGAAGGTAAGGGGAACTGATATTCATAGTTAACATATTAAATTATCAATTCTTACAAATTCTGTAACAAATGTAGTACTTTGTAGTAAGAACGGAAGGATAGATTCACTGTAATGAAGCAAGTCTCACTTAGGCTTAGTATATGCCAGATTTATAAAGAAAACTTGAAAATACAACTGAAATTTTGAAATATTTATACAAATACCTGATTTCTAAATAGAGCTCTTTTTAGTATAGAAGGCATCCCAATGTCTTCCTTGTGCTTTCAGCAGGTGTCTTGCATACAACGGGTGAGATAGGTAGATTTAAAATTACTAAATTCTAGTTCCAGTATGAAATAATATTCTCATGGTTGAAACTGTTTGAACAAGCACGAGTTTGTTATGGCAAATTATATAAAAAAAGGATTGCTCATCCATTTCCAAACTGGAGAAGAGAAATTTGTGTTACGTTGGTCTAGAGAAGACACCATAATAGCCAGATTAACATTCTGAGTAAGGTATTATCACATTTCAAATATTTTGAGTGTCTCTGCTTAATTATTAAAATGTGCAAGGCTGTCAAGACCTTGTTGGTATGGCTGGAACAGCTTCCTCCAACGTCAGTGTATCATATGATATTTTTAAAAATGAATGAACCTCTCTGTATTTAATATCTTAGGCATAAAACTTAAGTTTGGAAAGATCCCCAAGTGATCACCATTAGTTCAGCTCCCTGAACTAATCAGTATCAAATTTTATATGAATTCCTTGACTAAAAATTTATATTCTTTTTTATCTCATTTCCTTACAACAACAAAGTAATAAGAAGGGTAATACCCACTCAACTGATTGTTAATTAATAGTAACATAAGAATGGCCTGCATGGGTTACACTGCAGGCACACCTACCCCCAAAAAGCAATTCAATCAGAATCAATAAACATATGTTGAAATAAAAGCAGATGTTTGTCACCGTGCCTTAAAGACCTCTGGGTCCCTGACCACCGGGTTAGCTCAGGCACGGGTGGTAGTGACAAGGGACAGCCTAAGGAGCGCAGACAGGGCTGTCTCCTGGTGGGTTCTTGTTTCCTGGCAGGGTCTTTGTGGCTGGTGTAGCAGTGACGAGATGGAGGTGAAAGAAAGAGGGAGTCAGTTCTCCGAGCCAAGAGAGGTTTATTTAGCAACCACCTCAACCCACAACTGGCTCAGGGAAACCCTGCATCGCAGGGTTTTATACAGAGCCAGAGCAGGGAGGGGTTTACAGACAACAACCAATAACAGGAGTCTCCAGGGTAGTTACAGAGGTGGGGTGACAGGGTAAGGACCAACCAGGGATGGGTAGGAGGGGATTTCCAAAGGTGGGAAGAATGATTGACAAATAACGAACAGTTACATAACAGGAGCGGGTGTCTGCATATTAATTAGGGGGGTAGGGTACATACAACTGAACTGGTACAGCAAAAATATAAAAATACATGAAAATATAATTAACCAATTTAACACACTGCCACAGAGTGTTAGGCCAGGCTGGATGGAGCTCTGAGCAACCTGGTCTAGTGAAAGGTGTCCCTGCCCACTGCAGTAGGGTTGGAACTGGATGATCTTTAAGGTCCTTTCCAACCCAAACCATTCTGTGATTCTATGAAAATGTAAGAATGTGGAAAATATACATGATGCACTTTAACTTTTCCCCAGATCCCTACTAGCTTAATTTCAGGAATTTCCATGTCTATAGAATAAATAAATATATCTGCAACATCCTTCAGACAAATTATTATCTTTTATTTAAAAAGTGGGTGGGTTTTTTTGAATTTGACTTTTATCAATTTCTTTATCTTTTAGTTCTTGCACATGAAGAGGCAGTAAACTATCTTCCCCTATAGATTTTTGCCAATGCATTTATGATTTGCAAATTTTTAGCTTGTCCTTGGGTTTTCTCTTTACAGTTCATGGATCCCAACTTATCTATCATTACCAGTATGGAAGACATTCCATAACTTTGATCATCATATTTTGTAAATGTTTGTGAAGCACTCAGTACTGCAGGGTTGATGGCTACAAAAAAATGGAGAAATAAATAATTCTGTCTTCAGGGCAAGATTTGAATAATCTTCAGTGAATAAGTCTGGGTACAGACTATTAAACAAGATGAAGACTAAAAGAGGGAAAACTGCTCATTAACAAGAGCTGTCTGCTTCTAAACTGAATGAGGCAGGGATTTGGAGGATAGAAAAACTATCCTCATGTCATAGACCAAAAATAAAACAGGGCATTGACAAAAAGAATACAGATAATCTTCATTCCAGTATTTGTATTCTTCTGTGGTTTTTTTTGTTATGAGGTAAATGATAGTCAGTAAACCCTTTTGCACTATATGTAAAAGAGTAAACGAAAATAGAATGTTGCAACTTTGACATAAACAAAAAGAAATGCAGATGAGCAGTGAATTTCACCTGATGGTATTGCAGAACAATTGCTCTTTCTACCAGACCTCCAGAGTGTGATATATATTTATTGCAAATTATGTTATTATTTAGAGGGTGGCAAGATTTTTTTTTCACACTGACAACTCTCCTTTTGTTCCTGTTTCTCACCCCTTAACTTATGCATTCCACTGTAAGAGGAGCAGACAGGGAAGCAGGAGAAAAGGATGGGGATGATATGCCTGCTTTTGGATGGAGAATGCCAGCAGAGTTAAAGAACTGTCAGAGGTATGTGTTAAAAAGTGTTTTCACTCCTCAAATGTAGGCACAGAGGGTATGAGAACATCTTCTGAAAGAAAAGACTGTTCTTAGGAGCCTTTTAGAGATGAATAGGAAAATAAAGCAATAACTAATGGCTAGGTGTGTCTGCAGTTTTTAAGTTTCATACTGGGATTTTCAGGTAGATTTTCAAAATTAGGTGTCATGATTTAACTTTTACTTTCACATAAAACTTTTCCAGATTTCACAGACATGTATTGAAGTTTTGTTAATGAAATAGTATACAAGTTATACACACAGATTATATTTCAAAGGCTTCTAGAAGAGATTAATCATACTGATCCACTGTACCTGCAAATCACTTCAAAAAAGGTTAAATCATATACTTGTTCCTTACTGAAAACATTAGATATTTTCAAAGGGTTTTTTTGTTTGTTGTTTTTTTGGTTGGTTGGTTGGCAGGTTGGTTGGGGTTTTGTGTGTGTGTTTTGGTTGGTTGTTTTTTATTCTTTTTTTAAATAAACAAAAAATAACTCATCTGCAAATGTATTTTTTTCTCATTTATTCTTGTCAGAACTAAAATGTAATCTTTCTAATGTTTCATTTCTCTGCATTTTTTCTAATGTTTCATTCCTCTGCATTCTGCAATTACTGTGACAGTTTTGTTCCTTTGTGCCTCTCTCCTTGAAGGAATGATTTTTTTTCCAGAAGCTGCAGATCTTAATCCTCAACTTTGTGGAGTTATTTTGTAATTAAAATAACAAGCATGTTTTTGCTTGGTTCATTTGTAGGGTTCTTTTGCTTCAAAAAGAGATTGGAGACTTTTAGTCAGTTCTACTTTCTGACTCTTTAGACAAACACTATTTTTTTCTTGTAGTCTCATTACTTAAACTATTTTGAAGTAGGCATCTAGTAAAGACAGAACATGCTGTACTCTACAACTAACCACATGTTTACCACGTGACATGTAAATATATCATACCAATGTGTCAATAAGTAATAGCAGATTACTAAAGGACAAACAGGTATACAGATATAGTGATATCACCATCAACAATACAGAAAATAATAACAGAAAATTACATTTTTTCTTTCCTAAAAATGACTGTTAAAACCTTCATCTTTCTGTGTTTCATGAAGACAGCAAAATCTACATTTACAGCAATCCACAAAAACACAAATATAATCTGTAGACCTAATACCTGCAAGTAGCCTGTGACTGATGAGGATATTGGGAAATATTTTCATAATTATTCATAATTTCAATTTAGCTGTCTTATCTGAAATAATATGTAGTCTTGCTTCTAGGTCTTCCTAGAAACTTAGATTTTCCTAACTACACTTCTGACCTCAATTCACTGAGTATTTTAAAACCAAAATATTATTATTTCTTTTTATTTCATTTTCTTCCAATCCAAAATAGCTGTCAGATGTGAGACCAAAATAGCAAAGTAGAAATAGCAGAAACAGTGCCAATCAAGCACAGATTATTTTCAAATTATTTCTTTACCTTTTAAAAAATTTTCTTTCTCTTTTCCCAAAAACAAGAGATACAGATGAAATTATATGTTTTGTGTAAGTTTCATTAAATGCCATTTTCAAACTCTTTTCTATCACCCTCTATAAGTTTGGGTTTTTTGCGACTATTCAACAATGTTTTCTATCAAATCAATATTTTTTAATAGTTTTAGCTTTTCCTTACTGAATATGTGAAAGAATGGCCTGAATGCTCTTCTTCTACAATGGTTGCTGATTTATAAGGTATTCATGATCAGTGATGATAAGGGATGGCATATTTGAAAGTGAACAGGAAAATGTCCATTCACCTGGAACAGAGACAAAAAGACCCCTAGGACACAGCATCAAAATTATTGAGATATTGTCAACATCCACTTCAGTTGAATGTAAAAAGCTGAAATTTCTGTGCTGGGGAGATGTTAACCAAAAGATCCTCAAACAAAATACTTTGCCTTACACAGAGATGAGTTAGGTTTTGTTGGAGTAATTTTAACACCACAAATTTATAACCAATTTGTAACACAATGTGTAGAGAGTGAGATTGGAAAATATTGCCCTCGGTAGGACTATGAAAATTCTTTATCGCTCCTCATGCTGTCCTGCATTCAACATGTAGCTATTGTATGTAGTTACAGAAACCAAGGTATGATCTCCACAAAACTGCTAATGAGGAAAATCCATTCTTGCACAAGAAGATCACACTTTTTTAGTTACAAAAGTGGAGAAAAAAGCAATTGAATATCCACGGTAAAACAACCTTTTATTGCTGCTCTGATTTAAAATTCTTAAGCATTAATCAGAATGATTAGTCCTTGCTGTTTCTCTTTATTCAGTTTGACAACCACCCTCATGCATCTGCTCACAATTGTAAATGCACAAACAACAGATCAACTTTTTTTTTTCCAATTATCAATATCATTGTTTGAAAATGTGAAATCATTAATTTTATTTTAAAAGTGAAAAACTATAGAAATCCTATATCAGCCTTAAGGGAAGCATCTAGGGGGTTGGTGAACATTTGCTTTATCAGTTCCAGCCACTACCCTTTTCTTTACATCTGTTTTTGGTGGAGGGAGTGCATGCCCAGGATCCTAAAGAAAACATCTTTGTACGTTTGCAGTTTTCCCTGTGCTTAGCAGAAGATCACAAGGCAATCCCACCAGCCATAGCAGTTATAATGATCTTTGATATATCCCCTGTTTCCCAGCTAGTTCACCGTCCAGAGACTATACACATTTGCAGAAACAGTATGGTACTTTGAAATACTCTAATACAAATATTTTGACCATAGGTATGATTTACCTACTTTAAAGTTAAAATGAACTAAAAGCGGTTTCTAAAAGTGGAAGTGAATTTTCAAGTATACAAAAGTAATTTCAAATATACAAATATGCATTTATTATACAGGTATCAACAAAGAGAGAGTGGAAAAATCTTTCTAAGTGTTATTGGGAAATTGAATAGACACTCCTTTGTATCACTGGTTTAAAATCTGGATCTCTAGAAAGCCTCCAAGGCCATAATCTCTAATTAGCAGCCCCTCCTACTGTTACAGGTTGAACTTATATCACTCTGACTATTCATTTTAGCGGTCTTTGTAATGTTCTCTGATTCTAATACCAAAGCAAATACTACAAGAAATGAAATTGTATTATAATCTTATTTGCGTAAAATCTGAATCTTTTAATCCTTTTAAGTGACAGAATGGGAACATACAATATACAAGGTGTTCTTTCCATGAAAGTGGAAATATTTGCAGCTGAATAAGAGCTTGGATTTTTGTTAACAGCACAATAAAGCAAAATTTTAATTACTTTAAGAGGAAGAGACAACAGTTTTTCTGTGATCACAAAGAGAAGAAGTCAAACTATAACACTTGAGGCTTGTGATTTTGTGTAAAACAAAAAGAAATATATAAAGGAGAAGAGGCCAAGGATCTTTTACCATTTTGTATCTTGTACTTTTCATGTTTTTACCACTGGGTGCCTTCCTGATATGAAAGTTGAATCAAGTGGCAGATGAACTACTTAGAGATTTTACTCTGAGCATACACAGTGACACTATGATCATATATATAAATCACATCCTTAAAGTTCAAATAATGATAACAAGTCTGAAAAACTGAGAAAATAAAGGTTTTTTTAAACTGGATTTGCACTGGCTATAGTATTTGTATGTATCATGTTTAAAAGTGAATTTTTTAAGAGGAAGCCTTATGGCACATATTTGGCATTTCTTTGTCACCTACGCTTTGCTTATGCAAACAACCTGCAGGACTGAAAAGGATTATGATGTTATGAATATAAAAGACATCTTAACTTCTAAAACTTTTCTTTTTTTGTGGCAAACACAAAAGTGATCGGAAAGGTTTAAATATCTAAGCTCTGTTCATTGAAATTCTTCATGGAATTAATTTTGGAAATGTCTCAGTGAAAGTTTGAAATGTTATGGAGAAATGATGGAGAAGGTTTTCACCACCAGTGTTCCTGCTGCAAGTGCAGACTCTCCTCTCCTATACATGGGAGGCAGTCTGTGGGAACTGTCTACTCTGGCAAAGTACTTTGGTGTAGACCCCTGCTTCCAGTATTATATGGATCTAACCACTACTGGCACTTTGGTTAAAGACATGTTTCAAACATGAACATTTTCCTTAACCTTCTTTGCTTTTAGGCAAAACATCATAACATTTAAAAATATTTTAAAGGTGCAACTCATTGTCAAAACAGGCTGTGAATTTCCATTTTTGTTTATTAAAAGTTCCAGGGGGTTATTTATTTAGTAAGTTGGTCGTGGCTTCCTACGTGTCTCATACTTTTCTGAAAAGGAGAAATATGTGGCATTATGAGCAACCAAACATTCATTAGATTCTGATTTTAAAATCTGAATTGCAATTCTCATCACTAAGGTCCACAATCAAAAATCTATTAGGTAAGAGGCTGTAGTACCTTAGTAGTTACTTTTTATAATAATTGAATTAGTGATGATAAAATGTTGTTTTCATGAATTTTCAAATTAAGTTTAATTTTGTTACTATCATCTATATGTCTTTTCCAGATAAGGCAAAGTGCAATATCATTAAAAATCCATTTATATTTTTTTTCTATGAGATTCACTGAACAATCTCCAACCATAAACCATTATGTTTGTTGTTTTCATATCAGTTTTATTACATAGGTAAAATATTTTTGAAAAAGTCTCTATGACTGAGCTTTTATTATTTACAAGTATGTTCATATTTCAAAGTCATGATTCCATTATGATATTTTTTTTTTTTTAATCAAACCTCCCCCCTTAGAAATAGTTCATCTAAACTTTTTAAGTATTGCTGTTGGAGATGAACTGTTCTCAAGAAACATTTATATCTGACTTTCCAACACAGAAATTCAAACTTCACTTCTAATTAACACCGCCACCTTTGTCAGGGCTATTTATCAGGAACAATGTGGAGTTAATGTCTCTAAACAGGGTAATTTTTGATGCACAACTGTACTGGCATCTCTTTGGCATAACACATGTATTTTATCACTCTGAAAGGGTTTATTCATTTTTAATTGATACCTAAAAAAAAGGTATCAGAATTCTTCATGCCCATAACATTTTCAAGGTATTTTGGTTTTATATTGAAAAAGCATTTATCAAACCACCCGAAAAATACTTGGTGTGTTTTTTTTTTTGTTTGTTTGTTTGGTTTTTTTTGTTTGTTTGTTTTTTGTCAGTAAAGCTCTTAGATTTCATTTCTGCTGATAGAACGGCACAAGTGTTAGCAATAATATTTGTTATGGGCATTGCCTAAAGCCAGCCCTCCAAAAGTATATGGCATATGTCATATATTTTCAGACTTGTTTTGGTTATATGACAGTCTGGATTCTAAATGAGGCACCCTGCTTTAATAAAGCTGACTCATATGTGCTGTACAGCCCACTTCCCTGTGCTTCCATTCTGAGTTTGCAGGCCTGGCTTTCAATGTCTTTGTTCCTCTGGTCCTGAGTTTTCCAAGAACAAAGCCTGCTAAACAGGCCAGATTACCATAATTGTGAAATAAGAAAAAAAAAGAGTACTGAAAATTAGCATAAAACCACAAAATTTGCTTGAATTCATATGCCATTTGAACACTTGTTTACAAGGGAGGAAAGCAGTCACATCTACTGTGTTGTTCCACAAGTTCTTGCTTTGTTACATTACACTATAAAATGCAGCAATTAAATATGAGCAATTTTCAGATGTCTTTTAAAGAGGTAATGTGTAATGTATGATCTTTTTATCAGTCCATCAACCAGCAAATTGACTTGATGGGCATGAAAGAAGCCAGTTCGTTGCTAATATAGGACTTTCTGCATCAAGTCTTTGACCTACTTTAGAATTTTTGAAGCTATTTCAACAGACATTTTAAATATTATTCACTAGACAGAAGTTTAATTTCCCTGTTCTCTACAGCTTGTTTGATCAATAAACTGATGCAAATTACCCCTAACAAATTGCAAATAACTCCCAATAAATGATTCTTCTAAGCTTTACTCTGCATTATATCAAACAGCTTCTTATTTTCTTTTTCATTTATGGTTCTTTCAAAATCCAATTTCTTTAATACTCAAAAGTCAAATCGATTTTACTAATTTACATTTTTTGTCACTTGCATTTGGTACACTACATTAAATAGTCTACTTTCAATAATCTATAGTCTCCTAACCCTACTACAATATTGATCTCATGCAGTATTTCATTCCAGAAAAAATCACACTTAGCTAAGATTTGTACTTCTCACACCAGTAGGGTGTGAGGGTCATACCTTGAAAACTACATATTAATTGATTCACACAGAAAGTAGAACTGAAACTTAAAAAAATCAGTAGAGTTGGTAATTTTATTTTTTTTTTAATTCAGCATCTTTGCATTTTAACTGGTTCTCTAAGTTACAAATCTATACAGTTTCCTTTATGGTGTCATGGAGTGATAAATACAATTAAATTGTGAGTACAATGATAATGTAATAATAAATAACACCATTATTATGTATTCCAGCTTTCTGAGCAGAAACACTCATTGAAATCCTCCAAGATCAGAAAAATCTCAGATTGTCTAGTCTTGCTATGTTACCGGTAATGTATGAATTTACATGGCCCCAGTAAAAGCAAAAAGACTTTAGAATTATCAAGGAATAAGAAATAAGGAATAAGAAATCTGCTTCTTTGGATTGAGGGCATGTTGTAGTTTTGGGGGGCTCTACAAATAAGTTTTTTCTCCTTGAAGGCAGGCTCATTTCTATTTGCCTTGTGAATAGAAATGCAAAATTAACCCAGAATACCAGTACCAATCTGTTAGAAGTCCTTTGGAATATCTCTGGTAATCACTAATATTCTCAGAGTGGACCAGACTGAAAATTGTAGCCTTGTAAAAAAATTTTTGCCTGTATATATAATATATTGATTTATTGGAGAAACATATCTTTTATTGAGCAGAAATTTTAAATTGTTTTAAAAAATTAACTAATTTAGGAAAGACTCAGATCTTATAAGAAGTACACAGCAGTTGACATATTGCCGATTTGCAAAGTTCAGTTATACTTTTGTCTGATTATATTAGTAGACTGTTTCTCCCAAATCAATATACGGGATTACTAATGCAGTTTCAGCATCTTCTATCCTTTAATCTTGAGTTGTTCTGTTCCATGATGTGTGGGGAGTCTAATGTTACTGCAATTGAATTTTTTATTCTGTAACAAATCTGAGAATTGGGTAACTATTAAAGATTAATTTATATGTTATAATCCAAATATTATTATGAAGTTTAGAAACTCAACAGAATGAAATAAAGCCCTGCTTATTACTATTGAAAGTTAAATTAACTCCCAAGAGGTTTTCTCTCTCGTTCAAAAATGCTTCCAGAAAACTTGTACAGATTCTGTAGTTGGAATGTAATTATTTGGCAAGACTGTTTTCTTGACTTTTACTTCCACGGGCAAGAATGAAAATTCCCCTTTCTGCTAAGCATTCAATTTAGTTTGTAAACTTTTTTGTCAAGGGTTTTCCTCATAAAGAGACATAGTATTTAAACAAGTAAGACTCCAAAACTTAGTGCATAAATCTATTCAATATATAGTTACATTATTTTAGAGAAAACCTTGACACAAAAGTCATAAAACACACATTTTTATACTGTAGAAGTACATTTAGAAATGCAGATTAAGCTAAGAAATTACACTAACCAGAATGGCCTCTAGGACAGTTACTGAATCTTAATCCAAGATCCTGAAAAATTTTACAATATCTTAACTAGCCTCATAATAATTAAAAGCCCAAACTTCTGAGGAAATTGTGAAATCAGGACTTTTGCCTCCAATTCTAGAATTTGTACTCAAGAAATCAGAACTGTAAAAGAACTTCTTATGTTTACAATTACAGTGACAGAATTTAGATAGTTAGAAAGTTATATTCATTTATTTTTCAATACTAGAGATGTTCAGATGTTTCTAGAAACCAGAAATAATAGGAATTCAGTGAGAGTTTTTTGTTTTATGCTAGTGAATTGATGTTTAGAGAAATAGGGAGTAGAGGAATGATTGGACGTTAAAGTTTGTGGGGGAAAATATCAATTTCAGAAAAATGTGCAAAGTAACTTTCAAGGTATTGGTGCTGTGCCAGCAGTGCACTGTGTATTTGAAAGTCACAACAAATCTACAAAACAGAGACATCATTTCAAACTGCATGCTTGTCCAAAGCAAGCATGATGTACAGTGAATTACAGCATATTTTTGTCAGGATGTAGGAGAAGTTCTGTTGTTTAAGTATCTCTGGTCTACTTAGCTTTCCTGTAGTATCTTCCAAACCATAAAAGAGGGATGGAAGACAAATGTCTCATGGAAACAGTCCTCAGGAGACAGCTTTTGTATGAAGAGGCCAGCAGAAAAGACTTCACAAAGTCCACTAGCTCCAGGATCTCTGCTTTCATAGGTGTCTCATCTAAGTTTAGAGCCACTGAATTACAGACACTGGCATTCTTGAAAGCTTTTGCTGAAAAAAAAAATTATAATTGAAGGATGTGACTTAAGCTCAATGAGTCATCTCAATTCTGTAAAGCATTACTATTAAATGTCTCATAAATGTAATTATTTTGTGTTACACTCTTCAAGGTTCTGTCACTCTTGGCATTGATTGCTAAAAGCATACTTTGAGACAATGAATTATGCTCCAAGAGCAATATCCAACAGAATACACAGAAGTATTTAGGCAACAGAAAGTCATCTACATGAAAAAATAATCCCCTTCTTCAAACAGGTTTGTGAGCGAATAGAACATATTGAGACAAAAGAATGAGTTTGCAGTTTCTTCTCTATTATTTTAATAATTCTTCTGTTTGAATATGTAATTTTAATAATTTAATTTTTATAATATAACATTATACTTTGCATTATAAAATGTTTATTCAGTGTACAAAGATTCCAATTATAAAAGGCTTAAATGTAATCTGAAACTATTGTTACCCTGGCTGTATAAACATGTGACACTTTGTTAAAGATATTATGAAACTGCAAATCATCATCAGATACATCTCTTTTCAAAATGTCACTGGAATTGTCAGTCCAGAACAATTTTTTTTTTGCAAAAGAATTACATTCTTGTTTGTTCTGAGAGAAGAAAATAAGAATAATCATTCTGTGGCAATTGAGGGCTTCAGCAGTCTCTGAATTCATTCCTCAGAGTCCTATGCCAGTTGAAAAGTAGTTATGAATGTGATTGCACCTCTGCACGCCATTACATAGATCTATTGCAAACCCAAAATACCTTGTCCCCAGCTTTTCCTGCAACCCACTTAGTATCAGGAAGCAAAGATATGGATTTGTGAGCACTGTGTTCTGTAAGCATCTATATTCCATAAACTGCATTGACAAAATACTAAAAATACATTGACAATACAAAATACATTGACAAAAACCCTTCACTCTGCTGAAGTCAGTGTAAAAACTCACTAGGACAAGGATTTCACAAGAGCAGGGATTTCAACTGTTGTGTTTCCCAAAAAATAAAGAAAAAAGTTAATGACTTATAGTTGTTTGACACTTATGTTAATGTTATGCAAGCTAAAGATGGGCAAAGAAAAATTATTTATTTAATAATCTGTTAAGGGTAAAGAAATAATCTCTCTGCATGATTGTAAGAAGGGATGGGGACTGCTTATACAGGAAAAATGAGGGAATTTTGTGGGAGAATCTGTTTATAGGTATTCACAAGATAGTAGACAGTATCATTCCTAAAATAAGTCTAACTGTGAAAAAAGTCAAGTTGTCTTTAAATATATAATAAAACCTGGGTACAGCAATATACATCCTGCTTGACTAAGTGCAGGCATATGTATTACATGTATTACATGTATTACATGTGTGTAAACCAAGAATTAGTCCGTTCCTTAGTTCTAATAAAAGGAGTTATAAGTAGTGTATAAAGTGAGACAGAAGAAGGATTTAATGCACAGTTGTTTTTTTCCCCATATTATATTTTTTAAAGTAATTATTTTTTTTTACAATATTAGATACATTTGTAAACAATTTACTGGCCACTTCTATAAGTACAATAGTGTCTGAAAAAATTTATTATTTTAAAATTTAATATCTAGGGCATCTAATAAGGAATGAATGCTGTACTCAAATATTACAAAGCTGCTGCAGTAATCTCATCATAGTCTAAAACTTCCTTGAGTAATCAGCTTATTAGCAGGTGGCAGGTTCTGAGCTCCTCTCTTAGTGACCAGTGATGGGGCATGAGGAAATGCACTGAATTTGTGTTAGAGGAAATTTAAGATGGACATTAGGAAATTTAAGATGGAAATGGAAATTTAAGATGGAAGAAGCTATCCAGGGAAGTGGTAACAGCACCAAGCCTGACAGAGTTTAGGGAGTTTCTGGAGAATGCACTTAGTTATATGGTTTTAGGAAGATCAGGGAGCTGGACTTGATGTATGGATCCTGTCCAACCTGAGATATTCTATGATTCTATGATTCTATGATTCCACAGCATTTAGGAGATGATACTGATCCATAATTGCTAAGGAAATATCTCCTCTTGCATGAAGTTTTTTGGTCTGATGTCCCATCTTATATTTGAAAATGTAATATGGAAGATGTAATTTGGAAAATGTGAAATTACCATTCCTGGAAGTGTGTAAAAGGCATAGTTTTTTGGTGAGCATGGTGGTGCTAGTTAAATGGTTGGAATTTTTAGAATCTTTTCCAACCTTAATGATTCTATGATTCTGTATATGATTCTATGTACTTATACAGAACACTGTTATCTAATGAGAAGAGTGAATAATTACTTTTTACTTTGTAGTGATTAAGTTATATCAGTATCTATTTATCAGGGCTTAGTCACAAAGTTTATATATATATATAGTGTGTCTATAGTCTCTTTTATGCATTATTAGTAAGCCTAAGATTTTAATTAGCTGGAAAAAATAATTCCACTGGACATCGGTAGCCATAGAGTGAATGAAACTGAGTCAGAAATGATAACTGTCTAGAATTTTTTTTTAAGGAAATAGTTTTCAGTTTTGTAGCAGTTACTAACTGCTATATATCGGTTAAATTCATCTGACCTAGCATAAAAGTTGACACAATTTTATTATGCAATTTGTTTTTAAAGAGAATAGAATACTACAGGTATGGCTGACGATGCAATTTGGCATACTGTACTATATATATATAAAATAGGTTAAATGAATCAAAAGCTAAAAACCTTGATTAATTATAACAAGTTCCTCATTAGTTAGCTGTGATGTTACTTTACCATGTGTTTAAATTTAAGTGAGATGAAACCTGTCCCTTTGGTCTGTTTTGCTTTAAGTCTTAATCACATGAACCTTTCCTGTATGTGTTTCTACAGGAAAAAGTGCAATGATTCTGTCCATTTTTCAGAATATCAATAATACTGAAATGTCCTCTGGCCAGGTACTTTCAAGAAAAAAAACCAAACCAAACCAAACCAAACCAAACCAAACAAACCAAAAAAAGTAACCCAATTAGAAAAGCCTAGATAATGTGTGAAATTTTTACTTTAGCAC
Source organism: Cisticola juncidis (assembly GCA_013400215.1). NCBI lineage: Eukaryota > Metazoa > Chordata > Aves > Passeriformes > Cisticolidae > Cisticola > Cisticola juncidis. The sequence continues at coordinate 196,466 of VXBR01007663.1, read as the reverse complement.
TTTTCAAAAATGCTTTTCAGAAGGAAAATATGTTAAAGAATAAGAAATGTATAGCAGGAGAAAGATTTTATGTAAAGTCCCTTTCCAAGTACGTGTGTCAGTTTCTCATTTATAAATCCAGGGCCTCTTCTGCAAGAGCATTTCTAATTCATTCCCATTTGTGGAGCCCTTGTTTTTTTCTTTTTCCTCAAAATGCAATGTTATCTAACATTATTTCATGCTGAGATGAAACACTGACTGTATCAGTAAGGATAACTGCTGAGAAAGAAGAACAAAAGAATTGTATACATCTAATAGTCTAACATCTTCACTGTGGATATGCTGAGCCAGTAAATATGCATCATGTGTCTCTAATGAATTATCTCATGCAGTATTGGTTCCAGCAAGGTGTTGTGTATGGAAAGATGCTAAGACTGTACAAAAACTTTTATCAATAAAGTAGACCTGGAAATATATACTTACTAGTAAAAAACTCACAAAAAACAAATAAACTCAAACTTTTTTTGAGTTAGTTTTTGCTTGAGCTTGAAATATGTTCTTGATTTCAGCTATTGGGGAATATGTCTTCTGATCTTATCAGCAGCTGGTTAATATTTTATGTGTTTTCCTGGTCTAGGCCAGAATAAAACTAAATTACACAGATGATGTAGATGAGGATATTGTGTATCTCAGATGAACACTATCCACTGACAAGGGCATCCCACCCAGATTTTCACTTTGTGACCATGGGAGTCACGTGGGAATGTTTGCTATTCAAGTGTTAGAGCATTTCAGAAGTGTTAATACTTGAAATATGAATGGATGTCTTGGATTATAGTTAAAAATAGCCTATAGGAACTATATCTTGTCTGTTTTACATCTACCTTGTACAGAGAAAGCTGTACTAAAAGAACCTGTTACTGCTTTATAGACTTGCAGATGATGAGGCAAAGTGAGGATAAATTTCTATAAACTTCTGACAATTCACACAAATGACACAAATAGGACACCAGGAAAAGGTTCACCATTCTGCCATTCTTTTGAAGAGAAGAGTGCCTGGAAAGGAACCCAATAGAAAAGAATCTGGGTTTGTGGTTGCCAGGTGGCTGAACATGAGCCATCACTGTTGGCCAGGAAGGCCAAGGGCATCCTGGCTTTTATAGGGTGGCCAGCAGGAGCAGGGCAGTCATGGTGCCCCATACCCAGCACTGGTGAGGCTGCACCTCAAGCCCTGTGTCCAGTTCTGGGCCCCTCTCTTCAAAGCAGACATTGAGGTGCTGGAGTGAGTCCAAAGAAGGACCGTGAAGATGGGGCTGTTTATCCTGGGGAAAAGGAGGCTCAGGGTTTCTACTGCACTCTAAAACTACCTGAAAGGAGGTTGTAGCCAGGTGGGCACCAAGTCTTCTCCCACGTCACTAGTGACAGGACAAGATGAAACAACCTCAAGCTGTCCCAGGGATGGTTCAGACTGGACATCAAAAAACTTTTTTTTTCACTGAAAGGATGGTTAAGAATTGGAATGGACTGCTCAGGGAGGTGTTTGAATCACCTTCTCTGGAAGGATTAGGAAACAACTGGATGTTGCACTTAGTGGATAACTACACTTTGAAAATAAGATGATTTATATTTATGAATGTTTAAATTTTTAATTTCAGTCATTAAAATCTATAATGATTATCTTCTGATATAATTCCCTATGATCTTGAAGTTATTATATTTTTATTATATATAATTCTATCCTCCTATATGACAAATAGTACAAATAAACAAGCAAAAATAAACCAGAAAAAAGACAGATTCCAATTTACAAGCTAGTGGCATGTCAAATCTATCCAGTGAACTAGAACACAGAACTAAAAAATACATCTTGGATCAACCAATAGGATTTAAAAGAAGCCAGCTTTAGTTGAGCTGTTAAATAAATATGGCTCCTGCAAAAGTCTTCCTTTTCACATGACAGCACACTATTAAAAGGAATCATTGATAAGAGGTTATACAATACACCATTCTTGTGTATGTTCTATGTTGGGTACGGGAAAGTAAAAAATCTACCTTTGGGACAGATTTTTAAAACAGTAATTCTGTAAGGAGTGATATTATCTTTATCCTCTGCACAACACATGAACATCAACAGTAGATGGTGTTTGGCTGTAGGGGAAAAGTGAAGCTGGAAGAATGTGCATTATCTTAATTATATATCAATACTTTTAGAGGTTTATTTCCCCCTATTTCTTACACTAAGAAAAGAGCTTAAATATCAGCATTTATTATTGTTAACTGTCCCACTTGTTATTCAAATCATTTGTAAAGGCAGTAGATGAAACAGAAAAATGGTAGCCCATTTTAAACCATGAAGATTATCCAACCTTTATCTTTTTAGCTGAAAGATGCTCTTTGAGTCTGGAGATCTATTATCACTCAGCCAGAAAGGTCACAGGTGAATGGCACAAGAGACTTTCTCATCCTCCAGGCAATGAACATATTACCTAACCTTGTTTTTTAGACTCTACATAGCAGAAAACAGATTACTAAGGTGTTTTAAAATGAAATATTTTTTCTTGATTTCCTTCTTGATTATTTTGGTCATTCAGTATAATTAATCCTTCTATCTATCAGTATATCCTAGCAGAAACTCACAAAGAACTGTAAAGTCACAGGATATAAGAGTATGATGTATATACTAAATTTAAAATGATGGCTGGAAGTTTTTGGCTCCTAGTTATAGAGATTTTTCCAATCATTTAATCCTCTCTGGTTTTCACAGGGGTACATCACTTAAGTCTATGCATTACAGGGTGAACAAAACTATGAATTTTCCTCTTGTCTCTCCCTGAACAAATATAATAAAACTCTTTAGGATCATTCTTTCAAAACCTAGTAGGCATAGTCAGAATTTGTATAGTCCCAGTGCTCTCATAGTCAATCTCTTACGAAAAGAGAAATTTAGAGTCATTGAAGATATATTTAAACAGCTCAACTGCTTATGTGAAGACTAATAACTTTCATTTTGTTTTTTTAAAAGAACTTTATTGACAAAACATGAATTTAACTGAACTACATTCTTCAGAATTAAAAAAAAGAAATGTTTCATTGACAAAAAATAATGCCCAAGAATTAAATGAGCAAGAAGTGATAGACTGAGTTGCTGGTTCTGTAAATATGTACTCTTGATTTATTGTATTCACCAAAATATGTTGATCAATGTGTAGCAATGCCTATTCATGGGATGATTTGTGCTCTTTGGCAGGGGAATGTAAAGCTAGCACACACTTTATGCCCAAATACTGTACAGCAGACAGCAATAAGTTTAACTTGCCTTCATAGGATTTCAATGTTTTTCTTTAAATGTTCAAATTTGTCCAAAAAGTAGAGAGGCATTCCTCACGTTTTTCTAAGTTGGCAAAATAGGTAAATAAGCCATATTTATTTTAAAGCAGAAGAACTAAAGTGAGGAGAAGTAAAATAGTTCCTTTCACATAACAGAATCTAGGTCTTCTAGTACCTCAGTTTCATGAGAAGGAAGTGTGAGAATCTGACAGAAAGGCACTACTCTGATCATGTTACTAATGTGCCCTCTGACCATATTACCAGGACTGTGGTGTTCCCAACAAAATAAAGCCAGCTTTGGAGCCTATCCACAACCAAAGAAAGGCCATGTCCTTGGTCTTCTCAGATTCTTGTGTTCAGCTTAGAAAACCTCTTCCTTACATAAATAATTGCATGCCACATTCTGAACGAAGATACTCATAATCTTTTTCACCACACTGGGCCCATGATTTACCACACCATACATCACCATGGCTAAAGAATTTCTGAAAGACAAATTAGCTTGTTGAGAGATTGTGTAGCTGACTGTATGGCATTGTGCAGACATTCCCAAAAGCTGAGTCCTAGTCCATGCCATAAAGGACTGGAAAAGAATTTTTCAATGTCCCTGAATTACATATTCATGTTGAGTTGTCACAGTCATGCATTAATAGTCATGCATTAATACTTGACAGTGATTATAATAGGAAAAGTAGTTTTAAAAAAAACACTGCTATGTATTCATAGACTCTGGATTCATATTTTCACTGTCTAAAACACTGCCCACATAAGCTGATCTTATTTTTCTAACTTTAAATAAACTTAAATAAATATTGTTGTAAGTCCTGGAAATCTTTTGGGGATTAGTCTTAAATAATCTGTAATTTTATATGAGAGATTATTTAGTGGGTTTAGTTAGTTTATGATAAAGATATATTGTAAGCACATGAATTATTTTTAAATAGTGAAATTGTCACAATAATACTGTATGTAAAATGCTGAGTCCATGTATGGTTAGAATCAGATGTGTTTTCATGCAATGGGTGGAGAATTCTTTTTATTTATTTTTTATCATGTCTTGAAGACATTTTTAACAACAACCCTTTGGGATAAAATGCAGTACACCTTTTAAGTATAGTTGTGTGCTATGTTGTCAAAAGAAGGGGAGGAAAGCCTCCTCTCATATAAATATCTATTCATAGGTCACTGCTTGTGCAAAATATGATTAACATATATGCACCCTCTTTACCAGAGTTAAGTCTTATTCACCAATAAGGAACAGCACATACTTTATTGTGGGTTGTAAATACGTAAACATTATTATTCTTTCAGTAAATTTAATAAGCAATGTTATATTCTAAATCTTCTAAAAACTATATTTTTTCCTTTACTGAGAATATTTTCTCCTTTAGTTTTATTCATATAAGTCTTCATTCAGGTCTCAGTGAATATATAGGAGACTTTAGGCCTAAAATTACCTATAAATTATAGTCTGTCTGTCTTATAGATCTGCTTTCCATGAGAGATTAGCTGCTCACAAAACTGATTCCTATCATCCATCACTGACTTCAGTCTTCCAATGAAATGGACTCATTCATCACTATTATTTTGATGACATTCATCTCTATCTTTACCCTCCTGATTCTACTGGGGCCAATATGCTTCTAGAAGATTCATAATCATAAAATGTCTCGAATGGAATATCTTGTGCATGTGACTTCTGTTGATTTATCCTAGCAGTTCCAGTACTACTACTACTACAATGCTCCTTGTATGATACATAACCACCTCTTAGCTGTTAAGCATTTAGCTACAAATACTGAACAGGTCTGCAGTGTGAAAATCATCCAGAGTTCAGTGAAATCAAACAACCAGTGCACTTTGGAAAAAAAAATCCCCAATTTTATCTCTATCATTTTATACCTCTATGTGAAGTCTAAGCTTTTTTGACTCTAAATATTAAATATAAATTTCAAATAGATCTATGTCCATGTTTTCAAAAATGTTTGCTTAAATTTTCAAAGCAATGTCATAGAGTCACAGTAAAATTTCATAGGAAATCTACTTTCCTATCTCTCTCTAGATCTACACAGAAAATTAGTATGAAATCTCACTGAAAATCAGGAGTTTTGGCAACTTCAATTTTCATCAATTTCTGTTTGTATATAGTTGTAAGATACATTGCTGTTATTGTCGCTGTCTTAATGCTGTAAATATGAAGCTGTGCAGTAACAACTTCTTTGCACACATGTTTATGGCCTATCTACACTGAATCTTTTAATACTTATACTGGATAGGTTAAAAACTGACAGAAAGTTGTAATTTAATTTTAGTTATGCTACGCAACTTTTCTTTTGGACTCATATTTTTTCTATTTCAGTTTAACTTCTATTTGTTTTGTCTATCACAATAGAAACAAAAAACAAAAAACCAAACAAAAACAAAACAAAACCAGAAAAAAACCCACAAAAACAAGAGCAAAAAGAGTTTTAAAAAGTAGCATGAGAATTCATTTCACATTTAGACAAAGTATTGTATATCCAAGACAGTATGTACAAAATCAAGACATTTCTAGTTCAGGTCTCTCACTTTTTTCCCCTAGAGGTATAAAGCAACATTACTTTAAGTATAGCATAGCACAAGGCATTTACACTACAATCTTAAGTCTTTCTTACATTAAGGTCTTTATCACCTGGCACACCAGTTTTAAGCTTCCTAATCCTAGCTTCTTATTAAGCATTTACCTAAATGATAGTTCATTTGAAAATCAGCTGCATAGCACAAATGAATCTGTAGACTTTTTAACCTTGTTCTAATAACTAATAGGAATTCTTCTCAAAACAGATCATGGAGAGGAAGCACATTTAATTGCCCTAGAACAGAGTTAACTGATTGCAGGATATTATACTACAATTATATACATATTGTAACATTATCTTTGATAATGGAAAGTAGGATCTTTAAACAAAGACACAAGGATAGAAACAGAGAAAAGAAAAGAGCTTAAGATGTTTGCATATGTGCTGCTCAAGATCTTGTTCTAAGTTTGATTCATAAAGCAGGAGAAACTAGCCAGGTAAAAAGAAAGTGTGCACATGGCTCAGGTAATGTGGCACCATTATCTATACTATGGATCTGCTATGGAGGGTGGGTCTTTTAAAAATCTCCAACTTTATTTTATTGCTAATGAAAGAATATAATGAAGGTAAGAAAGACTTTAAACTTGTCCTATATTCTCGCCATCATATGGTTTCTACACACTACTGATGTACATGTACAAAAAGGTGAATTATACACAGGTTTTTGCTCTTGTACTGCATGATCTCCTATTTTCTCCTCACAACATATATTTATTTTCATCTCAGTCTATTACAAAATAATTATGTGACTCTTATGCCAGCAAACTCATTCCTGTACCTTGTCTCCTGATAGAAGAGAAACCAAAATCAATCAAAATGGTAGAAAGTTACTTTTAGGTTAAAGTCTTCTGCAGAAAATATTTCAGTAATAATTCAGACTTCTTCAAGTTGCTGAGACATTTGAGAGATGTTGGTTTAGAAATACAGTCAGAGGCACAGTAGTATGAAACTCTTACAGAGCTATACTTACACAGAAAGAATAAAGAACATTAACTACAAGATTGAAAAACATTTTTATTTCAGCAATATTCATTTAATATGGTACATACCTCATGTCTGAATGTGTCTACCAAAGAATTGGATTTGTGATGCTTCTTAAAAGTTTTTATGCTAGTGGTCAATTTTTATACCTACATTAAATACCCCTCTTTTTTAATATAATTTAATAGATTTTATTTATTAAAAGTTTTAGGGTTTTAAATGATTTATAGAGTTACTTTACCCAGTTACCTATTCTTACCATAGTTACCAGCATCAATAGTTGTACCATTGCAAATATAGCTGCATAGATCATTCAGCTCAAGGTTGCTGAGTGTGTAATGTTTGTATTATTAATACAAATAGGTTTGATTTTATTTGGTAAAGTAATATTAAGATCCAAGTTCTAGTGAGCCCATCATTTCCTCATCAACAATGATGATGAATTAAAATTTAAAATATAATGTCTAACTCACTTGAAAGTTTCTTTTTCCTTTCTATCTTTTACATGCTTACCATGGAATAAATGATAAACTCACCTGTAAGCAGTGTGGGTTTATTGCTTCAAATCTCTTCCTTTGATAAACCTCAGAGGAGTATGGCTGAAGTCTAAAATGTGTAAAGCTGTACTCATACAAGCAGTTGCAGAACTAGAATTAAAAGGTGTAAAATTGCTTAAAGACTCTTAATCTTTTAATAGCTGAATATAACAAAATAGCTTTGAAAACATTCTCTAACATGCTATTTAATAAATATTCAGAATGTTAAATTATTTATTAAAGTATTCTGTGTCATGCAAAAAACTAACAAATTCAAGAGAGAGATAGTTTCATGTATACAAAATACCAATAAAACATAATTGCCAAGAATTATATTTCACATTCTTGGGCAGTCACTATAAATACACTGTTTTTATTCATCCAGCGTGGCAGTTTAATCAGTTTCTTAAATTAGTTATAATTCTACAAGCTTGAAAATCATATTATTTTCATTTTTCACCATAATTTTCTTGTTGTATAATATATAGGATTCTTGTTTCATATTACATTATAATTTTAAAAATTCATCATTCTTTTAACAAGGCACAATACTCCCTAAAAATTAGAATAAGGAATACTTATTCTATAGTATAGTAGCAATAGGTTCAGATGCAGATTGCTGAATTACATGAAAATACTAATCTTTCACTCATCTGATAAAGTATTTGGAGGAGAAAAAACAAAAAAAGTGAAACAACTAAAATATATTTTAACTAAAGACACAATTAACATCAGTGATTAGATAAAGAAGATTGGATTCCTTTTAGCAGAGACAGAAACAATTCTGAAGAACACTTTATTTTTAATAAGTGGACAAAATAAACTCTGTTGAGAATATAAACCCAGAAAATTAGCCTCCAGTCTTCAAAGTAAACCGATCATTCTTAGAGCATCATAAAATCACAGAATATCCTGAGTTGGGAGAGACTTACTCTTGCATCTTATTTTAGTGTAATTTTAATCTTACTGATGAGAATTAGAAGATCAACTGAATCACATAAATACTAGGGAAAATATAGATATTTTTATGAAGATTTTATTTCTCTCTTGCTCCAGAGACTTCCAGGAATATATAATATCATCTCTTATTTTTATCCCTGACAATTTTTTGCAAATTAATCCTCTGACATAAAAAGTGTATCTTAAATATTACATGGTGAAAACTAGATAAATTTTTATACAGCTGCCATATTATAGATAGTGTGTTTTCAATTTATTTTATATGTAAACTACATAAAGATTCCTCTTCAAATTTCAGAAAATAAAGAAGAGATAATGGTGTAAATTTAAATTCTACATAGGCAATTGATTAATATAACTTTAAAGAATTAGAGTTCTTATATGGACTAGGAATCTGACAGGACAGAAGAGAAATTGAGGCCTCCCATTGCAATTACTAAAACTTTAAGAAAAAACATGTCTAGTCTGTATGTCTAAGTCCCAGTATGATTTTCCTTCATATCTCATCTATGACCTCTTGCATTTTGACATGGTTCCTTTATTCTTCCCTAAATTTCTTGCATTTTTCATCCCAACACTGAAAAAGTATTAAATGAAAGGTAAAAATGTAGAGATTAACTATTCCTCTTATGAGGGATGGAAAACTAATGTATCAAGAGAGACAAAAAGAATCCTAAAATGTTCATTTATAGTCAGAGAAAGTTTTTAGGACTAATATTATTAAATATACAACTTTAGAAACTTTGAGCTATATTTATTTTCTGAAGTGATAGCTGAAAATACATATTTGATTCAATTCCATCTAAGGCTAACCAGAGATTTTAGTTTCAGAATCAGTTCTAGCTCATGAATAAACCCCCCAAAACCTAAAACAACCTTCAGCAAAACAATTTTTGAGATGATTAAAGCTTTTACAGTTCAATTAATTTTGCTTCATTGTTCTTGTTGCTGTTGTCTACCATCGGGCCATATTACAGCCTGTGCATTGCTTGAAGCTGGGTCAGATCTCAGCTCTTTTGAACCTAATTCTAAAGCACCTATATCTCTTCATCAAGTGGGTGTGGAAATCTAGCACAATTCCTGAAGAACTACACGTAAAAGTGAAGATTGTCAGTCCCCCTTTCCTCAGCCATTTTTGTATTTATCTGCAAGTTTTCCCTGGAAGATACAGCTGATCAAATAAAACAGTCATGACACCAAAGTTCTGCATAACAAATAGGTACTCAGACAGGTCCTTTTGCCTCACTCCCACTGAATTATCATCTTTGAAATATTTTGACTGAGCCTAAGAGAACAATAATATGCTTTACTGTCCCTGAGTGAAAGAAAGAACCACAGTACTCAAAGATTCTCAGAAAAAAACAGATATTCTTAAGTTAGCTGTATTGTTGCACTTGGTCTTTTTCTTTGTTCCTTTACATGAAGAAATTCTGTGATCTAAGGACAAATGTTCTGTGCTTTCAGATATGGCTGGTAGAACTGGATATTAACTAGCTACATCACATAAGGCTCCTCTTGCTGGTGGGTAAAGAAAAAGACATTAGAGGTATATGTAAGTTACACTATTATATACACCAGAGCTCAAGATCTACTTCTGATGGCCTTTTGGCTGAGTTATGAAAAATGTTAAACAGATGACTGGGCTTAAAAATTCCTCTTTTGTTTTTACTACATTAATATGAGTTTGTTTCTATTCAGTGTTCAGTATTTCATATTTCTTCACAAGTTCTTTAGTAATTCCAGTTCTGATTGATTAAACTACAGAAATTCAAGCAAATGTTCTAAAAGCAAGGAAGGCACTCTCAATTTATTGTTCTTCTCTATCTTAAGATCAGTTAAAGTGCCCTGGGACTATACACAGTTACTAGAGAAAATTAATTTACAGAGAGATAGAATTCACTTTTTGAGCTGAGATATTACTGGAGGTTTTGTGTTAATGGAGGTTTTTTTGGGATAAATTCAAGAAGCAGTTATGTTCCTTTGTGACACTCAGAAGCTGGAATTCATATCTTCATTCCCTACATAACTCTATGTACAAGAAAAAGAAGCTGTGAATCAGAAATTGAACTGCAGGAGCAGGCAAGTATGAAGACCTGGAACTTAAAGAGACAAAAAGGACAGAGGATGTGAGCATAAGCAAGAATAGCACAATAATGATATAAGCACCTCGAAATGGAGGGGAGATCACCTACCCCAGTGAGAAATGAAAATTACTTCCATGTGTTATGAATGTCCCAATGATATGAGCAAATTACAGATTTTCTCAGGGGGCTTTCATGGTGTAAAGCTGTTTGACAACTGGATGCACCTATGTAGAGGATTGAGAGCACAGGACAAAATGTCCAAGAGAAGTGAGGGTTGTCTGGTAGGATAACATGAGAAGCTGAACTGGGAGCTGAGCATGGTAGCAGAGTAGGAAAGAGCAATGGCTGCACCAACAGAAAGCAGGGATGCTGAGCAGCAAATCTGGGTCAGGACCAGGGTCAGAAACAGGGATCAGATCTGACACAGTCCAGTGTTCACCCAATAAGACTGCAGTTAAGAGGCAAATCTGAAGGCAAGCCAGGAAGTCAAAACAGAGAGTCAGAGTGATGGTCAGGGAGGCAAACCAGAAACAGTTGTAGTTCCACTGTGGCACAGATGGGGACCACTACTATCCCAGTTTAAATGCAGTTCCCAAGGAAAGGAGAAGTTTGCCCTGGCTTCCAGCTCACTTCAAGGCAGCTCTTGACAGTGAAGGAGCTGACCTTGTCTTCATCCAGCTGAACTCCATACCTTACCTCCTGGAGGGAGGATATCCCCAAGGTCCTTCAATCTTTTTACAACTCCCAGAAAATAGTCTTAGTTTAAATAATAGCTTACATAGTTTAGTAGCAGTCTAAATAATCAAGGTCTTGGATGTGGCTTTTCTATAAATTATTTAAACACAGTGAATAAACCAAACAAATCCAAACCCCAAAATGAGTACAGAAAACAAGTCATCAGAAGGCAGATTACACATCGCTTGCTGAATGATATTTAGGCAGTTTGGTGTATCCATTTCTGATATACATTTGCTACATTTGTATCATGACGTCAAACATAGGCCTTATTTTGTTTCGTAGAAGTTGGTGAGCATCTAACACACAAGTGTCAAAACTGAGACTGAGTTAATCTTCCTTTAGCAAGGGTCAAGAAGCTACCATTGACTCCCTGTATTTATGTGTGAAAGTGGATGTCATGAAAGTGAGAAGACAGTGTGGAGAAGACAGTGTGGAGTCTAAATTGTGATTTTACATAAATAGAGAGGTTATAATAGTGTTTCGGTTCCCATTTTCATTCATCCAAAGTGGGGCATAATCTAAGATACCTGTGCCAGCATGGGTCCTCTCTTGGTAGTGAGTTTCAGTGAGTTGAAATAAGATGAGAACTAGCTGTCATTCTTTGTATACCTCTTTTCACTAACATGCATATCATAACATATGTAATGTCACTTAATCAAAACATCCTGTTGGTCAATAATTCCATTCAATTTACAAGCAGTTTAAAATGTAAATAACCTATATCTCAAAAATAAGTAACATCTTAACATTATAACCACATGTGTCTACCTTCCTCTACTGTGCTAAAACATTTGTGACCTTAAAACACAGTGTTAATGCTTTAATTGTTATTGACAAGGCAATTTCCTGTCTGGTGTTGTGTAAAAAATACAGAGCACCAGCCACAAACTTTTAATTGCCATGTTAATTCTTCTAATTATAAGTGACAGCATAATTAGCTAGCATATTGCCCCAAAAATATGTCTTGTATTATTCTACTTTTTCCACCATGGTAAGAGTTGGGTTTTATTCATTCCATTTAATAGCATTCTTTAAGTTTCTGAAATTATGCATTTTTTTAATTCACTGTGTTACATTTAAGCCTTTTTTATGATAACCCAATATGATATATAATCCAATATCAAAAATTCCCCATTGTATTTTTGAAAACTGAAGAGTTTCAGAACCAAGAATCAGCTAACATAAGCATCTAAATTCAATATCAGCTTTAGTAAAAGTACTTTCTGGCTCAGTATTTATGCTAATTACATTATAACTCCTTCTGTCAATCAGAAGACAACCCTGAAATTAATAAATTTAGGCTTTTTAGATTTAGTTTTAAGACAGGTGCAAGTAAACTCTAATTGGCTTCAGTAATTAAAAATCCTTATTACTTTGCCTGAGTAACTTGTCTATAGGATGTACAGAAAGGAGATTTACCCCTTAGAACAGTGATTGCTGCAAGGTTTTTTTTGTTCCCAAAGCACTAGCTTTAGATTTAGCAGTCTCCATAGTTACAGTGTAACTAAAGAGTCCTCCTCTCTTTCCCTTCTGGAGTTTCATCATCCTTTATATCAGGAAGAACCTCACTATAAGTTCAGCCACCATATCTGCCATTATATGAAACAATTTTAACACTTGTCCTTCATGATAATCTAGAAAAATAATAGAAATATGTCTATATTTTTAATATTCTTAAGTTCTTATTCAATTTTCCCTCGTCCTTTACTCAATCTCGTGTAGGTTTGTAATCACTCTAGGACTTGGCCAAATGGGCAAGTAATGTAAGTTGATTTGATTCTTTTCTTCAAAGGTTTACCTATCTTGATTAAAATTTGATCTTACATAGTATAGCTTAGACTTTAGAAATATTCTTCTCACTAGTAACAATATTTGAACTCCTATATCAGAACAGTTTTGAGAAATGAAGGATTTTAATAAAAATTCTTTCCGATTGAAGTTTAACATGAAATATAATATTCTTAGACTTTTAGTAGACTGACATATAAACTTGATTTCTGCCAAGATAAATGATGAGTTGAAAAATAAAGTCCCTTGTTATGATTTTTGGACTTGAACCTTATCCAGCAGTGTACCTGATCCACCATGTATGGTAAAAGGAATTTATTGCTGTTTCTCAGTAGGACAAAAGAAAAAGTTCATGCTGCCATTGATTGACCTTTAAAAAGAAAATCGTAGCTGGCATATGAGTAAAAGCCTTTCTTTCCCTTCTCACTTTCTCCATTGGTGTTCACTGCGTAGTTTCACCACACTTTTTAGAGTCTGCCAGCATAAATCAAATGTTCAGTTGTCACAAAAACACACTGATCTGTTTGTATAAATCCTTGATTACAGTCCAATGAAGTAGCCAATTAGTGCAGGTGGTAGCCTACTAAACATCTGCATTTTGTCTAAATGATTCTAGGAATAGCTGTAGAAGATAACAACAGCTGAAGTGCACATTCTTTCTTTTTGTTTTGTTTTATTTTTTCTTTTGTTAATTCCCAAATAAATCTCCTAGCTTTTGTCAAGTCACCACACTTTTGTCAAGTTGTAGGTATATTCCTATTTTTTCATTTGAGAAAGAAGTACATATACCTAGAAAATAGATTGATTATCAGACTGCCTGAAAATAATGAATTTATCTCTAATTTCTGGATGATCAATTATTTGTACTGGACATCACTTTTTATTATTTCATCTTCCTCTTGAAAGCAGTATCTTTTCTCTTTAACTTATGCTTTTCTGAGTCAACTGTGATGCTGTATTTTTATACTGAATTTCAACAAAATATTGTAATACATTTCATGTACAGCAATATTTTTGTAGTATTAGATGATTATAAATCAACTTGTCCTGAAGACAAGAGGTATCTCTTTACAGAAACACAGTGTTAGTCATTGATATTCAATTTTTTGGGTAGAAAAATGCTGAAGGGCAGGTAGAAATGTTAAAATGTCATGACAGTATATCTGCCCTTGTGTTCAGTGAGAAGAAGAGAAAATATTCAAATTAAATGATGTAGAAACGCTTCTTTTAAAAAAGAAAACAGGAATATTGTTTCTTCTTTTTATAAATATGCAAATTGTCTATTTCCATATATTTCTTGACATGTATTGTGACCAAACTGGAAGTATTAGTGTAAAATTAATGGATAGATTGCTTTTCTGATGACATTAAAGAAAAAAAGAATATTTAATCTAGTAACTTATTTTAATAAAATAGAAAACAATATTTTAAGTGAATTTTGCAGAACTTATTTGTCTTGAACATAAAAATGTATATTTGCAGAATAATACCCAAATTATATTTGTATTTGCTGAGTGATTAGCAAATAGGCCAGAGCTCAACCAAAGTGAAAAGAATTCTAAATAGGTTTTCAAACAAAAAAATAACTCCCAATTTCTAACACAGAAAAATAAGTGTGTTAGAGAAAAGTTTTCTCAATCTACTAATTATATACTTCATTGAAGTTGCTGGGTTGTGAATTGTCTGTAGAGCTGAGCAGAGGAGATAAAGTCTTTCTTATTATTTTATTTATTTATGTATGTATGTGTTTATTATTTATATTTCCTAGGGACATAAACACTTTTAAAAGGGATTTCCCATGGCTTGCAAGACTCCTCTTTTTTATAACCAAGTATGAGGTCAGCCTGGGGAACTTTTCTATTTCCAAGATTTTTCTGGTTCGTGATAGAAGTTGTGAACTAGATTTGTTAACAAAGGTGATAACATCTACAGTCCTACACGGCTCATCAATAATTTTCAAATAAACTCTGTTAAAAATAATCTGATTGTAGTGTGAAGGTCTTCATGCAGAATGTCTTCTAAAATGTTTAGAGAAATAAACTGTTTAGTATTCATTTTTTACTTATGTTTTCTGACAGTTCAAATTTCACAATATTAATACTTGAAAAACATAACAAAGAGGGTAATTTTTACATTCTGAATTATTTTTGTCCATGTTGGAGAAAAAATTTACAGATCTTTAAAGGCATTGCTATCCAGAATATTTTAAAATAAATGACAGTAAGCTTCAGATGACTAAGCTGAAAAATGTTTGCAATTAGAAAATTTATTTTTGTGAATTTATTTATCCTACCTGTTTCATTAAATACTTCAAAATGGGGTTTTTTTGGTTTTTTTTCTGAAAACAAAACCTGGACCTATAAAGATAATCTAATTTTTTCTGCCTCTGAATAATTATCAGTAGTAATGATTAGTTGGGTTTTATTTCTGTACTTACAAGCACCTGTTCTGTTACAGGTATCCTGCTTGCTATATCATTTACTAGTCATTAATAAGAAAACAACTTAAGAATGGACTTTGAAATTTCTAAGATTGTTTGTTCAAGCAATACTGTCAAGATCCAATAATTTATTTGAACAGTGTTACTCTGAGGAAGAACTGCAGTGGAAAAACATTACTGAATATATTTAATCAAATTCCTGGCAGTTAATAATGTATTTTCATTGAAATTGAGTTCAAGTATATCTACAAATATATATAATCTTAATTAATCTTAATATAATCAGGTAAATTGCTAAGTGACTCTATGTCTCAGATAGAGATGATAGCATTTGCAAGTAGAAAAGAATAAGACTGTTAAAGATAATTGGAGGAGTTTTTTATCTCAGAAGGAAATATCAAATTGTAGAATGTTCAAAAAGTCTTGACAGGAGAAGGAATGTGCAGCTACAGCTATTTCCATGAAAGATGTTGAATTTTCAAATGTTTATCACATCCTCAAGCCTTTCTCAGCAGTGCTGCTCTTAGTGACTGCTTCTCACAGTCTATTCTTATGTCTGGGCTTGCCCCAGTCCAGGTGCAGCATCCTGCACCTTGACTTGTTAAACTTCATGAGGTTCTCATAGACCCCCTTGTGGGGTTTGTCCTGGCCCCTTGGGATGACATCCCTTCCTTCTCTTGTGTCAGCTGCTCTGCCCAGCTTGTGCCTCCTGCAATCTTGCTGAGGGTCTGCTCCAGCTCACTCTCTGTGTCATTGGTGAAGATATTGAAATGCACCAGTCCCAAGACAGAGCCCTGAGGACACCACACGGTGCTGGTCCCCACCTGCACATAGAGCCATTGGCCAGGACTTTCTGGCTGTGTCCCTCCACTTAATGATAAACCTACCCTTTCTACTACTTCAGGTCCCCTAAAAATAACAAATAAATATTGATGTCAATCCATCTTGTCAAACAAACAGATTTACAGGTCAGCTCTGGGTTGTTAACTCTGGGGGTTAATTGCAGACATCGAGGTGAAATGAATGTTACTGCCATCAATGACCAAAATTATTCTATGAACTCCAGTGGGAGTCATTATGTTTATCTAAATAAATATATGAATTTGGTATAAAGATTAAGGTTCTGATGTGGAACAGCAATTTATTCCAAGAGTAATTACACTAAATCAATAAGAATTAGACAACTGTTTTCAGCATCAGAAATTTACTTCTGCAATCCATCATCTAGCATATTTTTTGTTACTCCTCTACACTGTCTCAGGCCTGGGTAAGCACTACATATATCATATCAGATTCTCACTATGGATATTAACCACCTGCTTATGTATGTATTCTTGCAAAGGGTATTAGTCCAACTGTTTATAAAAATTAATAAATATATTTTTGGTTCTATCAAATATTCTCCAGTGCTTGTCAACCATGTTTTGAGCCTATTTGATTCTCCCATTCCAGTTCTGAAACTTAGTTTGGTTTTTTTTTCTGCCTGCACTTTCCCTGACTTTCCCTGCAACTCTGGCTCTAGTTTTATTGTTTCTTCCTGCTCTGTTGATTTTATTTTGGAAAAAAATAATGTATCAGACTTATTGAGTATGCCTATGAGTTAGGGAAGACAGAGTTGTGTACTGCCTAGGGCCTGTCAGCTAACAAAAATAAATAAAAAAGCCTCAAATGATAAGTGAGATAAGTGTGAAGGTATTGCAACGTTTTAAAGTTTGTAGTAGATATTTTTGATGCTGATAGCAACTGTCATTTGAGTTTGGGAGCGTGACAGAAAAGTTATGTTTTCTTTCTCTGCCATAGCCAGCAGAGAAGGAAAATGGTCTTTCCTTAAACACATTAAAACTTGATGTTTGACATGCAGATGTGTTTACATACAAATGAGTCAGTAGACACCTCTGGATCCTCGGGTTAGGAATGTTTGGTTCAGTGACTTGGGCAGGCTGTGACTTTGTCTGCAGGGCCCTAGGTGTGACTCCTCCAGACAGGGACAGTTTGCTGGCTGTGCTGCAGTCACCTCAGCCCACAGCAGTCACTGCTCTCTGTTATTTGTGCTGCTGGTGGAGATGGCATTTTTGTTCTGACCTATTCTGATCCATTCTGATAAATGATATTTTTAATTTCCTTAATAAAAAGAATATTGTAATTCATGAGGTTTTTCTCATAAAATACTGGGTGTTTAAAATATTATTAGTTACTGTGCTATTAAATGCATTATAACATTTAAATAATGGATTATAACATAAAAATCATTTAAGGTTCTTCTAAATTATGTGAAAAATTAAGCTATGTGAAAAGAGATATACCATCTGTGTTTTGCATTGTAACACTTATACTCACATTCAGATAGAAAATATTTTATTAATAGCAGTAATAATTATTTTAAATTATTGTTGCAATTGTTATTATTAGAATAATTTTTCCAGGTCTTGAAACTGAGATGACAAAGTAAAACCACTTCTGTGTGGTGAGGTTACAAGATGCAGAACAACATCTGTTTCAAGGGTATCCTATTTCTTTGAATTCAGAGCAATAAAGTGTTAGAAAAGTGTCTTAGAATATTACTCTAGTGTAACCATTCAAATAAATAAGCAACTTAAGGAATTGACGGATTCATCCCTAAATAGCTTCTTTGTTAATAAATTATTCCAGTTTTTTTAATGGAGTGCTTATGCTGAAATAAGCTATTGCACTAGTTTTCTTCTGTCCTTGATTTCCTTAGATTACACTAAAACAAACTGCACAAAGAAATTGTAATTCATTATATAAATTATCTGCTACAATTTATATCACAGATCTTGTAGATAAATAAATGTGAACAATTTCAATAATGAATAGTATCTACAGGGAAAAAAAAGAAAAAAGATTAGTTGTAGCTGTATGAGAATCTTTAATTTCTACATGCTTATATCTTACTGGAATACTTCTGTGTCGCCGCCGTGCCTTTTCTAGAGCTTCTCGCTCCTGCCCTCGGCTAGCTCAGGCACCGGGACAGCAGGTTCTCGTGTCCGACCGCACCGGGCGGCTGACACCGTGGGCTCTTTTCCCCAAAGGGGACTCGACGAGATGTCAAAGCAGCAAGGCGGAGGAAGAAGAAAGAGGGTTCGAATCAAGGTGCAGCAGCAACAGGTTTATTCCCCTGGTCCTGAGCCCCCGATCCGACCAAGACACGCGGTTTGCAGGGGGTTTTATGGGGTTACAGAAGAGGAGGGAACAGGGGTGGAGTTGGAAACTTCTAACCAGTGGGATACAGTCTCGGGGAAAGTGAGGGTGAGTGATGGCACTTTGGACTAATTATCAGGAATGGGGAGGGGGGACTAAAAGGCGGGAAAGGGTTTACACGAGGCGCGAACCATTAGAAAAAGGCGGGAAGGATACACGCGGGGGAAGAGGGAACAAAGGGATACAGTTAGGTAGGGGGCGGGGTCCATAGAACTGAACGTAATACAAAGGAATTAACCTTACTTTTAACAGAACTTATTATGGAGCAACATATTCAAAAACATGCAATGCCACACTTCTGTATCCACAAAGCAGTTTATTCCAAAACCACATTCTTGAGTTATGTCAGGGATTTTCTTTTGTTATTATATAAACTCAGACATGATTGACTCTTGCTCATATTTCTATAGTCTACAATTTCAAAAGATTTTTGAAACATTTTTTCCCTAAATCATCGGCCATCAGGAATAAACAATGAACTTTTTTTACCACAGCCCTCTCAGTCCAACTGTTCTGTTTCAAGTTTAAAGAGTGACCACACTGGCACACTTTTCCCACTTCTTTTTGCTCTTCCTAAAATGAAAAATCTCTTTTCATTCAGTGAGCAACACTGCAATAACCAAACTGCAGATATTTACCTTACCTGGTAAAGCAAAAAGCTCTGCAGTGCTGGGATTCTTGAACCTTTCCTCATGCCAGACAGAATGGAAGAGGTCAAGCTGATGTGTTAGCAGTGAATAATCATTCTTCTCCCAAGAGTAAACTGTCCAGCGCTGAGACTCCAGTCCCCTTTCTCCTGTTTGAATAATTGATTTGACAGAAGGAGAGGAACACCTGCTGGTGGGAAGAGTACCATCCCTGTAGGTGCAGACCTTTGCCTGCTTGGCATAAATGCTTCTGTTTCAGCTTGATTTTGAGAATGTTTTCAGAAGAGGCTTGTATAGGAGAATTAAGAAGAGAATGTGACATATAGAATAAAATACAAGCTTTTATTTTTTTATCTGTTTCATATTAGTATTTAGAATTCCCTAGTTAAATAACAACAATTTATGTTTAATAATTTATTTACAGTTTATTTAGGGTTTAGTGCATGTGCTCAGGTTTGTAATAATTGCTGTAATTGAAGAAGCAGAAGACCTTCATGTAAGTTCTGCAAAAGGTGTTTTTAATAAAAAAGTCCTTATGGCCTCAGGCCATGATCATGGACAGGGAAGCCAGCTGATCATAGTAGCTGCACATAAAGAGAGTAATGATTTGGATAATTATATAATTTATTGTTTAGATTTCATAATTACTTTGTAAATGGCCATGGACCCTGAGATACAGCTTGAACAAGTCTTCCTAAGCACTGAAATTCCTAACTAAATTAACATTGGTAATCATCTGCTGGCCACCAGGAAACAGAGGAAATTAAACATATGCAGGCTTGCATTTCAAGGCCTATGTAAATAGCTGGTGCCTGAAAACAACCTTCAGAGGCTTCTTTGGGGCTTTGGAGAAGACCATCATTTCTCTGTGGGGTTTGTGAACTCAGTCTGAAATGATGATCTTGGGAAGCATGCACCTTTCAGGTCTGATAGTTGTTGAGGTGAGCAATACCATCCTCTAAGTGCTCTGGTCTTCCATGGTCTACAACTGTAGTATTCCCTCTAGGCAGTAGAAACTACCATATAAAGACATTAATTAGGGATTTTATTACTCTTTGATATTTAATTACTTTCCAACCACTGTTACTGCTCCTGAAAATCAAGAAAAATCCCACCAGCAAAGCAATGCCAAAAGGACAGGACGTTCCTCTGAGAAACCTATACATCCCTTTTTTTGTGATGAATGTAGCAAGTAAGGAGTCTGTGAAAGCAGGATTCCTTCATTTTAGCATGTTCTAATGATGTTCATCACCTGAAGAGCAGAAATTGCTTGGTGCAGTAGTCAACGTACACAGGCTTAAATCTTTTATTTTTCAAAATCTCTCCCAGCCTCATAAGCTATGTTCCTGTACCAGGCTAGAGATGTACTCTAATATTATCTTCTTAGGGATTTTTATTTCTTTTTAAGAGCTTGCTAGTGTCTGGTGGTTCTTATTTCTAAGTATTTGCCTGAGTAATCCAAGAATACTTACACGCAATGTCAGACCTGCTCTTACAGGGGGAGGTCGTCTCAAAGGTTTTGTGCAGCTTCACCTAGAACACACAGCTATGGCAAATGGTAGCTGTGGGTTGGCTCCTGTCTTCCAAGCACTTGCCTGTGACTTATTTTTTTTGTTGCCTTCTTGCTTGAAATCTATGTCACATCACTTGGCATTCCACCTTCTGCTTCCTAAAAATCTACAAAGCTTTTCAGTAAAGTACAAATTTTACATAGATATGTACCAGATCCAAAGTTTACTCCACTCATAGATGCTCAGACCACCTATTTTAACTTTGGAGCTTTTTGTAATGAATAAAGTAAACTATATGGGCTTTAGACACAACATTTAAGGTTATGGAAGCTTCAGGTTATGCCTTCTGGAAAACAGTTTGAGATGAGGGGATATCCAGCACAGATTTTTTCCTCACTTCTTTCGCAGGTGAAAACTCACCCTAGTTCATTGTTTTTATTGAGGAAAATATTCAATTTACCTTTGAGTGAAACACAGGAATGAAATAATACGGTGAAAAGCTAGACTTAAGGACACTGACCCAAAGTGTGAGTAGTTAATCATCTTTCATAATATCTTTTTGTATATGAATAACTGAGGATCTGTCACCTTCTGCTTGACTTTAGAAAAGATGAACAGGTTCTTCTTTCCCTCAGCCAAAGGATTCTGTAGAGTCAAACAAAGATTGTCAGCATGCCCTCAAAACAGCTGATTGAAGAGAAACAGAATAATTCAAACATTTTTCAGGGACAAGCCAAGACAACTGAGCTCAGCTGATTGGCTAAGGATATTTATGAGAGAAAAGGCAACAGTCCAGAAAATTATTTTCACTATCTGTAAACAAGGGTTTGCAACAATGGCAGCTGATGCTGAAAATTGAATACATCCATGTGGATATTTAGAAGTGCCGTTACAGTAAAATGTGTGCACACTTCCAAAGTTTGTCTTTATCATTACTGTGTGAAAGACAAGCTCTACAGTCTTCATAATCTCAAGGTTTGCACTTACTGAAGCTTCAAATACATTGACTGTCACTAATCATGACAGGTTATCATAGACTCCATTTCAGGTAGGCCAATGAAGAGTAACATTAGATAGCTTTGATATACAGAAACTTGGTTTTATTTATGTTGGCAGACTTCTCATCCCAACCCAGACTTCCCTGGGTTGGGATAAAAAATTATTTTCCTATTTTTTTCAGATTGTTGGTGATGTGGGTAGATTCTGCTATATTTATGGGTAAAAATTTATTTATGTTTTGGACTCTTTATTTTAATTTGTGGGGAAAATACCGAAAGTCTCAGATCAACACATATAATTCCCAGCTTTAAAGAAATAAGTGTTGATAAATATTAAAACTGGAATAATACCAAACTCAGTTCTAGGCTGCCAAAGAAATACTACAAGGTAATAATCTTCAATCAATTAAAACCGTAAATCTATTTTAGAGTAAGCTACATTAGCATGTGAGATTGAGATGCCTTTTGCATCTTGCATGTTGATACAGTGTTACAATATTAAATTTCAGTACCACACATTAATAAATATTGTTTTTTCTCGGGGAAAAAAAATCGTTCCATAAAACACAATAAATATAATAAACCATTTTAATAAATATAAGAAGTCATTACAACAAGATAAGCAGGACTATTATATTTAACAGCTGACACAACTGCTGAAAGGAAATCATGATAATATTCAGAGCTCTGGTCTTGATTCCTCTTGAATCACAAACTCTCTTCTCACTTGAAGGTGAACTGCAGGTCATTCAAAAATACTTGTTCAAAACTGGTAGATAGGTATTTCATCAGAAGGTTTGTGATAACAGTAAAAAAAAAAACCTAACTAATGTCAAATTTGAAGACTGATCAACAAATCAAGGCATGGTAACATCACCTTTAGAAAGAAAACCTCACTCTATTCATTAAGGTTTGCTTCTAAGAATGAAAACTTCTCCAAAGTTTATTTTAAGAAGGGATAGCAGAGTATTGCTTCTGTGGCAGTTTTGGCTGAGATAGAAATAATTTTCTTCAAAATTACTAATATGGAACTGTATTTTGAATTTGTACTGAAAACAGTATAGATATCTCAAGGATGTTTTAGCCATTGCTGAGCTGTGCTTGCACAGATTCAAGGACTTTTTGCCTCTCAACCCGTCCCACTAGAAAGGGGTTGCACAAGAATCTGGGAGGGGACACAGCCAGCTCAGTTGACTCCAGCTGGCAGAGGCATATGCCATACTGTCATGGGTTAGCACTGGCCAGATGTTGTTAGCACTGGCACCCATGAGTGTATATTTTTCCTAATGAGCTACTGTGAGATGTGGTCAGGAACAGAGCAGAGTAGGCTCAAAACTTGAAAACAGAGAACAAAACTTTATTGCATTACATAAGAACAGAAATAGAAAGGAAAATTCTAAACACACAAAAAATCAGAAATGAAAACTTCCCAGAACAGTTCTTTTCCTCCCCCAGTTTACACCACTTAGACGTTACCCTCCATAGACCAAAACCTTGGGTTTTAAATCAAACAATCACCATTCAAAAACTAATCTTCAATTCAGCAAGGGAGAGAGAGGAGTCTCTCTTTCACCACAGACTGCTCCTCAGAAAACACAGGTCAGCTCCTTATGTGTTTCCATGTCACCCATGGCACCACCCAGAAAAGTCTGCCGTGGTGACACTCTCTTTTCCATGTCCAGTGCTCTCACCCTGGACAGCCTGTTCAATGCTACTGTCCATAGGCCAAAACTGCATACGGGGCTCTTTTAAGGATGCTTGCATGCCGAGCTCTCCCCATCTTTCCCCTGGGGCTGAGGGTTTCTTCTCTGAGGGCAGAGGGCGGCACCACACCCTCCCCCTCTCTTCTCTGTTCGCTCCACTGCAGCAAGTGGAGCCGGCTACATCCACCCCAAAATGCAGTTTATGTTCAAAAGAGACTTGTGTTCAATCTATGGCTATCATTATGCAAGAAAAGTCCAACCTAAAAGCCACTCCTCTTCAATCTCTGCCCATCCGGGGGTTCTTTTCATCTTCCTTTATCATCTCAGTCCCAGGCTGTCTCTCTCTCT